>CM073586.1:78137253-78737253 GCA_037074715.1 Magnolia kwangsiensis | reverse complement strand
TGAATAGATGTATCAGCAGAAACATTTTAAAATTAATCCAATACCTGAAAGTTTAAAAAATGTCAGTGAAACAGTCCATCAGAACCTAAAACTTTCTGTATTCAATATCAATGTATATCTCAACACTGTTCCTCTTAAATCCCTGTGTATACTCTCTTCAATCCACCTGATCGTCTGCCAACGTGCTTAGATTTTTTGCTTTATCAATTGTAGGTCATGGCAGAACAGGGTGGGAATAGCAGAACCACGGAGACTCATGTACCCAATGTAGCCAGTCAGGGTGCAGTTTTCAATAAGATTATCAGGGTGATGGAAGAATTCACGGCCCTCGTAAGTACTAAAATGCTTAGATCTCAAATTTAGCACCAAGTCCAACCTTCGCCTGTAGCCCATGGAGGAATTGGGTTACTATTTGGGAAGTTTTAAGAGGCAGAGGCTACCCACATTCAAGGGTGTCCTGACCCAAGTGAAGACAAGGGATCAAAGAGACAGGTCAGCAGGATATTCACCGCAATGAAATGAATTGAACATCAAAAGGTTGAATTCACGCGTATATGCTTGAAGGAGAAGTTGACCACTTATAGTAATCAACTGTGAGGGAAAATCGAAGAATTGAGACCTATACATGGACTCAGTTTGCCAAAAGAAATTAATGAAAAGTATTTTCTAGCCTAGGTATGCAGTCTAAAGGTAGAGGAATTCATGGGGTTGGAGCAATGCGAGATGACAGTACATCAGTACGAGACAATTTATGAAGCTATCATGGTTATCATACCCAAGGCACAAAAATTCATTAATGGACTAAGACCTTTCATTTGTAGCCAACTCGCACATTTTCTGATAAAGACGTGTTGAACATTGGAGCATGTCATATCAATTAAAAACAAGACATGAATGAACATTAGAAGAACCCCGAGCCCAGAAGGATGTGAAGAGTGTTGTTAGGACCGTGACCCATGCCCCATGTACCTAACCTAAAGCAGCTAAGAGGCTGAGGATGATAAAAACATCCATGATCAGACTAGCCAATATGCAACATCCAGCACTAATCATAAGAATTTGTTATAATTGTAGAATTCCAAGTCACCCAACTAAAAAATGCGCTCATCCACCACATTCTAGCATGTGCATAATCAAGGACCAACACAACAATATTATAAGCCACCTCCATAGTATACGTCACAAATCACTCACTGGAGTCCTTTGTCACAACCTTATCCTCAAATGCCATCTCAATCATATCCGAGACCATATGTTGAGAGTTAAATATTGTATAATTTTAGTCTATTATACATTACTTTTTATGTATTTAAGTGTTAAGTTGATCTAATTATATATGTTTTTAACATAATATGTAATTTTGAAGTCTAAAGTGAATCTATGCTTAAAATGGTGATTTAAAGCCCAAACAAAATCATGATAAAGAAATGAATAATTGGAGAATGAATTTGAAAACTTGAAGATCCAAACATTAAGAAAAACAAGAAATAAAAGTGAAGAAAACATGCAACAAATAAATAAATAAAATGAAGTCTGGAAATCTTAGGGTTAAGATTATCTATGTAAAAAAATTGTGGGGCCAGAAAAGTTAGAATCCAAAAAATGTAGGAAATGACCCCATGGTCTTCCTAAACAATTTTTCTTAATGTAGGAAATGTAGGATTCTATTACTCGGATTGTCTTGAAGATTACATGGATTTATATAAGGAACTTTTCTAAAAGAAATTGGATGTGGGTTTGCAATATCTTTAACATGTTTTGCTTGGGACTAGCAAAATACTAGTAGAGGGTGTGTTGAGACTTAAATATTGCATATTTGTCCCTTATTATGCCTTGTCTTTTCATGCGTTTAACTATTAAGTTAATCCAATTATATATGTTTTCAACATGCAAGGTAATTTAGAAGTCTAAAGTGAATCTGTGCTTAAAACGGTGATTTAAAGCATTAAAACCAAAAAATAAAAATAAATCATGATGAAGAAATGAAGAATTTGAGAATGAATTTGAAGACTTGAAGATCTATAGAATAAGGAAAATAAGTACCAAAAGTGAAGAAATCAATTGAAGGAAAAGTGCAACAAAAAAATAAAGTCTTTAAATTTCAAGCGTTGGAAAATCAAAATCTTAAAATGAAGGGACATAAAAGTTAGAATCCAGAAAATGCAAGAAATGACCGCAAAGAATTAAGGCTCGATCGATCCAAAATCACGTGACTTTCACAGATTGTACATTGGACGTTTTTGTGCATGTTCGATTAATCGATATACTTAGTTCAATCAATCAAGTGTTTTACTAGATGGTTTTGTGAGATATTGTGAAAGTGCAGAACTTATGTCTAATTTTGATTGGGACTCATCCAAGAGAATGTAAAGTCAGTTCTAAGGGCTATTTAAAGGTTCTATACTTATTTTTTAGGGTGATCCAGGCAAGGAGAGAGAGAGAGAGAGAGAGAGAGAGAGAGAGAGAGAGAGAGAGAGAGAGAGAGAGAGAGAGAGAGAGAGAGCTCCGTAGAGTTCATCTTTGAGTTTCTTCTTCTTCTTCTTAATTTGTTTTTATGTTTTACTTCTGTTTAGAGTTAGTTGTCTAGCTAATCTCTTAGCTTAGGCTAATGAGTGAAGCTTTCTAGTTTATTTCAATGTTTCAGTTTATCGATTCATACTTTGGATTAAATGATGATGATTACTTGAAATTGATTTGGATTTTACTTTAAAGATTTTGAGTTGTTTATTTCTGAATCTACTATGAACTCTGGGCATATCTGATACTTTTAAGTGCAATTACTTAGCTTAATCAAATAAGGAATCAATATATAAAATCCTAGATCTATTGTAGACTACGAGCACAATATATGCTTTGAATTTTCAGCAATTGATGTCTGAGTGCTTCATGTGAGAATCGTTCAATTGAAATCATACCATTTTGGATGTTGAGATTGGTTTAACCATTGGATCTATTGATTAGAATGGATTGGAATCCGATTTTAGTTAAGCTATAGAAGATGAATCGATGAATTAAACATTGTAATTGTCAAAAGTTGATCCTTGGATCCTTATTATTTTTTCTCTACCTCAATTTGTTAGATTTCTTAGATTTTAAACTTAATCGTAAACTAGTTCTAGTTGTGTTTCAAATTCCCTGTGAATGGACTTTGGTCTTACATAGTTATTACTACTTCACAACCCTGCACTTGGGGTGTGCAACCCCTAGGTTGTAACACCACAATAAAAAGGGTCCACAATAAAAAGGGTCACCCCTAGCTTATCCGAAGCAGCCTTAGCAACCACAACAACAAGTTAGACCTCCCCAGTACGAGCAATTGAGGCCGGGAAGTAAGGCACCAGGAACATAAGCTTCTTCTTTCTTTTTTTTGAAAGGAGGCGTCATACCCCTGTATATTTGATATTATGAATTGATAATGCAAAGCCAAACTATAAGTGTTGTGCACACTCTTGTTTGTTAAATTTCGTGGGACAAAACAACTTATGATATGGTTCACACTATAAGATGGAAAGTTCACCTTCAAATGAACGTTCAAGTGAATCTTCAAGTGAATCAAGATGGAAAGTTCACCTTCAAGTACTAACCATGAAGTTGGAAAATGCAAGCTCAAGCTCAAGTCATGAAGATGGATAGTTCAAACAAAAGAGTATTCGAGTTCTACTATATTTCTAGTAGAAAATCAAGCTCCACCTTCAAGTACATTTCAAGTAGAAGTTCAACTGAACACTATTGAAGATTCAAGTTATACACTTCAATGTCCAGTTTTTTCAGGTATAAATGACCTTATAAATACCTTACACTTAAGTGCTTTCAAATGTTAAACTTATATGAATTTTTATACTTTGGTTAGGATTTAGTTCGACTAGTATAAGCTTTGGTTGGACTAGTCTAAGCTGTGGCTCGACTAGTTTTAGATTTTCTTTGACCAGTCCAGGATTTAAATTCAAAAATCAAAAATTTCTGGTGGTTTTTCAACCAGTTGAAGAGACACCTTCGACCAGTCGAAAGGTGCTGGACTCGAAGTCCAACGACTAATTTTTAGTACCCTTGACCAGTCGAAGATTGTGATCAACTAATCGAAGAGGGCCCTCGACCAGTTAAGCAGGGCTTTCGACCAGTCGAAAGTCTGTTTTATTCGATCATGCCCAAATTTTAAAAATTGGTTAATTCTTAAATGAGTCGAAGCAACTGTATTTCAGCATATAAATAGAGGCCTTCTCTCATTCCGATATTACTCATCTAAGTTAAGAAATGACTTCATTTAAAAAGAGAGGTCAAGTCCCTACTATCATCAAGTTATCTCACGATATTTTATATTTCTATTTCTATTTCTTTTTTTTCTTTTTTTCTTTTTAATTCCCTGATCTCTCATTTATGAATCTTATTTTTATTTTTATTTTTTAAAAAGAGAGTAATCACTCTTCTTTTGAGATCTGAGAGATTCAAACAAGTTACCTTAGGTTTGAATTAATTTAAAATCAACTTAAAACATAGAACCCTTGATTGTATTACTGGACATTAAACATTCTACATCAAGCGAAGCAGTTTTATGGGATACATCAAGAACGTCTTCAAAGAGAAAATAAGTATCATTTTGTACTTTTGTTTTTGGTTTCTTTGAGGCATCCAGAAAATTTCATGTATTGGTTTTGACTGAAATAGCTAGAAAATTTCAGCGTGTGACTTTGTTTGTGATAGCCTTTCTAAAATCACAATTGTATAGGTTTTAAGGTGAACTTGTGAAAACCTTGATTATTAGTGAACGCCAATATCACGTAGGTTGTAATTATTGAGAGTGAAATAGGTGTGACTATTTGAGAACAGTTGGTGTACACACTGAACCACTATAACTCTTGATGTTTGTAGTGAATGATTTATGTGATGTATATGTGCTGAATGATTGTAATTTATTTATACATATGTGGTGAATGCTTATAATAGATAGTACTTTTGTTTCTTGTTTAGTTTGTAATCTTGATCCTTACTACATTCATGAAATCAAGTTGTCCTACTTAAAACTTTATTTTTAGTGTAAATTAAGTTGTCCTATGAACTAAGTTTGAATCAATTTCTCAAGACTATTGTAATTGAAATATGATATTTGTTCTAAATTATTTATTATTTAAGTACTTTAAGTTTTTTACTTGGTATAGTCATATTTACCCCCTCGCTTTTAGGACTGTTAGCTCGCATCTTTCACAAACTTTTAGGTGGGCACCACAAAAAACAATAGGGCCTCACCTATCATATCGCCTAAACAGAAACCACAACAATGAGAAAAGAAAAAAGGTTCCAAACTAGTGTCTCCATACTGCCAGGAGACATCCCCTGCTCCACAAATTGGGGGAGCAAGTAGATGCACAACAAGGAGACACCCCTTCCCCAACGCTTGGGATATAGCCAAACTCATTGCTAGCTGCGTAAACCATGCCAGAAGAATAGGACAGCAGACCGCCCGCAGCTGCCACCCCAGACTAGGGCTGAAAGTCGGGCGGGTTGGTGAACCCTAGCCCAACCCAAGGTTCCTATACCTCAACCCTAACCTAACCCAACCCAACCCAACCCAACCTCGCGTTGGGAATTCTCAACCTAAGGCCAACCCAAGCGGGCTCGGTCGGGTTAGATGGGTTGGTCGGGTAGGTATATGGTAGGTGGTGGCACCGTATGCCAAACCATTATCCTGCTCCTAATCTTGATAACCCACCTTTCTAGCTGTGTGATTAAGGGCCACCTGATGACGTTAATCAACCCTCTCCAACTAGATTAGAACTAATCCCTAAAGGATATAATCCCATCAAGCGTGTAAACAGAGGAAATATGCCTTGACTATCCTCTATCGAGTCATGAAACCGTCTCTATAAATTGACTGAGAGCGTGTTTTATCAACGGAGTGCAACTATGAAAACACCATAGAAAACCTCAAGGAAGACCGGTAGATAGAAGGAATAGGAAGATAGAAAGTGTACAAAAGAAGAGAGAAATTGAGGCAGAGCTCCATTAGGGTACCGAGTCGGGGCACTAAGTTAACCCGATTGTTCATTGAGCCATTGAAGTCCAGTCGTTGTGTTGAGTTCGGATTGACCTCAGAGCTTGTATGATTCTTCAGAGGTAAGCCCCTGTCGCACCATTCGGTTTAGAAGTTAACACAACTATTTCTTGCGTTGTGATTCACTGAGTTAACCAGGCGAGTTGCGTATTGTTTTTCATATTGTAACTCAACCCGGTGAATTGAGAACCCGGATCTATACAACAACAATATATATATATATATATATATATATATATATATATATATATATATATATATATATATATATATATATATATATATATATATATATATATATATATAAAATATGTTAACAGAGAGAGAGAGAGAGAGAGAGAGAGAGAGAGAGAGAGCCATAACGATTAGAACTATAGTACGAAACTATGTTACCCCGGGTTTATTAGACAAGCCGAGTTGATCTAATCCACACAGTGCGTCATTGCATCAAATCACACTTCATTAGGCCAGGTAGGTGATCCCACCACGTTGGTAAATTTCATAAAAATGGACAAGTGGCATTTAATGCATGTAATATATGTTGATTGCATTATTATATCGTTCGAATTGCTATCTTAACATCCATGTACCAGTACGGATCTAGAGGTATGTTACATCTAGCATGTTATATCGAATATGAATACTGGGAACTTTTTTTAATATAGTATGCTTGTAGTATCGACCCGTGTCATGTACGGCGCTCTTAACACAACAGTGGTGGTACATCTAAAGCTATGCTTGTTGCACATTCCTTAATCTAAAATGTTATGTTAGTAAACCCCGGATATGATTGTGCCTTAATTATTATAATTCTTGGCATGACAAATTTGTTTGATTACTTGTTATCTGCCAAACATAGATTGGGATATAAGTTACATACACCGGTGCTTTGCCCTAGGTCATACTGGAAAAGTTGTTCATAGCTGTTTTACTCTGGTTTTTTTCTTAAAATGGTTTACAATGGTGCTATACCAAGGTTAATCCTGAAAGGATGTTCACATGGGTGCTCTCCCTGGATTCCATAAAAGTTGGATGCACAGCACCCTTCATTGGGAGATTTGAAATGGTAATCATGGTGCCTTGTCTTGTGTTTATCCCTAAAATGGTTACATGAGTCGGCCCCGCTAAGGTTGCAGTCAATCTAATTTCGTGGAGTTAGTGGGCTTGGCCTCTGACTCACGCACAATGTTCTGATAGACTTGGAACGGTGAACTGTGTGGAGCCTTTACAGGAGAAGTTTTGATGAGTCACAAACTCCTTTCTACTACATTTATTTAAACAGGGATGGGTCCCCAAATCTATACACATCTTGATGTTTTCCCTCCCATCTAAGTGTTTCTCTATAGGGCATAAGGTGCAGAAGATCCCAGTGATCCATTCTACAATGGCTTCTCAATTAGGTGCGTCTTTATTTAACTTCTTTGATCTCCATACTAGATGCATAGAATGATCCTCTTCAATTTCATAATTACAGTTTATAATTGAGTCGGAGAAGAACTTATGTCGACAAAATTGTTTTATTGGCATTCCTCAATGTAAGGTCTTTCAACGCTCGAGGTGAGACATTCTTGCCGGTAGTAAGGGTTTTTATTTTTATAAAATTTATAAAGGAAATGTCCATTGATAATAACATTTCTATACACTCTGGAAGACAATTCTGGCCGACCGCCATAGCAAAAAACTGGGGAACGCCTATCATGTGGGCCACCTATCGGGAGACACCAATATACAAGCCTCCCTAGGCGCTCTTGGGGAAGGACCTAATAACACCTAAACCTACTTTATCTAAGAAAATATGGCCCCGACCTGCATGGGAAGGTCATTCAACTGCTTGGCGAGGAAGAAAACTTGGTTGTCGCTCCCCTTGCGGGGCATCTCGTCAGCTGGGCAGTTGCCTTCTTTGTGGATAAGTGCGAATGAAAAGGATCCTTTTTGCTTCAATTTGACAATTCTTGAGACCCACGATCTCCACTACCAAGCGATGGGCGCCTTACCCATTAGGAGGTCAATGACAACCTTGGAATTAGATTCAACCTCGATCTTTTCCAGCCCATTTTCGAGACATAAAAATTAGCCTGTCATAAACTGCTCAGAGTTTTGCTTTGTTGTTGGTTCCCATCCCATACCTTGTCGAGAATGCAAAAAGAAAGTTACCTCGGTCACCTTTGCAAATACCTCCCCCCTAGACATACCCGAGTTACCTCTTGCCAAGCCATCTACATTCAACTTGACCTAGTCCCGGACCATCTTCTTCCAAACGACAATCTCAGCCTGAAGATTACGCTGGGGGAGGGCCGATAGTCCCAAACCCTCCAAAATCTTATCCCTGATGAAACCAAGCTTCTCCTTACCTTCAAACAATGATTTCGCCCACCATTTGATATGGGCAATAGTAACAGCAGCTACCATGGGCTTATTGTCCAGCCTGGCTGCATTTCTAGCATGCTAGGTTTCCTAAAAAATCAGACTGGGGGAGGATCCTGCGGATGGAGGAAGGACCAATGCCTGGAGCAGACAGCAGCCACCATTGGGTTAATCTCCCTTCGGTTGACTGATCCTACATTAGAGAGATCCCCAACATCCTGTTAAAGTGATCTCAAATCATCATCACCTATTGCCCATGAAGGAAGAGGAGCAGTAGGGATTCCACCTCTGAACGAAATTGGGCTGCGTCACAACAAACGCACCTGGAAGCTAGCGTAATCCCCTTAGCCTACACTCTATCGTCCACCGGAATAGCTTTCTACAATAGCCTCTAGAGAAAGACTTCTATCATTGGGGGTATTTTCCTATGCCAAATGTAGCCCACCCACCTCTTGGCAGGAGCTCTGTTAAGGGTCAAATATTGCATATTGGACCCCATTTATTACTTGGTTTATGAACATAATATTGCTTAATGTTCTATTTTAATCATGTTTGTGTTTCAAGGTGAATCTAAGAGCTTGGATTGAAAAGGATGTTAAAAGCATGGATTTAACACTCAAGAATCACCAAAGCCAAGGATGGATCTTAAAATATCAAGAATGAAGAATTCACATGCCAAAGATCTAAGAAAACCAAGTCAAGAATGAAGAGAATCAAAGTTTTGAATTGAATTTGCGTAATCCTTGACTAGTCCTGACACCTGCTCGACTATTCTTGGCCTAACCCAACAAGTCGAGGATTCCTCGACTCGAACTCCAGCAGTAAAATCTCCCAAAATCAAGTCATCCTCGACCAATAGAGGGTTGTCTTCGACCAGTTTAAGGTTACACAAATAGCATACAAATTGCGGAAATTTGAGGTAATTTTTAAAATTTTCCAATTCGATGCAAAAGTTGGAGTTGAAAAACTATAAATAGGAATTCATAGGGCATCCCTAGGCATCTTCTAGGGTTTGTGGAGTGGAACAAAAGCGTGGAGAAGCCGTCGTTAAGAGGTTTTTTTCTTCTTTTTCCTTAGTTATTTTTATGCTTTTCTTAAGAGATTTTAGTTCAATCATGTTTATGGTTGGTGAAACCTCTCAGCTAGGGATAAGAGGTAAAGCTTATAGCATGATGAGATGTTTCTATTACTTTGATTCATGTTTATATTGAACTCTCTTTGATTCTAGTTTAATCACAAGGAATATTTTCAGTTTTTAATAGTTTGTTGTGACTCAAATTACAATAGATCTGCGATAGTTTTGAGTATGTTCTTTTCATATTTTGAGATTGTGAAATTATAAAATCCTGTTGTTCACCATTGTCCCTTAGGCATGGTTTGATGATGGAATTCTCCCTAACTTTCATAAATCTCCTAGATTGGCCGTGAGATTTGTAAATCATGTTGTTTGCTTTGTCTCCAGGGCATGGTTTTGTGATGGAATCACTTCCAGTTCTCACACCTCTCATCCATTGAGAATTATGTCAAAGGAAGTTCAGATTTGATTTGACTGAGATATCTTCCAATTGGATAAGATGGGATTCTGATTCCAGTTGTCTCCTTGAATCAAGTATAGATCTCCCTAATCTCTATAAGTGGATCCTTGAAAATCCTAGTTTACCACCTTTGAATTTTTTAAGTTTTTCATTAAATCTCTCATAATTACTCTCTATACTTTCATATTTAGGTTTTCATCCTTTTTTAGTTCTTCTTCTAGTTACATTCAGAATACTCACAAGATTAGTCCCTGTGGATTCGACCTCAGTTTCACCGAGATTATTTCTACATCATGACCCTACACTTGGGGTTATGAATAAGCTCTACCTCTGCAAAGATTCCACGTCGACTTTATGGAGGAGCCGGGAGGGTCTAGTGGCCAAAAGGGTGTCGTGCTTTCCTCCATCGTGATAAACCCACTATGGAAAATGGATTCAAGGACCTCCTAGGGCAAAAATTGGAAAATGGAGTCAAGGACCTCCTGTGGCAAAAATTGGAAAACAGAGGATGGGGCCAATGTCACCTAGAAACTCTCTGATCTCCAGTGAGAGCTTCAGGGCTGGGATGATACTAGTTGCAAGATGGAGAAGAGGGCCAAGCCCTATTTAGTTAACCTTCCACAGGCTGAGGTTCCCTTGCCCCACATGCCATTGCACGCTATCTTCTGGCTTAGGGAATAAGGCCCTGATGCTCTTCTAGAGTGGGGATACTAGATTTGAAGGCCTACTAAGGTCCGCCATCTCAATGTCACGGGGGTACATTAATTGCATAAGCGATGCCCACAGACCTCTGTTGTCTCCGAATTTTACATTCCATGCCATCTTGAGACGAAGGCCAGCCATAACGTCTTTAAACTTCCTAATCCCAAGCTCTTCTGCGGATAGGGACCTTGCAATTTTCTTCCACCATATCCAGTGAAGCTTGCATTTTCCCTCAGCCCAACCCCAAAAGAAGTTTGCAAAATGCTTCTCCAACTTTGAGATCACTTGGCAGGGGGACTTGTACTACTGCCATGACATGCAGCGAGATGCTCCCCAGCACGTGCCTGATGAGCATCACCTTGCCTGCCTGCGAAAGGTTCCTGGCATTCTAGCCACTGACCCTTTTGTCTACTTTATCAAGGAGAAATTGGAACTCCGATTGCTTTATTTTGCCTCTGGATAACGGTACCCCCAGGTACCGAACTAACGCTGAAATTTTGGAGATGCCTAGCAGCCGTTCTATAGTTCTAATCCTGCCTGCCGATAATTTATCAGAGCAGAGAAAACAACTCTTCTCTCTATTAATTTTCTACCTTGTTGCTACTTGGAAAGAGGATAAGAAGTCCTTGACTATTTGAAGGGAAGAACGACTGCCATTTAGGAACAACAAGGTGTCATCTGCAAACAGCAGATGAGAAATGGGAGGACACGCACAGTGAATTTGGAAGGGGTTGCACTAGCCTCTAACCACCAACTACTTGAAACTCATAGAGAAGGCTTCAGACGCCAGGATAAACAGGCCAGGGGACAGTGGGTCACCCTGACGGAGGCCTCTCGAGGACTGGAAAAAACCCACCGCCTCACCATTGATGAGAATTGAGAACCAATTGTTCTCCTAACATTTCTCCATTAAGCCAATCCACTTCTCGCTGAAACCAAACTTAAACATCACCCACTTGAGGACATGCCATTCCACCCTGTCGTAGGCTTTTTCTAGGTCTAGCTTGAGCATTATGTTGCCTCCTCTAACCTTCTTATTAATAGCGCGTAAAGCCTCTTGGGTCAAAGCAATGTTCTCTGTAATCAATCAACCCTTAACGAACGCTCCTTGCTCAACTAAAATCAACTTTAGGAGGAGAACGCTCAGCCTGGACACTAGGATTTTAGAGAAGATCTTATAGATTATATTGTAGAGATTAATAGGCCTATAGTCAAAGAATTTTGAAGCTGAAGTAGATTTGGGGATGAGGTAGATGAGCGAAGCTGAAAACGCTCTAGGGAAGTTGCCCCCTTTAAAGAGGAATTTGATTGCTCGATGTAGGTCTTCCCCCACTATCTGCTAGCACTTCGAGAAGAAAGCACCCGAGAAGCCATTAGGACCCGAGGCTCTGTCCTTAGGGATGGTGAAGATAGCTTCTCAAACATCAGGTAACGAAGGAGGAGTGGTGAGAGCATCGTTGTCTTGCTTGGAAACTAAGTGAGGAATGGCCAGCGATAGTTCATTGAAGTCGGATGTCGGTTCAGCCTTGAATAACCTTGTGAAGTAGTTGATTGCGGATGACTTGATCGCCTCCTAGTTTGAGATAATGTTCCCATCAACATCCTTTATGGTAGAAATCACGGATTGCCTGATTTTTTGGTAGCCAAAACGTGGAAAAACTTTGTATTTTTGTCCCCTTCCTTCAGCCAATTATTCCTTGCCTTTTTCTTCTAAAAGACCTCTTCCATCAGCTCCAAATGAGCTAGACACTGCCTAACTTCTGAGCTCTCCTGTAGGAAATCTTCATTTAGGAAGTTTTGCATTTTGTTCTCAACCACCACCAGATCCTTTTCGGCTCTTTTGACCTGAGCAAACACATTATCGCATACCTCCCTATTGTGCACATTCAACATTTGTTTCACTTTCTTCAGCTTCAACTGAATGTTAATCATGGGCTGAGAAGAGCATTCAGTTTCCCAGACCCTCTTAATCACCCGTTGAAAGGTGTCATGAATAGTCCACATACGAAGAAATCGAAACGGTTTACCCACTGCCTAGGGTTTCTTAGGGAAAGACAACAACAATGGCGCATGATCGAATCTAGAACGGGGAAGATGCTCCACTCTGAAGCTCGGGAAACAGCCAGCCCACAAGTCATTGATGAGCATCCTATCTAGCCTAGCCCAGCCCACACACGGGCGTTACCTGAGCGATTGTTGCTCCATGTGAATCGGTTACCCGCGAAACCAGCCTCCAGGAAGCATGAGGTTTGGATCGCATCTGCAAAGTCTGTCATACTAACTGAATCCGGATCACACACACCCAATCTTTCCTTAGCCACTGCCACTGCATTGAAGTCACCTCTGGCTGCCCACGGATTGCGGTTGCTCCTGCTAACGCTAGCCAGCTCTGCCCACAGAGTTCTCCTTTGGATTTTGCAGCAGCAAGCATACACAACGGAAAGGAGAATGGGATCCCTGACGTTCTTCATACAAATACTCAGGGAAAGCATCTGGTTAGAAATGGAAAGAACAGAGACATTAAGATGGTTATGATAAAACACCCAAAATTTTTCCCCTGCCTCTCCATTTAAAAGAGAGGAGTGGAAGCCGAGCTTTAGGCCGATGGCCACTCGTCTCTCCTCTCTTAGCATAGTTTCAAGAATTTCTATAATCCAAGGATTATATCTTCTGATCTTCTTTCGAATCGATCTGATAGTGGGCACATTACCCACTCCTCGGGCGTTTCAGATGAGGACGTTATCCATCCGTGACACATCTGTCACGCCCCAAACTCGGAAACCGGGCTCATAAAATTCCCGATTGCCGAATTCGGCGCCGACAGCCTCCGTAGAACCCCATTCTCGGCTCCTAACTCCCATTCGCCAGGTTCCGATCCTGGGATGCTACGAGGAGGATTTTAAATATCAGTTTGATTCGTAATAAGCATAACCCACAAACAACAACCAAGCACTCCATTACATTTCCACTATGATCAAAAACTTTACAAGTACAATGAGCATAAAGGGAAATACAATGGTAAATAATAAAAAAACTCCAAATGATCAGCAACGTGCTCCTGCCTCAGCGCTGCTGCGATCCAACGTCACCTACACGTAACGGTGTTGCATAAGCTTACGGAAAGCTTAGATGGTGGTGAAAGTGTGTGCGCAAGGTAGTAATATGAACATGCAATGACAAAGTAAAACGAAATATGTAGATAGAACCATAATACCATAAGCTGTACTAAGGCTATGCAATGCGAGACATGAATGGTATCGGCCGTCCCAAGGCCATGCGATGTGCAATGCAACTCAAGCATACAGATCCTCATCAATGTCCACACATCAATACAGCTCAAAATATGAAATATCACCGGGGTCTAGTACACTTTAAGCCAGATTGCCGCCACATCACGCGCAATAAGATAAGTGGAAGAGACCTCACTATCCGTCTGTCAATATCAGGCGTGACTCGTCGATAGCGGACCTATTCCTCGAGCTGGTCAAACTCAGCCTAGCATTGCCCCCTACACTCGGGCGGGTAAGGCCACACCCCCTTCCAACCGACCACGACACAGTGGAGAGCGTAACCATCTGGTAATCGGCACTCAACGCTCATCTACCCACTCGGTCTAGACGTTGGAGCAACCTCTTGGTACCATAAGGGTTTAGGAACTTTCACCCAGGGATATCTATAGTACCCCATGTAGAACATGATTTTCGGTATCCAATCCTGCCAACCACGATGTGTCTGTGGAGGCTACGGCCCTGATGTCGCTAGGGCGTACAATAACTATGTCACAAAAATGCGAAATGCATGATTCACGCTATCCAGTCATGCAACAACTCATGCGCATATCGTGCGCTCATGCAGGGCAATACTGCCTAACCAGGAGCTCATAAACAACCTGCCCGAAGGCATATGCTATGATCAGTCACCTCTCATATCAAGCATACATATGATGCGTATGATCATGAGTCATGAAACTATACTAAACATGTTATAAAGTAATGCATTATCCTTACAAAGCAGATGGGCCTAGACGGCCTATGTACAACAAGTACGGGCCTAACAATGGGCCCTAAGAAGAGTCGTAATGTGGACATCCAACCAACATTACACTTGCAATGTGGACGTCAAACCAACATTGCTCCCAAGGCACGATTGTTATGAATATCATTACATAATCCGTGTTGGGATCACACATTACAATGGACCTTAGGCACACCCCATTGGGCCTTAAATACGTTAAATAGGTCATATCATATGGGCCTTGTGTTCATCAAGTGGGCCACATCAATGGGCCGCACCAATGGACCTTATGCACATTGCAATGGGCCATAACCCGTTAGGCCTTGAATACATCAAATGGGCCTCAACCCATAGGCCCTAATACATCTTAGTGGGTCTTAACCCATGGGCCCCTAATACATCCAATGGGCCTCGACCCATGGGCCTTACAGATATAACAAAGTGGGCCTCATCCATAGGCCATAAGTACATCGAATGGCCTCGTAATCTGGGCCTTACATCCACCTCAAAGTGGGCCCCAATGGACTACCACAGATATATTTAAGAGAGGCCTCATAACATGCCAAGGTGGGGTCCACTTGGACTATGGATCTGGCTCATTCTTTATGTCCATGTCATAAAATGGGCTGTTCAAATGGATGGATGGATTGGATGCAACCCATACATCAAGGTGGGGGCCCACATGAAGGCCCACCATCATGTATATTATATGTAATATAATATATAAACTATATATGGTATATATATATACAATACTACATATAATATAATATTATATATATACATGTACACACATCCACAATCCCACATGTGGGGTAGGTCCCACCATTAAATCACACGTGCCACAAGGTGGGACCCACAACTCCCTGGACGTATCAGGGATAGAGAGATTTTGAGAGAGGTAGAGAGAGAGATATTGAGAGAGAGGTAGAGAGAGAGAGAGAGAAAAACGTCCAGGCCGTGGCCTGGACGACTACGTACATCAAGGTTTGGCCCCACACATGGGTTCCACCGAATGTTTATTGCCGTCCAACCTGTGGACAAGATCACACAGATCCTAGTGAAGGGAAGACACAAATTTCATCTTAATCCGAAGCTTCCGTGGCCCATGAAAGGGTTCTAATGGTAGAAATCTAATCCCACTGTTTCCTGCAGAGTGGGCCACCTGAGTGTTGGATGAAGCTCGTTTTTGGAGGGGGCCCACCTCAGAGGGTGGCCCACCATATTAACGGGTTGGATGACGAATATACATCATGGTGGGGCCCACAAGTGAAGCCGTGGGTCGGTCGCTCACCCATGCCCGAACGCTGCACAAGGCAGCGTGCTGGCCTACACGTCAGAGGCTCTGCCTCTTTCAATGTAAAAAAAATAAATCCAACAAACTCTTATTTTTGAGATTTTTCGCACATGGGGCCCGCCAAAGTGAAATCCGCCCCGGCCATTGCGATCAGCGGCTTGAGGCCGTCCAATGAGTCCAGAGTTCAAATTTTAAAATGCTACGGAAATGAAATAAAATACGAAAAGGACGTTTGAATGGTGAGGGTACGATCTTTGACGCTATGGCCCATTAGGTGCTCCGTTTAATCTCATTTTCTGGCTAAACCCCTAAAATGAGATGGTGAGAGGGATGGACGGCTTGGATCGAACATAAACATCAAGGTGGGGCCTACACTAGGGGACCACCCCAAAAGCCTCTCCTTTTCTTTCCTTTCTCCATTTCTTTGGAACGTCCAGCGTCCCAGACGCTAGACGGTTTTAATATATATATATATATATATATATATATATATATATATATATATTTTCTTCTTTTTTTTTTCTAAAGTGGTGGGCCCTGATGAAGTGGGCCACCACTGATGGGTGAAGTAGGTACTATGTACATGGTGGGCCCCACTTAAATAAAAATTTACATAAAATGAATCTCAAGGTGGGATCCATTCAAGTGGGCCACACCATCCTATTGCAATAAAAATAAAATAAAATAAAAATAAAATAAAATAAAATAAAATAAAATAAAATAAAAGAGAGAGAGACATGGAGAGTGGGACACGGCTTGTGATGGAGGGACCCCGACATTATGGGCCCTCCCTTACATGAAATCATACATCAAGTGGCCTTAAAACATGTGGGACCACCAAAAATTTAAAATCAACGGTGGGGATCCTTTCCCCACCAACATGGACGGTCTAGATGACCTTTGAAGAGAAAATAAACATCATGATGATCCATGTGGTCCATCGGCCACATATTAGGGTCCCAAGTGAGATCCACACCATTGATCGGTGGGCCTCACTTGGCCCATCATAAAAACAAGTAAATCTACCCTATAGAGGCACCCACCGTCCGATCTTCTCGCTCCTAGGGGTCCCTTGGCACCTTAGCTTCAACTTTAATGGTTAAGATGAAGAATGGAGGGTTGAGATGGGAGATTTTGGGGTAGGAAGGTGGGGCACTTGGAGCTTAGGAGGGTTTGAGAAATTCTATACGTGGGATGTTTTTTCTTGGAGATTTTTTTTGAAATGAGAAAGAGAGAAAGAGAGAGAGTGATGTAAAGGGAGAGAGAGAGAGTGATGGATGGATGGGTGAGTGATGGTTGTGTAAGAAAAGCTTGACTTTTGAGACTTTTGTGTAAGAGAGGTATGGGAGATGAAGACTTTTATGGCTTTTTGTGTAAGAGAGGTATGGTTTGGGGAGAATTTTATGGTTGCTTGGGAAAATAGAATAAAGTGATGTGTACTTGACATGTGATGGATTGATGGGTGATTGATTGATGGGATTGATGTGATTGATGTGACACATCGTAGAGATTCCCTTAGTTTTTGCAACGCGCGGCATTTTCTCGCACCGAACGTTGGCCCACATCTCTTGATCAGGGTATCGCCTCGGCGCGCGAGTTGCGGTGTCAGAACCGCAACGACGGCGCGGTCGCTATGGTATTGGTCGCGGGTTGAGTCGACTCGGGTTGTCGGCATATGAATCAGGGTCGCGCGTCGATATCGTTTAAGGGTCAAAGGTTGCCGAAATTCGACCGGTAAGACTGCGGAAGTGTACGAAAAGGTACGGACCAAGATACGGGTCTTACAACATCCAAAATTTATAGCCCTCCTTTTCAGCCTGTGCAATCTGTTGTACCATTTGCTTTCAATGGTCATTCCAGACACTTTCCTGCAGTCTATTTTCCTCCTCCCTTTTTCTACCCTTTTGGGAAGCTTCTACTATGATGGCTCAGGGGGTTCCTTCCTTGAGAGGGCTAACCTTCTCAGGTTGATGCAGCTGAGAAGGACCCTGACTGTTGGACTGTAATCCTTGGCCAGGCTATTGGAATGGAGGGTCCAATGGCTTAGGAATCACTGGCAAATCTTCAGCTCCTGGTTTGTTTTGAGGTTCCTTAAACCTCTCTTCTGAGTCTTGGACAAAGTATGGAGACAGATCCACAGCTATCATGAGATTTAGCGCTTGCAAATCCCTCTCCCAAGATGATAATGGGTTGCAGTTTAGTGGCATATGAGGGGTCTTTAGACTATCCTGATGGATCCTATCAGGCCTAAGCGGGGAGCAACCAAGAGATCTTGCTCATCTCTTAAGGCCATATCCTCTTCCATGACCTTGTACATTATCTTCCACTGCTTAGGGTAGCCGAACCAATGTTGCCTGTTGGTGTTGGATGTCACTGGGTTGAGCTTAGAAAACCTGGATAGCTCTTTCTTCCTCCATCAAACTATCTTGTAGGTGGGTTGAGGTGTTGTCTCGCTCGCCTATTGTGCCTATCTGCTAAATGAGAATTATTACAATAGTCTCCTGCCAGTCTACTTGAATATCATCTTGAAGGCACTGGGTAGCAGCTGGGCCGAAGGGAGGATCCTTAGTAGCTTGAATGCACTCATGGGTTGCAACAACTGTAAGGGAAAGGTCCCCCCCTTTGCTCCCCTGTTCCAGTTGAAGGACTACCCTTTTCTAAGAGGCCCCCAACGAGGTAGCAGTTCGGCCAACCCTCTCTCCTGGCCCCTTCCATAGTGACATTTTGACAAACAATTGGAGGGTGGAGGTTTACCTCCACCTCTTCCCTGGGGAAAGTAGTAGTTACCCAATCTCTTGTATTTACCACTTCTCCACCATTGTTCACTGATGTCTTTGGGACTTGGTCGAGCTCCCTTACCGCAATTTGGGACTCAATCTCCATGTGGTTCGGATAAATCTTATCCAACACCTTCAGTTTCGGCACCTAGTTAATGTTTACCCCCGGGCGCAGCTTGATTTTAACTCTGGCATGCATCTGGAATAGTCTGAATTTGTTATTTGAATCTATTTGGGTAACTTTACCAAAAAAGTTCCCAAATCTAGTATGATCATCTCTAACCAAGCGTGGGCAGGTATCCCAAATAAACAGATCCAATGTCGTCCCAGGTCTTCGATAACTGATTGGGACTAAGGGAAAATGGATTCGAGCCCCATTTGGGTGTGTAAGGTAGCATCTAGCTTGAATTCCATTAGGTTCCTCTCTGTTTTGAGGACTATCAAGAAGCACTGAGCGAAAATCCTAGCCACGTTTATAGCTAAAGCCACAAATTTTGAATCTCAAATGGTCGATGTTAGCCTTGAGATAGTTGTGCCTCCATCCGAAGCCCTCCCCACCAAACCTAGCTCCATATCTTTAAGTTTTTTGTTAACTGCTCCCTGATCCGCAACAGTGGTGAGGAGATCTTCCTCGACTGGATCTGACAGACTCTGCTGGTCTCAAGGCCTATTTCAAACTACCTCCATGTAGGAGGCATCATACTGCCGAGGTGGAGGGGGAGCTCGATCCCGTGTGGTTGTCCCTGCTTGCGTGGGGCCATCCCCTTCTTGGATAGCCTAGGTCTTGCTTCTTTAACTGTTGCTATTATACCGTCGATCCTGTGCTCGTCCGGGACTCCCATTGTTGCTCTAGCATCATTCTCATATTAAAATCTAACAAACACATCCCCTGGAGGATAAGGAACCAGGAAATGAAGGGATGTAAACATTTAACACCTTGCCATATCTTTGAAAGATTTTCAAGAGATCAACGTGCGTACAGTCAAACGGGAGATTGCCTACAAACAGGCTATGACCTACCTCTCTTCTTCTTTGGGTTAGGGCTAAATTGGCTCTGAGGGACGATCTTCCTCTTCTACCCCTCCTTTCTCCTCTCAATTCATATGTTCGATACCTTCTCGAAGGTGCTCTGTCCCGACACCTCGTCTGGACTCGTTGGATCGTTGCCTGTTGTAAGGGTTAGGGTTACATCTCAAATCCCTTTTTATTTGAGCTAGGGCCTCATTAAGGCCTGTTAAAGACTTGAATTGAATAGGCTACTACGCATGTTGAGTGATCCAGTGGGCTTCCTGATGGACCATCACCCATTCAATTTGTGTGTGGGTCGCTAGTGGGCCTTTGTATTTTAGATTCTGGCTTAATTTAGGCCAAATGGTATGTCTATTTATGAGCCAATTCTTGGGATGCATTTCTCTACTCTCTAGCCCAATTTTGGGCCTATTTTGCTTACCATTTTTAGGTGCTGTTTTGGACCTCATACCCGGACTAAACTAGATTTGAGTCTTAAGCCATTGTAGATGCTCATTCTGAGCCCAAACCTTATGCCCTTTTAAAGTTTATTCTTCGAGCCCCTTCAATTATTTCGAGCCAATTGGGGGCTTTTCTGGTCGTTCATCTTTATGGCCACCTTATGGGCCCACTTTAATTTTTCCTGGCCCAATCAAGGTCATGTGGTTAAGCAGATGAAGGTTCCTACTTTAGGCCCATACCTATTTTTCATTCAACCTAATTTTAGGGCTAGTTGGATGTCCATTTAGAGTTTACGTATGGGCCTGCCCTTTAGGAGAATTCATTGGCTTTATTGTAAAGCCCGTATCCTACTATCGTACTATTCTACCAACTCCCGCGATCCTCCTCGTTGAATTTCGATGACCCACAACCTATAGACAGTGTTTGCACACGACTCTAAGTCGCATCCTATAAATCTGAATTGACTCGACTTGAAACTTGTACTTTAACGACTGCACTGTCATCGTAGTTCCAACACCGTATCTTGCGCACCAATGCGATACCCAAACTAGGAGTTGTGGGCCCCCGTATATCTCGAGGAAACACCGCGCGTTGCGAATTCTGAGAGATTTTAGAGAATCTCTACCCATCTTTCACATCATTACTCAAGTACACAACGCATCACAAACCCATGCCTTTCATTTCCCCTAAGGTAAGCAATCATCCCCAAAGTCAACTCTCATGTCACTCTACTCTTACACACCCATCACTCCATCCCATCTCTATTAGACGACAAACCATCCCTCGTCTCTCATTTCATCCCATCACATCTCTCTCTCTCTCTCTCTCTCTCTCTCTCTCATTCTCTACACATTCCCCAAGCAACCAAAGAAGAGAAAACGTCCCAATGAGAAGGAGCTCTAAGGAGAGAAACTAGCCAAGTGTTATGCCCATTCCTTACCACTAATCTCATCATCCAACTCTTCAATCTTTATCTTCCACCCTTAAAGAAGAAACCTAGGAGCTAAGAAGTTCAAGGGACCAAGAAGAAGATCCATAGGTGGATGATCTTAGGTTTAGATCTTGATTTTGATGCATGGGACAAGTGGGGCCTACCGGATAATGGTAGAGGTCCCGTTTTAGACCCAAGGTGTGGCCAATGGCCCACCAAGATACATATGTTTATTCCATTATTGGGTCATTCTCCATGGACCCCACCATGATGTTTATTTTGATAGCTAACATGTAGTAGTCATCTAGACCCTTGATCTTGTGGTGGGGATGGTATCCCCATCTTGATTGCATATTTGTAGGCCCACATGTGGTGGGACTCATTTGATGTATGTGTTGTAATGCTTGGAGAGGAGATCATAATGGCGGAGCTCCTCCCTCACACACGTGTTTCTCTCTCTCTCTATCTCTCCCATATTTCGTGGCCCACCTAATAAATGTGAGAGGGATCCAGACCGTCCAGCAGCAAGGATGCCCTTGCTATCCAAGTTGCTGGACATACAACGATCACGTAGGCTCTGATGAAGGGAAAAGCACACATATTAGCTTGGTCCCAGGGCCGTGTGGCCCACCTGTGTGGACCCTTCCATGAGGTATGTATTTGATCCCAATCGTCCATCCCCTGATCGTCCAGACAATGGGACAGACGGACAGCATTCTGCTGGACAGACTGCTGTCCAGCAGCAGGCTCAAACGCATGGTAAAAACACAAATATCAGTTTGTTCCTTAGCTGGTGGGCCACACTAACGTGGACCCCACCTTGAAATATGTACTCTATATCTACGATCCATCTAGAGAGGTCAATGAGGCCAGGGTCCAAGTGATGGACAGATCCAGCGGATGGGATCTGCCAGCTGCAGGCATTGCTGCGATGTATTTGTTTTAGCCACTTCAAACTATCCACTCACATGGACCCCACCCTCAATGTATGTACACTGTATCCGCTTTGTCCACTTAGAGAGATCATTCAAAGCATGGGCCTAAGAATGGACAAATCAGCGGACGGAGAAGTCGCCAGCAGCAGGCCCATCTTAATGTATCTGTTTTTCTGCTCGGCCTGTCTGCCTGGGTGGATGATCGGGGCTGGCCCACCTTTTGGGTGGCCCATGCCCAAGTGGGGCCCACTGCGATGTAGTATTTTGGTGCCCCTTACAGCCCATGGAACCGGCCCATACCCTAGCAGATGCACTTGCTGCTGGACGGGCGTCCAGCAGCTGCTGGGTCGGCCGACTGTGATGTATCTGTTTTATCCTTGCCATCCATCTGTTTTGAGGCCCAACTAGTCAGGGCCCACCTTCTGGTGACCTAGGTCCAGATGGGACCCACTATGTATGTGCTTTTATCTAGGCCATCCATCAGAGGAATGACCAGCAGGCCCAACGCTGGTGGGTTGGTCGTCCACCAGACAACCCACCTGTTGTATGTAATGCATATCCATACGGCCCATCTCTTGTGGGGCCCATTCGTGATATGTGGCCCCCCACACTGATGCATGTGTTTCATCCAGAGTGTCTAGCCGCTGGCACACCATGGGCTGCCTTACAAGGCCCAATATGATGTATGTGTTAGGTACACACCGTTCATCCATTCCCTGGATCATATGGCTGACCTTGAGAGGCCAACCGTGATGTTTATTCGCCATTGAGGGGATGCCCTTAGAGGCCGACCACGATGTATGTGTTGTATACATGTTGTCCATCCTTTTTTTAGGCCATGGGCTGCTCCATGAGGCCCACTATGGTGTATGTGTTATATACACACTATTCATCCATTTTTGGGGGCAGCGGGCTGCCTTGTGAGGCCCACCATGTATGAGTGATGTGCTCGCCTTGTCCACCCATTTTTTAGATATTTTAAGGGCCGAGGGCCCCGTTGTGATTCAGACTCTAATCCTAAATGGGCCTCACCTTAGGAGCAATGGTGGTTAAAGGTCCACCGTTGTAAACCTTCCTAGGGCCCATTGTTAAGCCCATTTCCACACCTTCCCTTATTGGGCTATCCCAAATTGTTGGGCATTCATTGATGTTAATAATACCCATCCTTCTTTATTTGGCTAACTCAAACCGTTGGGCCCCCATTGATGATGATGCCTTCCACCATACCTTGTAGGAGTATCCAAACCTTGGAGCCCACCTTGTGTACATATTGGGCCCATAGGAAAGCCCAGATTATTGTATGATAGAGAAGGTGAGGAAGCCCACTTGTCGTACATAGTTTCACCCTCTTATCTCACCTTGTTGTATACCCATTAAACTCACCCCATGAGGCTCATCCTTAATGTAATTATGTCATCTAGGCCATCCGTTGTGGTAGAAGAGTGCATCATCACCCCTTATCGTAGATGGAAGAATATGTGGTATTAGATTTGGTACATCCATTATTGTAGCTTATATTGATTCGTGGGTTAGATCCACCATCCTCTTAGTAGACCCCGCCTTAGGATATATGATACATTAGTACCTTGAGTAGGTTATGATAGTCTAACATGGACCATACCATATAGACTTTTATGTGTCTAATGGGGTGAATGGTTCAGCTCCTACTCCTTGAATATGATATATTAGTGAAGGCCGATTATTGTCTACTACATCTGATAATCATGCTAGTGTCCTTAGGCTAGTAAGACACACTGAGAACATGCTTAGTATTACATTACGATACATGCTTATACGCATCATTTGTATGCTTGTTATGAGGAATGATTGATCATAGCATATGCCATTGGGCTGAGATGTTTACGGGACTCCCTGTGAGACGAAGTTGCCATACATGATCGTGCAGTGCGCGTAGGTTTGACGCATGACTAGATGGTATGACTCATGCATCTCGCATTTGTGTGACATGATCATTGTACCTCCTAGCGACATCAAGGTTGTGGCCTCCACAGGTATATCGTGGATGGCTAGATGGGATACTAGAAATGTTTGGTTCTAGCATATGGGCATTTAATATATCCATGGGTGAAAGTCCCTAAACCCTCTTGGTACCAGAGGATGTTCCAACATTGAGACCGGGTGAAATATATGAGCGCCTGAGTGCCGAATACCAGTAGGCGGTATTTCTCACTGATCGTGGTCGGTTGGAAGGGGGTGTAGCCTTATCCGCCCAAGGGTAAGGGCAACGATAGGCTGAGTTTGACCAGCTCGTAAATGGGTCTGCTATTGACAAGCCGAGATGGTATTGGCAGACTACTGTCCAGGCGGGTAATGAGGTCTTTTCGACTAACTTGGTTGTATGGTTAGGGAGGCAACAACCAGTGTAGATTATACTAGACCCCGGTGATATCCCAGAGATGAGCCGCACTGGATGTGGACTTCTGAGTAAGTGCTGCATACTCAGCATTTGACTCATTCATTCATTCACTATCCACTTAGGCTAGTGGTGTGCAACTAAATCATTATATGTACCTGCGTAATGACCATGATTTCGGTTGGGTTCGCGACCAACCCTAGATCATGAGTTTTTCCATATGGAGTCTAGCTATCTAAATTTAGGTATGAGACTGGTTTAGATAGAAGTCCCTTGTGATGAATCCTTCAACTTTTGATACTACGTACTATCATCTCGACTACACACTCTAGCTTGTCATTCCTTTTACATTGCATATAGTATTGCATCCTTAGTAAATGACATTTGGTTTACTATGTTTCTATATTGCATGACCTAGATAAGGCTGATGTATTCGTCAATTCATCAGGATTTGCATGTTGCATTGCATCCTCAGTATATGACATTTAGCTTAATATGTCCTCGCATCGCATAGCCTGGATAAGGCTGATGGTATTTATGGACTTGCCACTATTTCTGCTTACTCTGATATTGTATGCTTGACACATGCATTGCGCACACACGCACATAGCCTCTAAGCTTCGTAGTAAGCTTATGCACCACCGTTGCGTGCAGGTGATGTTAGGTCACAACAGCATTGAGGTAGGAGCGTGTGCTTGAGCTTTGGAGTTTTATTTCATATATGTATTTCCCTTTCAGCATTGTACTCGAATGACTTTTTTATAGTGGATATGTGGTGATGTTGTTTCATGGCCTAGTTATGCTTGTGGTTATGCTCCTTTAAAAAAATTTACACTGAAAATCCTCCTTGTAGGATCTTAGGATCGAAATCTGGCATATGGGTACCGGGAGCCGAGAATGGGATACTACAGAGGCTGTCGGCGGTGGATTTAGTGATCGGGAATTCTGTGAGCCCAGTTTTCAAGTTTGGGGCAAGACATTTATCCTAAATTTATAGCATATATGCACCTTACAATGAGCATTCAATCTAAACCATTCCTTAGAGGGACAATTAAGCATCTCGACCTTCCATCATGCAGACCTTAAGTATCAGATTTGAACCTTCGATTTTATGAACCCTAATGTATAGATTTATTCATCGATTTGGATAAGGTTAAACATTCTATATAAGTCATCCATCTTAATCATGTTAAATGTTTTATCTGAGCCATTCATCCCATGAATGTTAAGGACTAAACCCGGAATGCTGATTGATGATGTTCATATCATATGGAGTTTCAATTCGGCTCAGTTTTGGCCCATTACCCATACTCCAGAAGCTTACATGGATCGTTGGTTTGAAAGGAAAGGAAAAGTGAAACACAACCGTCTGTTTCCTTTTAAGACCTTTTTGGTCTAAATCGGACCATCTTATATTTGCAATCCTGAAGTTTATATTCGTAGAATTGGATCCTGTTTTGTTTGTTAGCATAACAACCTTAATCGATGAAGATTTTATATATTATTACTCTTGATATTTGGTTATAATGGTAGGATTACATATAGTTGTGTTTTTGTTTCAATGCAGACATAACGAAAATGCAGACAATCAATGTTTGGTAGGAAAATAGGTGATGTGGAGTAGACCGTGTGGGTGGTGTAAGGCTGAAAGACTAAGTTTACTTACATGTGTTAAGTGTCTATGGTTTACATCCTTAATATCAGTTAGCTTCATGTCCAAGAGAGACATTTGCATGTCAAGACTTCGTCGCATATGAGGAGTGATGATGATGTGTCCAATTCTTGCCAAGATTGATTGGTTGGGCCTCTTTTCATCCTGGGCAATTCAATTGAAGGCCCCAATCGATTGAATGTTTATAATGAATTTTACCTGATATTTAGTTATGTTCATGAGTTGTTTATATTAAGTATCTATGCTAATGTGGGTGTAGTATGTAAACAAGCTAACACTCCAACTCAATGCAATTCCATTTTCCTTTTAATTTGGTCCAATTATACTAAAAGGTAAGAGTCACTAAAGCTAGTCCTAGAGAGCATAGAAATTGACCTTATCTTGGAAAAAGAAGAAAGGCTCGGTAAGTAGGCTAAGGCACATATTACTCATGTAGTAAACTTGGGACATGGACCTAATAAGAAAAAAGATAAGGAAAAAAGGTTCTAAAAAGCAATCTTTAGGTTCATGGTCAGTAATCAACCTGAAGTTTAGTTAAGTAAAATATGAAAAATGAAGGATATTTGCTTCTTTTGCAAGAAGCCGAGCCATCTTAAGATAGAATGGATTAAGTCCATGAAGTGGCTTATAAAGAGGGGTAAGGATCATGTTTTGGTCTATTTAATCTGATGGATGTATTCGTAGATTTCTAGTGAATATATTTTGGAATAACTATTCACCTTTGTAATTTCATGCAAAATATATTATAGAGCCGACCACCAATTGATATAGAGTGATCAATATACATGAGCAACAACATAAAAGTGAATGTAGAGGCAGTTAGAGTTTGTAAATTAGTTACGGTCAGATCATATGTTAGATATTGTAAATACATTTTGTGCCTTACGTAATGGGTAATCTAGTATTCATTTCTTGTTTAGAAAAAATCTAATTATATGTTTAAATCGAAAAAAAAGAAGTTTAGTATCTACTATGATTCAAATGCAATTAGCATTGGTACTATGGTTAATAACTTATATCAACTAGAAATGAATGCTTTACACGTCTATAATATAAATGCTCTACATGAAAATAAGATAGAATCTAAGCGAAGACCAGATTATGAAAATTTTTCCATGTTGTAGCACAGGTAATTAGGCCATAACACATGTAATTAGGCCATATCTTTCGTAAGAGATCAAAAAGGCTACTTCAAGTTAGAATTCTTCACTTTTAAACTTCTTTGACTTTAAAGTACATACATATTATATTAATGGTAAAAAAATCAGAATCAGGAATAAAGGAGTAGGTAGGAGTGTAAGACTCCTAGAAGTGATATATACTGACATCTATAGTCCATTCGCTACAACATCTTAGGGTGAACACATATCTTTTATCACTTTTTTGTATTCTATTTTCGTTTTGGGTACCTTTACCTTATAAATGGAATATCAAAGTACTTGAATCCTTTTATAATTTATAAAACTGAATTTAAAAATCAACTTGATAGGAAGATTATAATCGTCAGATCTAATAATAATGATGAATAATATGACAGATATGATAAATCAGGTTGTAATCCAGGACTCTTCACTAATAGCTTACAAGATTGTAACATTATCACCTAATACACATACCTAAGATGCAAGAGCAAAATGATGTAACTGAAAGGCGTAAAAGCATCCTAATAGACTGTTATGTAGCATGATTAGAAATTTAACATTACAAGAATCTTTGTGGAGTGATGCAATTAAAACCACAGTTCTTATCATTAATTGGGTCCCTAATAAGGTTATAATAAAAACCTTTCAAGTTGTGGAATTAGAGAAAACAAAATCTCTAATACTTTCACGTTTGGGGATGTCCTACTATGGCTAAACTCTATAACCTGCATGAAAGAAATCTTGATCCCAAAACCATAAATTATTTTTTTATATGATACCCAAAAATGACAGAAGGTTTTCAATTTTATTGCCAATCGCACTCTAGGAGCATTATTGAGACTAGGAATGTTAGGTTTATTGAGGATACTGAAAATACTGAGGGTGTGAACATTAGAAATTTTATATACGAGGAAGAGTAAATTGCGATTTCTATCGTGGTCATTTCAGATAACATGGGTATAAATCTTTCAGTTGAGCCTATATTCACTACAGATCATAACATTGAACCTCATATATAACCCATGAAAAGGAAAATCAACACCTGACTCAAGAACATAAGTCACTAATTCGATCACAAAGAGAGAGAGAGAGAGAGAGAGAGAGAGAGAGAGAGGCCTACGATTCTGAACAATTACACCATGTATTTGTAAGAGCACAAGTTTTATATAGGGGTAAGAAATGGTGTTGAATTCTTTATGTAAGCCAAACAAAGTATTAACTTTTCTCGTGAATTAATTCCATGGAGGATGATTTAAAATTCACGAAGGACAATAAAGTTTGGAATATTTTTGAATTACCTGAAGGAATAAAATCGATTGGCTCTGAATGGGCGTTTAGGACCAAGTGAGGCTCTAAGGGTAATATCAAAATATACAAAGGTAGAATTATCGTCAAAGGTTTTAACCAATATGTAGGCATTGATTTTAAGTAGATTTTCTCACATATTTCTAAGGACACATTAAGGATCATAATGGCTATAGCAGCTCATATGTATTTAAAGCTACACTAGATAGATATAAAGACTATGTTTCTCATTGGAGATCTAAATAAGGACATATACATATTACAACACAAAGATTTTATAGTCTATGACTCATATGTTATGGTCTAAAAATTCAATAAATATATCTATTGGTTGAAACATGTGTTATGATAGTGGTACATAAAGTTTCATGAAATGTTTTCCTCATATGGCTCTATAGAAAACACTACAGTTAAGTATATCTACGTTAAGATCATTGGAAGTAAGTTCGTTATATCAATTTTGTTTGTAGATGGCATTTTATTGCTTAACAGTGACATTATAACATTATAAGATAATTATCTAAAAAATTCGAGATAATCTTAGTGACGCCTCTTTTGTCATCGACATTAAGATGCACCATGACAGATCACGTGTATTGCTTAACTTATTACAAAGGGTCTATATTAATAGGGTACTCAAAAAGTACGACATATAAAACATGCTCTTGATCAATCTTCCATTGTAAAGGGTGATAGGTTCAGTCAGTTCTAGTGTCTCAAAATGATTTGGAAAAAAAATATTTAATTTTTTTTAAGTACGCATCAGTAATAGGGAGCATCATATCTGCTTAGGCCTGTACACAATAAGATATCATTTTTACAATTTGAATATTAGGCAAGTATCTCTTCAATTCAGAAATACATAATTAGATAGCTGTAAAAGTGTTACAGTACCTGAAGGGGATAAAGGACTTCACACTCACATACAAAAGGTCTAAACATTTAGAGTTAGTTTGATACACAGACATAAGATCTGCTAGATGCATCGATCCTAAGAACTCCACTTCGGGCTATAATTTTATAATGGTTGGTGGGGTTGTATCTTAGTAAAGTATGAAATAATCGATGATAGCCACATCCACTATGGAAGCTAAGTTCATTGCTTATCATGAAGTTTCAAATTAAATAATATGGTTACAATGCTTCTTCTTAGGCTTGTGAACATTGGAACATATTCCGAACATAAAAAAATCATTTTTGACAACTCAGTTATAGTTTCCTTTTCAAGCAACAATAAGTATTTATCAAGGTCGAGACATATCCATATTAAGTATCTGGTTGTAATGGAATGAGTTTATTATGAGTTTAAAATTATTTAGTGTCTATGAAGTTCATTAGCACTAAGAAGATAATTATGGATCCACTCACTAAAGGGCCCCCATCGCATTATTTTAAGAGTATGTAACATTTATGAGAGTAATTGAACCCATTGATGTATTCAGTTAGTGAGAGTTTATAAAGTTTTGATCATTTTAATATTAAAGTTTTCTTCGGATTTCTTTAAGTATGTGCAAATTTGTTTTGAAAAAGTGAAACCTAAGTCTGGTCTAATTGGAGACATTTAAAATCTCAAGGACTTTTTCAAGATAGGCACATATGATCACATAATGTGTGTAATACTTACACCTGCATGTATTTAATCTATGTTGTTAAGACTGGTGATATTCATAACTATGTATAGTCTCACATCACAAAGATTAAATATTGTGATGACTACCACAATTCAATACTAGTAGTCTTGATGAACAATATTATAAAAGTGTTGCTCGTATAATGAAACAATTACATTAACTAACCATTTGGATGTTTTTTTTAATTTCATAAAACATGTTTTAAAATGTTTTTAAAATGAATCATATACAATGATCAATATGTCCCAAGTGGGAGAATGTAACAGTTCTATAAGGTGGGCCTACTTGATTAACAATTTAGATCTGCATAAGGGTTGGATATTGTGTTTGGGCATACCGGTGGACCCCATTAATGTTTTTGTCAGTCTCAATTTGTGCAAGGGGTGGTGTGTTGGACTATGACTTACACAAAGTGTTTCAGTGGACTTAGAACTGTAAAATGTGTGGTGCCTTTAGAGGAAGAATTTCAATGGGTCAAAATCTCTTGTCTCCTTCATTTATCTAAACAGGTTTGGTCCCCAAACCTACACATGTTTTGAAGCTTTTCCTCTCATCTAAGCACTTCTCTAAAGGGTATAAGATGCAGAAGATCCCAGCATTCATTGTACAATGGCTTCTCAATAAGGTAACCCTTTATTTAGCATGTTTGATCTCCCCACTTGATGCGTAGAATGATACTCTTCAATTTCACAATTACAGCTTACAAGAGTGTCTTGGTTCCGGTCTATCTCCACCATTACATCAATCCCATTCTTGTGTGCAAGCTAAAGTGAGAGAGGTGAGGAAGATCTAAGAGTGAAGTTTAAAGCTTTAAAACAAGGCAATAGTGAAGGCAACAACAGAAAAATCAACTTCTTAGTGAACCTAAGATCAAGTACTTAGTAAAGCTTTAAATACAATTGCATTTAAAACATCGTGATTCAATACTTAGTGTTATGGGAAAAATACGGTGGTCCATGACAAGAGGTCGAACCAACAACCAACATGAATCAATGGGTCAAACTACTGGAAAGATAACTACGGGCAGGGAAGGGCTGACCATAAGATGGGTCGATATGACCATGGGTCGGCAGGACCATAAGATAGTCGGCACAACCATAGGTTGGCATGACCTTCAACGAACTTCCCCAAACAACAGCTTAGTAAGAGTTGTTAGATTCAACAAAGGAAGCTAAGGGTTACTGGGATCAATGATCACAAGGACATCACAAGTTTGCATGATCGATATTAACATCAGGATGATACCAACCTACTTATAGCTCGGTGCCACTTGCCTCTGAGAGTCATCTATCTCTACCATTCGATCTTGCCTATGGGTCGGATGGGCCTAACGGTTTTTTACTAACGTTTAGTCTTATCCAAAGAAAACGACCCGATGATCTCTCCCGAAATCTTTGAAAATAAGATTAGGATACCAAAGATCTCACACATCCATAATCTAAGGAAGATCTAGGACTTATCAAGAGCCCTAAACGGAAAGGATCTCCCGATGGTGTGATCTTCCCTCTATTATAAATAGGGGAAGTCTCTAACAGTGAAAGGTATACAACTCATAAACCTAAAAAGACTAGTGACTCTTTTCCTTTGAACCATTTCCACAAAGACCCAGATCCTTGACTTTAGCACTAAAGGGTCCCCTGCATTAGCCAGGGTCTTCCTTTTTCTTTTATCTCTTATGTGCAGGTGTTCACGGGTCCATCGAAAAACTGCATCAACAATTTGGCACCGTCTCTGGAAAACAACAGTAAAGTCGTTTCATGCTTTATCAGAAAAATTATGATGGCTAGAGGAAAGAAGAAAACCCGAGTCTCCCTTGTTACGCCTAACCTTACGCTGTCGAAGCAGCTTGATAGTCATCGGGGGGAGCCCTCCCAACAACAAGTTGACTCTAGTCCAACAAGGCAGGCTCAGTGATCTTGCAATAGAGAAGGATGGTTGAACTCCATTGAGTAGTAGGTCAAAATGTTGAATAATAACATGAACTTCATGAGGTAGTTGTTGGAACACTGGGTCAGTAAGTACATAGGCCTCAAAAAATACCAAAGACTGCCCAGGAGGATGAATAAATGGGCCACAACCCTCAGCCTTCCCATATGCCAGCCACCTCTTAGAGGAGTTGGTAGCTTGGGTCAACCAGACCGGCCCCTTCTCATGTTTTCAGGACTATAACTTTACCCATTTTTTACCGACGCCATGAGCTAGATCGAAAGAAGTGCAGAAAAGCTCTAGTTGGAACTACTGCCGAGAGGTGATGTCATGCCCCAAACTCGGAAACCGGGCTCACAAAATTCCCGATCGCCGAATCCGGCGCCAACAGCCTCCGTATAACTCCATTCTCGGCTCCTAGCTCCCATTCGTCAGGTTCCGATCCTGGGATACTACGAGGAGAATTTTCAACGTCAGTTTGATACGTAATAAGCATAACCAAAGGCATAACCCACAAACAACAACCAAGAACTCCATTACATTTTCATTATGATCAAAAACTTTACAAGCATAATGAGCATAAAGGAAAATACAATGGTAAAGAACAAGAACTCCAAAACGCTCCGCAACGAACTCCTGCTTCAGCGCTGTTACGAACCAACGTCACCTGCACGCAACGGTCGTGCATAAGCTTATAGAAAGCTTAGAGGGTGGTGAAAGTGTGTGCGCAAGGTAGTAATATGAACATGCAATGTCAGAGTAATGCGGAATATGCAGATGGAACCACAATATCATGAGCCGTACCAAGGCTATGCGATGCAAGACATGAATGGTGTGGGCCATCCAAAGGCCATACTATGTGCAATGCAACTCAAGCATACAGGTCCTCATCTATGTCCACACATCAATACAGCTCAAAGATGGAATATCACCGGGGTCTAGTACACTCTAAACCAGATTGCCGCCACATCGCGCGCAATAAGGTAAGTGGAAAAGACCACACTATCCGTCTGCCAATATCGGGCGCGACTCGTCGATAGCGGACCCATTCCTCGAGCTGGTCAAACTCAGCCTAGGATTGCCCCCTACACTCGGGCGGGTAAGGCCTCACCCCCTTCCAACCGACCACGATACAGTGGAGAGCATAACCGTCTGGTAATCGGCACTCAACGCTCATCTACCCACTCAGTCTAGACGTTGGAGCAACCTCTTGGTACCATAAGGGTTTAGGGACTTTCACCCAGGGATATCGATAGTACCCCATGTAGAACATGATTTTCGGTATCCAATCCTGCCAACCACGATACGTTTATGGAGGCTACGGCCCTGATGTAGCTAGGGCGTATAATGCCCATGTCACACAAATGCGAAATGCATGATTCACGCTATCCAGTCATACAACAAATCCTGTGCATATCGTGCGCTCATGTAGGGCAACACTGCCTAACCAAGAGCCCATAAACAACCTGCCCGAAGGCATATGCTATGATCAGTCAATCCTCATATCAAGCATACATATGATGCATATGATCATGGGTCATGAAACTGTACTAAACATGTAAATGAGTGATGAACCATCCTTACAACGCCGATGGGCCTAGACGGCCAAAACACAGCTAGTACGGCCCAGTAATGGGCCTTAAGGAGAGTCGTAATGTGGACATCCAACTAACATTATACTCGCAATGTGGACGTCAAACCAACATTTCTCCCAAGGCACGATCTTTGTAAACATCGGTACTTAGTCTGTAATGGATTTACACATTACAATGGACCGTAGGTTCTTCCCATTGGACCTTACATATATATATCAAATGGGTCATATCTTATGGGCCTTCTATTCATCAAATGGGCCATATAATTGGGTCATACCAATGGGTCTTATGTGCATTACAATGGGTCAAAATCCGTGGGCCTTGGGTTACATCAAATGAGCTTAGTCTCATGCGTCTAATATGTGACCAATGGGCCACACCAATTGGGCCCCACATGTAGATCAAGTGGACCTCAACCCATATACCTAACATGAGTTCAATGGGCCTAAACCCCTAGGCTTTAATCAAATAAAATGGGCCTAACTCATGGGTCTCGAATAAATCCAATGGGCCGAATCCCATGGACCCTTTTTATAATCAAATGGGTTTAGTCCCATGGGCCTTACGATATATCAAATGGGTCCACTTCCATGGGCTTTAAGAATGCAACAAATGGGTCCAATTTCATTGGCCTTGGAATACCTCAAAAGGGCCTAGTCTTATGGACTTAGAACATAACAAGTGGGCCTACACCCATAGGCCCTTTTACAAAGAAAATGGGCCTAGCCCATAGGCCTTAAATAGTCCAAATGGGCCTAACCCATAGGCCTTGCATGCATATCAACGTAGGCCTAAACCCCTAGGCTTTACATATATCAAGTGGGCCCAAGTTCTTAGGCCTTAAATGAATCAAATGGGCCTAGCCCATAAGCCTGTTACAAATCAAATGGCCTAACCCATGTGAGTGGCCCACCCATCCAATAGCATCAGGCCTAAAAAAAAATGATCCCACCAAGGGGATGGACGGCCTGGATGCATCACGTTCATCATGGTGGGTCCCACTGTCGCTGGACAGTGAGGACCACTCATATATTCCAAGGGCCCCACCGTTCGATGGATGGTGGGAGAGTGATTACATTACAGTGGGTGCCACCGTCCACTGGACGGTGGACTTGATACACGTGCATTATCGTGGGTCCCATGTGGGGCCCACTGAATTGTTTAGATGCCATCCAGTCCGTTCATAAGGTCACTCGGGCCTGGATGAAGGGACAACATAAATTTCAGCTTGATTCAAAACTTCTGTGGGCCCCAAAGAAGATTTCAATGGCAGACACTCAATCTCACTGTTTCATGTGGTGTGGGCCACCTGAGTTTTGGATCTGGCCGAAATTTGGAGGGGGCCCACCAGAGGATGGGACCCACCTCATGGACGGTTTAATTGGCATATAAACATCAAGGTGGGGCCCACGGCTGGAGGCCGTGGGTCCACGCCGTCCGCCCGCTCCACGATGCAGGACGCGTCAGCGTCTGCACTGGCAGCAGCAGCCTTGCTGCTGCTGTAAAAAAATTGATTTTTTTAAAAATATTGATTTCCTGTAGTTTTTCACAGGTGGGACCCAAGTTTGGAAGATCCATCCCGACCACGGGACTCTACAACTCGAGATGAACAAAATGAGTCCAAAGTTCGGAAATTTTGGACGCATAGAATCATCAGGAAGTATTTACAAGGGTAACCACCCAAGTTTCTGATATTACGACCCACTGGATGATCACGTCAGCCTCATTCTTTGCCTCAACGGTTAAAATGTTGTGGGTAAGGAAATGGACGGCTTGGATCGAATATATACATCAAGGTGGGGCCTACACAAGGGAACCGCCCCACAAGCCTCTCCTTTTTCTTTCTTTTTTTTTACTTTTGACCAGGGACGTCCAGCGTCCTAGACGCTGGACGGTGGGCCTCCTTCACCACATGGAAATTAGGGTGGATATCTCACACATAAGGTGGCCCACATTGGGGCCACATTGGTGATAAAAAAAAAATAATGAACTCGTGGTGGGGTCCATTCAAGTGGGCCACACAATCCAAAAAAAAAAATAATAAATAAAATAAAATAAAATAAAATAAAGGGAATAAAAGAGGGAGAGAGACATGGAGAGTGGGACACGCCTTGTGATGGAGGGACCCCGACATTATGGGCCCTCCCTTGTAATGAATCATACAATAAACGGATCCCTTTGAACATGAGACCATCAAAAATATAAATCAACAGTGGAGATCCATTCCCCACCGATATGGACGGTCTAGATGACCTTTCTAAATGAAATAAACATCATGATGGGGTCCATGGAGAATGGCCCCACCATGGAATGATCATGATGATCCAAATGGGCCATCGGCCACATTTTAGGGTCCCAAGTGAGATCCACACCATTGATCGGTAGGTCTCACTTGGCACATCATAAAAATGAGAAAAACTAGAATGATCTAGCACCCACCGTCCGATCTTCTTGATCCTAGGGGTTCCTTGGCACCTTAGCTTCAACTTCAATGGATGAGATGAAGAATGGAGGGTTGAGATGAGAGATTTTGGGATGAAGAGGTGGGCCACTTGGAGTTTAGGGAGCTTGGAGAAATTCCATACGTATGGAGTCTCTTAGAACTCTTTATTGCTTGGAAATTTGAAATGAGAAAGAGAGAAAGAGAGAGAGTGATGTAAGGGAGAGAGAGAGAGTGATGGATGGATGTGGTGAGTGATGGTTGTGTAAGAAATCTTTGACTTTTGAGGCTTTTGTGTAAGAGAGGTATGGGTGGTGAAGACTTTTGTGGCTTTTTGTGTAAGAGAGGTATGGTTTTAGGAGACTTTTATGGTTGCTTGGGAAAAGGAATGAAAGTGATGTGTACTTGACATGTGATGGCTTGATGGATTGATTGATTGATGGGATTGATGTGATTGATTTGACACATCGTAGAGATTCTCTTGGATTTCACAACGCGCGGTGTTTTCTCACACATAGCGTTGGCCCACATCTCTTGACCAGGGTATCGCCTTGGCGCGCGAGTCACGGCATCGAAACCGCAACGACAGCGCGGTCGCTATGGTATTGGTCTTGAGTTGAGTCGACTCGGGTTGTCGGCATATGAATCAGGGTCATGCGTCGATATCGGTTAAGGGTCAAAGGCTGTCGGAATTCGACCGGTAAGACCGCGAAAGTTTACGGAAAGGTACGGACCAAGATACGGGTCTTACAGGTGAGCCATAGGAAGCTAAACTTAAGGATTTGCGAGGATAGATTGGAGACATGCGACAAGCTTACTGTGCAAATGTTGAACATTATACAGGAGACTGAGGTCCATTCACTACTGACATTATACAGGCGTAACTGTTGGACATGTTCCGTATGCCGCAAATCACCCCCTTCTCGAGGGCTACTGACTTGTCTGAACATTTGGAGTCCTTCAGGGTCTGGATGGAACTCCACAAAACATCCTTTGTAGTAATGTGTTGAGTATTCTCCTTGACCTTAACTGGATCCGCCAGACTGTGGTTCAAGCGATTGAAGCCAAACTCCATCAGCTCATTCTCCCAACTAGGAAAGATTTTCGTCACGAACTTCATTAGGGGAAGGGAAAGGCTTAAAACAACTTCACACATTCTCCACGTCATCCAAAAAGAAAGAGAACTGCTAAAAGACTACATCAAGCGCTTCAACCTTAAAGCGATGCAAGTGCAGAAACACCTTGAGGAACTAGCTTTGACTGCGATAATGGGAGGATTAAGGGATCCCAAGTTTCTCTTCTCGCTGGATAAGAAGCCATCAACAATGATAGCCAACCTACTAAATCAAAAGGCTAACCAGAGTAAAGCATTGGTGGGCAAAGAAGATCAATGTTGAGTGTGAAATATTACATATTTTTCCTATTTATACATTGGTTTTATAAACATGATAATGCTTAATTAATTTAATTATGCATGTTTTCATGTGCAAGGTGATTTCAAGAGCTTAAAGAGAAATTGATACTAAAATGAAGATTTATGATCAGAAGATTACTAAATAAGATTTGGAGATTTGGAAGTTACTAATGAAGAATTCACAGACCACCGATCTAAGAAAACTAAGTGACAAATGAAGAGAATCAAAGATTTGAAGTGAATAGAAAGAATCTTAAAATTATCATAAAAACAAATATAATCCTGAAATTGTCCTTAAAAAGCATATTCTGAAATTCTGAGTCTATTTTGAAATTGCACAGAGTGCGTAAATTTGAGGTGATTTAAATTCCGAGTCTATTTTGGAAAACTGCGCAGAGTGCATAAATTTGAGGCGGTTTCTAGATTTTTCTAACTCAATGTGAAAGTTGGAGTTTCATAACAATAAATAGGACTCCCTAGGATGCTCCAAAGCATTTTCTAGGGTTTGGAAAGGTCTCTAGGAGCATACACAAGGATGGAGCAGACGCTAAAGAGTTTTTCTTCTTCCTTAGTTTACTTTTCATGTTTTGTTTAAGAGATTTAGTTTCAATCATGTTTATGTTTGGCTAAACCTCTTAGTAAGGGCTAAGAAGTAAAGCTTATAGCTTGTTTAGGTGTTTATTTTTACTTTGATTCTTGTTCTTATTGAACTTCATTGATTTCTAGTTTGATATTAAAGGAATATTTTCAGTTTTCTGTAATTTATTGTGACTCAAATTACATTAGATGTTGTGATAGCTTTGGATATCTTCTTTTCCTATTTTGAGATAATGAGATTGATAAATTTCGTTGTTAACCATCATTTCCTGGGCATGGTAGGGTGATTGAATCCCTTCCAATCGTCACAATTCTCCTCCATTAAGAATTAGGTCAATGAAAAGTTCAAATTTGATTTAAATTATTTTATCTTCTAATTGGATAGGATAGGACTTCAATTCTAATTATGTTCCTTGAATCAAGTAAGGTAACATCTTGATAACTACAAGTAGATCCCTGACACCCTAGTTCTCACCTTTAAATTCATAAGTTTTAATCAACATTATTCACCATTACTCTCAATTATTCAGATTTCAACTTAGATATTTTTTTAGTTCTAGTTCTAGTTATTTTTAGAATTCGTACAAGTTTAGCCCCTATGGATTCGACCTCAGTCTTATAGAGTTATTACTACATCGCGACCCTACACTCGGAGTTGTGAATAAGTTTTTGGCACTGTTGCCGAGGACTAGGCTATGTTTTTCTGAAATTAATTGGTATTAGAATTAGGTTAAGATTATGGTTAACTTTTTTCTTTATTTTTTTTTATATATTTTTAAGTTGTGATTTTTTCTGAAATTATTTTTAGAAACTAACATTGTTTTCTGTTTTATAGGATTTACATAGTAACTCCAATATGGTAACCACTTTCCAATTCTCTCTTTCTTTTCTAGATTTCTTATTTTCTTTATTTTTCTTTCTTCTAGATTGTAGTTGTTGGGTGCTTGAGGGCTGTGCGTCTTTCATACCCAAGTGAGTTCATAAAAACACTCAACGTCTCTTAAGTAACGGAGGATTAGTTGAAGGGTTGCCTATCCATCAACTGATTAGATGTTGAGAGTCAAATATTGCATATCGGACCCCATTTATTACTTGATTTTATGAACATGATAGTGTTTAATGTTCTCTTTTAATCATGTTTGTGTTGTAAGGTGAATTTAAGAACTTGGATTGAAAAGGATGCTAAAAGCATGGATTTAACACTCAAGAATCACCAAGGTCAAGGATGAATCTTATGAAACCAAAAATGAAGAATGCACATACCAAAGATCCAAGAAAACCAAGTGAGGAATGAAGAGCATTAAAGACTTGAAGTGAAGAAATAAAACCTTAAAAATTTGCATCCTTCGACTAGTCTAAGCCCATCTTCGACCAGTTGAAGGCTCCTGCTCGACTAGTCGAACATTCCTTGACTCGAACTCTAATGATAAAATCCTCTAAATTCCAGTCATCATTGAGCAGTCGAAGGAGACCCTCGACCAGTCGAAGGTTGTCCTCGATCAGTCGAGGGTTATGAAGATGTTGTGCCAATTGCGTAAATTTAAGGTGATTTTTGAAAATTTTAAACTCGATGCGAAAGGAGGTAATACACAACTATAAATCAGAGTGCCCAAGGCATCCCTAGGCATCTTGTTGGGTTTGAGAAGTGGGGTAAAAGTGTGGAGAAGTCGTGGCCCAAATATTTTCTTCCTTTTCCTTAGTTCTTTTAATGTTTTTCTTAAGAGATTTTAGTTTAATCATGTCTATGGTTGGCTAAATCTCTTAGCTAGGGCTAAGAGGAAAATCCGTAGCATGATAGAATGTTTCTATTGCTTTAATTCATGTTTATATTGAACTATCTTAGATTCTAGTTTGATATTTAAGAAATACATTCAGTTTTTAATGGTTTTTCGTGACTCAAATTACAATAGATCTAAGATAGCTTTGAGTATGTTCTTTTCATGTATTAATGTAATACACCAGATTTTTGCCAACTTGAAATTAGAAGTCCGCAGACATAGAACTGCCCTAGGACCTTATTTTTTCATATTCGGTCATAATTAGGGCGTAATTTAGCTAAGGAAAAAATAGCCTGAATCACTATCTATACAAACTACAAAGACCCGAGTACCACCTCGAGCCGAAATCTCTTAAGATCAAATCCTTTAGAAATTAGGCGAAGTATTGCTAGTGCTAAGCTAGTTTACTTGTGAAATTTGCACTAATCATTTTAAATATGATCTTCAAGACCCAAAACTTGCAGAAACATTGACGTTATGTTACCCTAAAACTTAGAGACAATCTCTATTCCCGTTTGCTCTCGGGAGCACTCTGAAACTTCGTATTGGTCCTGGACCGCACATCGAAAGTTAGATTGCTACCAGACTATACGAACATGACCATCTAGTTGGACTTGACTATCACCTCGAAAAATAAGACTAGATAATGTCCTGAGACCATTTCCTTGAGTTCGGAGTGAAGAGTGTAAGAAAGTGAAGATTTTTATAAAATTAAATATGAATTTAAGTAATCTGGCACGTGTCGCTTGCGGGCCAATTATAAGCATTTAGACCGTTGAAATATGACCCAAATACACCCTCGGATTAGGGAACATTTCCCACTCAGGTCAGTATACTTGGAATCCCTGATCGAGTCTCAGTGACCGCTGAACTGAAAATGGTCCACCACGTGTGATCTGAAAATCCGATCGAACTGAAAACTTAACTTGATCAGGATCCAGCATCCATGAGCTTAAGTCCGACCGTATTTAGTAACAGGACCTCCAGAAGTGCTCCGTTGAGATGGAACAGTCCGTATTTGGACATAACCTAAGTATACCATGACCCCGAGGCTATTTCCGTGAGTTCTGGCTCTATATAAGGACCTTAAACCCTCTCTCATTCCCGCCATATGAATTTGAGAAAACCTAGGAGAGAGAAGAGAGTAAAGAGAGAGAAAGTGTGAGAGAAGTGGGAGAGGTTTCTTGTTACTCTCTCCTGCCGTTCATACGTACTTAACCATTGTGATTTAATCACTCTTTCAGTGATTCTGATTTCATTCTTAGGTAAGAAAGCCTAACGATAACCTATTTTATGGTTTCTATCGATACAAGTAACGAAGTATTTGACTTCTTTTGTGTAATAGGTTGTCATATCGACGTTGACGGAAGCGTAGAGTTCCTATTCGATTCATTACGCTTCTACGGCGTAAGGTGTGGATTTTAGATGCTTATGCTACCTTTTTTCAAAGCCGTTTAATGGTAGACTGTTGACAAGGATGTTGTTTGACATGTAGAACATGCTGTCTGTTTTTCATTTTGAATACGTATGAAGAATATGAGATTTAGGATATTTTAAGTATTTGTAGGAAATACCGTATACGTATGAATTTTGCTGATACGATTGCCATGAGTATTTACCGTGTATCTATGCTTGTTATGAGTGTATGATCTGTTTGACAAAGAGATTCGCCCTATTTCACATTTTGGCGAACATATGCTATGTAGGCTAAGGTGTGTAGACTAAGTATTTGTATAAATATTTGTATAAGTAAGTATTGAGTAAATGAGGTTGTAGATTAGCGTTGAGATAGGATTCTCAACTATTTTGATGATGTATATGATTTCCTCCATGTTTGTTATATTTGAATTGATTACCTTATATATATGAAATGCTTGTGTACGGTTGTAACACCCTGAAAATCGGGGGTCGTGTATAAACTCAACTCCCGAGTTCCAGACCGTCACTTATGCAACAAAAATGGTTATGATTCAATGTTGTCTGATTTAAAGCATTCACATGAGTAAAAGTATACCAAAAATGCAATTCATACTTCAGATCCAGTGATAAAAGCAAGCGGAAGACTAAACAATGTATATATCACTGTATGGAAAAACAAAGTAATCTCATCTGTCTCCAAAGTATGACTACATCACTGAGTCTCATGTACATATACATAACAAAAGAATAATGTTCAAAAATAAAAGTCCCACTGATGTCCCCTCGATCCAGGTCGCCTACGGGAAGCCGTCATGATACTGCATATACGAGAACTCATCCTGGTCCTCGTCAACATCTAGCTCCACCTCCTGGATCTCGTCCTCACCTGCAACTACAACAGGGTCTGGTGGGTGTTGCAAACACCATCCCGTAACGTGGGAATGAGTGATCAACTCAGTGGAATCATAGAGCAAAGATTAGCATGTTCACAATTCAATCACGCGATAATAGTAAAGCAGTAAATCAGACAAATCCTAATACTGTTGTTAATGCAAGATGATATGACGTGATGTATGCCCTCACCGACGATCACTCTCATACGGCAACATCTTACGACCGCGGCATGCCACACTCCCTAGAGTGCTCCACATCTTCCAGGCACATGCAATGCTATGGTGATATGATTACCAAGTTGTTATTAGTCCATTCAAACAGCAGGATTGGGAAACTAAGGTACTTCCCTTGTATCAATCCCAACACGGATCCTGTCTAGGGTCGTCACTCCTAGTAATCTCATACGATGCACATTTCGTAGGTCACTGCAAGGGCTGCCAGGGCTGTTGCTCGCACTCGTTGCACCGCTCCCCCATCACCTTATCAATACAGGCCTACTGTACTCTACTGCACGGAAGGGTCGTCGCCTCCCGTGGACTCAGAATACGCTCGCGGTCACTACAAAGGGCTCGTCGCCTGATCAGTGTAGGCCGACAGCTAGAATATAGTGTCCCATACCACCATAATCTGCTCACGAGTCAAGGTGCTCACTGGTCACTACGGGGAGGTTTGTGGCCCCAGCGTAGGCCGACAGCTCGACCACGGTGTCCCATACCACCATGCCCGGCTCATGAGTCTTCGTGGATCAAGGTACCATGGTTAACAGGGTTTACAATGGTAAGTTCAGTACCCTAGGTTCAAGCAGTTATGACACATACAAGGTGAACATACATCGGCCAGTCGGGTTACTTGACGGGATCGACTAGCGCGATCGCATCTCGAATTGAATGACATGAAGTGCGTAAAACACTTCGCGTGGCCTAACCACTGCCGCCAACTCTCAACACGAATCACATTCATCGACGCGTCGTTCGTGGCTATGACCAGTCAGCCACGAATTCGCTCGGTTACCGACTGCCTGGACTAAGTCAAGTCCCACACATCTATGGAATTACATTAACACTATACAAAGGTATTGGAATTGAAATACATCATGTGAGCATGTTAGCACATGTTATAACATTCAACTTAAGCAAATCTTCAAGGCATACTTCCCATGCATATTCAACTTAATCAAATCATCAAGGCATACTTTCTATGCATGTAATGCGATCATGCATAAGGTCAACATGTAGGAAATCATTTAGGTCAGCATATTAATCATGAAATCAATCTCAAACTACTACATAACATCATTTAATTCAATACATACTAATACAAGCATTTATACAAACACATACACTACACACTTAAATCCACATATAGTATGTCGACCCAAAGTGCGCAACTTGGCGAATCTCTTCGCCAAACTGATTATGCAATCATTCCTAACTCTCTAATGCGGCGACAAACCATGTCAATCACGTCAGCAAAATATGCATGTAGACCGTACTTCCTACAAATGACTAAAATGCCCTAAATCTCATATTCTTCGTTAATTTACAAAACGGGAAACGGAGAGCATTTTGTACATGTCAAACGGCGATGCCGTCAAGAATCTACTATTAAACGACATTGAAAGCGTTGGGAACCGTCAATCAAAGCGTCTAAAATCCTCACCTAGTGTCTTGTAGACTCGGGAATTGAAACGGAGCGTATACGCCTCGTCTACAGCGAATAAGGAGCCTAATACATAAGATCCATAAGCTACATCGCTATGGAAGCAAGGGAAACTCAAATCAACAACTATTTAGGGTATTTACTTACCTAAGATCGCGGTGGAATCGCCGGGAAGGTGGTAGAGGTGTGTTGCTTAAGCACGTGCAACACGTAGCACAAGTGGCAGGAAGAACTCCCCCACTCACTCACAATCTCTCACTTCTTTTTCCCTCTCCCAAGCTAGGGCTTCTCTCAAATTCGGATGGGAGAGAGGAGTGAGGGTTTCAACCCCTTTTATAGCCTACAACATGCCCAAAATAGGCTTGGGAACAATGTTTACTTGGTGCCTAACCAAATCGGGTCGTTTCGGTCCAAAAGGGCATTTCTGAAGGTCCCCAGGTCAAATGCGGTCGGACTTAAGCTCATGCATACTGGATCTAGCACACATCCAGTTTTCAGACCGGTTGGGTTCCCAGATCGCACGTGGCGGCCCAGTTTCAGTTTAACGGTCATCGCACTAAGATCAGGCCTATAAGTCTCGTGATATATAATAGATATTTTTCCTGATCCAAGGGTGTAATTTGGCTGTATTCTGACGGTCAGAACGCTCAATACTGATGCGTCAAATTGTATGCCAGATTTGAATTTCAAATTCCAATTCTAACCCCATTCTCACTCTCTTCGGTCCGGGCTCAATGAAATAGCCTGTGATTATCGGTTTGACTTGATTTTTGGAATGAGTGTCAAGTCCAGCTAGACGGTTCTAACGGTCTAAGATAGGAGGTATCGGACTTTCAACGTGCGGTCTAGATCCAATACAAAGATTCAAAGTGGTCCAGAGAACAAACCTGCTTAGAGTTTGGTCCGAGGTTTTAGAGCATTATAGCACCATTGGTTCCACTCGCTTTGGGCCTTGTAGAACGTATTTAAAGTGGTCAGGGACCATTTCCCAGCTATTCTAACGTTGCACTAGCTAACCTAGTCATATTTTCTAAAGGAATGAATTCTACGCAATATCGGGTCGAGTTGGTACTCGAGCCCAAGTATGGATTTTTCACGGGCGTTACAATCTACCCCCCTTAACAAATAATTTCGTCCTCGAAATTTTGTACCTTTTCGTACTCCTCGAGAAGCTGTGGGTAGTTCTTTCTGATCTCGGATTCTGTCTCCCAAGTAGCCTCCTCCTCAGTATGATGCGTCCATAGTACCTTCACAAGGAGAATCACCTTGCTACGCAGTACCTGCTCCTTCCGGTCTAAGATGCGTGTCGGTCGCAGGATATAAGTAACATCCTCTCCTAACTGCACCTGCTCCCATCTGATGATATGGGAAGGATCAGCAACGTACTTCTTCAGCATAGAAACATGAAATACGTTGTGGACGCTCGCGAGGGGCGTGGGTAAAGCCAATCGGTAAGCCACTGCTCCCACACGATCGAGGATCTGGAATGGACCAATGAATCGCGGTGCCAGCTTCCCCTTCTTCCCGAACCGAAGGACTCCCTTCATAGGGAAAACTCGCAAAAACACATGATCCCCGACTGTGAACTCTAGTGGTCTCCGTCTCGTATCGGCGTAGCTCTTCTGTCTGCTCTGCGCTGTAAGAAGCCGACGTCGAATAATATCAATCTTCTCTGACGTCGCCTGCACCAACTCTGGGCCAATCAAGCTGCACTCACCGACCTCTAACCAGCAATGTGGTGCGCGACAAGGTTGCCCATACAGCGCCTCATAAGGTGCCATGCCGATACTCGCCTGGAAGCTATTGTTGTACGCAAACTCCGCATATGCAAGACAGTCATCCCAACTGTCCTTGAAGTCCAATGCGCAAGCCCGCAACATGTCCTCCAGGATCTGGTTCACTCGCTCCGTCTGTCCGTCCGTCTGTGGGTGGAAGGCAGTACTGAACTTCAACTTCACACCCATAGCCTCCTGAATGCGAGTCCAGAAAATAGAAGTGAACCGCGTGTCTCTGTCCGACACGATCTCCAACGGAACTCCATGCAGACGCACGATCTCTCTAATATACAATCTAGCCAGCTCGTCTGCAGAGTTCGTAACTCTGATCGGTAGGAAGTGCGCCGACTTCGTCAATCGGTCGACGATCACCCAAATGGAATCATGCCCCTTCCTCGTCTTCGGCAACCCAGAAATGAAGTCCATGGAAATGAAATCTCACTTCCACTCTGCAATCGGCATAGGCTGCAAAAGTCCAGGTGGTTGGCGATGCTCTGCCTTCACCTGCTGACAAGTGAGGCAACGGGACACGAACTCAGCAATGTGGGTCTTCATACCTTCCCACCAATACGTCCTCTTCACGTCACGATACATCTTCGTACTGCCTGGATGCATCGCGAGTCTAGTAGAATGCGCAGCCTCGAGAATCTCTCGTCTCAAGTCAGGGACATCTGGGACGCATAGGCGGCCACGGTAACGTAAGCCCCCATCCATACCAACTCGCCAGTCGGCGTCAGCATCATCACTGGCCTGCTCTCGAAGCTCAGTAAGATGCGCGTCGTCCCTCTGCGCCTCGATGACACGGTCATCGATCTAGGATCGCACCTGTACGTGTGCGATGAACTCAAATGGCTCCTCTACGGTGAGTTTCTGCTCAAAGTCTCGCAAAAACTCAACCATATCCCACTCGGCAACCATCAGCGGAGCCGCAAACTCTATCGCCTTCTTGCGGCTCAACGCATCAGCCACAAGGTTCGCCTTCCCAGGATGGTAAGAGACTTCGAACTTGAAGTCCTTCAGTGTCTCCATCCATCGCCGCTGCCTCATATTCAAGTCCCGCTGCGTGAATATGTACTTGAGGCTCTTGTGGTCGCAAAAGAGCTCGAACTCCTCTCCGTAGAGGTAATGTCTCCAGAGTCTCAGTGCGAATATCACGGCTGCCAACTCCAGGTCGTGTGTAGGGTAATTCTCCTCGTGCTTCCTTAATTGTCTCGAGGCATACGAAATTACCCTGTCCCTCTGCATAAGGACACAACCCAAACCAACGCTAGACGCGTCAGTGTATATAGTGTATTTAACCCCTTGCTCTGGCAATACTAGCACAGGGGTGGACGTAAGTCTGTCCTTTAGCTCCTGAAAAGTCGACTCCGCCTTATCATTCCAGGCGAACTTCACGTCCTTCCGTGTCAACTGAGATAAGGGTCTCGCGATCTTCGAGAAGTCCTGAATGAAGCGCCGATAGTAGCCAGCGAGTCCCAAGAAACTCCTCACCTCAGTGACAGAACCAAGCTGCTCCCAGTCCTGCACCGCAGCTACCTTAGACAGGTCAACTGCCATGCCGTCCTTGGACACCACGTGTCCCAGGAACTTCACCTCCTGCTTCCAGAAGTCGCACTTCTTGTACTGTGCGAACAACTGATGCTGTCTGAGCGTATCAAGGACCAAACGCAAGTGCTCCTCATGCTCCTCTCGACTCCTAGAGTATACCAAAATGTCGTCGATGAAGACAACGACGAATCGATAGAGGAAAGGCCGCAATACCCGGTTCATCAGATCCATGAACACGGCCGGTGCGTTCGTGAGACCGAACGACATCACGAGGAACTCGTAGTGGCCAAAACTGGTCCTGAATGCTGTCTTCTGCACGTCCTCATCTCTGACGAGCAGCTGATGATATCCTGACTGAAGATCAATCTTTGAGAAGTACTGCGCTCCTCTCAACTGATCAAACAAGTCATCGATCCTGGGCAAAGGGTACTTGTTCTTCACCGTGAGCTGGTTCAGCCTGCGATAATCAATACACAATCGCAGCGAACCATCCTTCTTCTTCACGAACAAGACCGGTGCTCCCCAAGGAGACACGCTAGGCCGTATAAAGCCAAGCTCTAGCAGGCCATCAATCTGCGTCCTCAACTCCTCCATCTCACATGGTGCCATGCGATACGTCGGCAGTGAGACGGGTGTAGAACCAGGAATCAGATCGATAGTAAAATCGATCTCACGTCGGGGCGGCAAACCAGGGATCTTCCTGAACAGATCCCCGAACTCAGAAACAACTGGCGTCTGCTCAAGTACCTGGGCACCAGCGTCGCGCAATAGAGTGGCGTAGCTAAGAATGCGGAAAGGAAGATTTACCCGCACTGAAAATGTGAAAGGCGTGTCCTCAGGCTCGTACACCGTCACCACACGAGCCTCGCAGTCAATCTCGGCTCTCGCTGCAGTCAACCAGTCCATGCCAAGAATGACGTCGAGATAAACGAGCGAGGGATCGACGACCAGATCAAGAGTCATCGTCCTGCCTCCCAGATCAACTAAACAACCCTCACACATCTGGGTGACATCCGAATAATCTCCATGAGCTGCAAGGACTCGCACGCTATCCATAGTGATAGTCTGCAACCTAAGACGTCTAACTACGGCACGCGATATCAAAGAAAGCGTGGAACCAGTGTCCACCATGATAAGAACGGGAGTACCTCCGATATGGCCCGTGACCTCGAAGGCTGAATGCTGGAAAGTCGGCGTCGTAGCTGCCTCAGCGGTCAGTGCATGAACTCGTGCCTGCTGTGGCCGGTTCGGCCGCTGAGTCAAGGGCCGTGGAGGCTGTCGAATCTGCGATACCGTAGGTCGGAAAGAAGGATGCGCAGGAGCTGACCGTATAGGCGGTGCTGATATCGCCTGCGGACGTACACGATCAATCTTCTGCGGCGGCGAGAACCCACTGTCCTGCATCCTGGAAAAGCAACTCTGCGCTAAATGGCCCGTCCTCCCACAGTATGTGCATGATAAATCAGGGCGCCGAAACGGTCCTACTGGCGCCGTGGTCCTGGTAGGAGGATCAATGCGAGGCCTCTTGCCTGCGAAGGGCCTGTCTGGCAAATTCGGTCGCGGCCTAGAAGTAGTAGGGCCTCGAGATCGGGCAAGTCGATCCACGTCCTGCTCTACCCGCATAGACATGTGAACCAACTCCGCATAGGAGGGAAAACTGACACAGCACATCTTCGACCGAATATCCGGTCGCAAGCCCTCCAAAAAGCGCCGTATGCGCATCTGCTCATCAGCTAGAATCGTCGGGACGTACCTGCCCAACTCTGTGAACCGATGCTCATACTCGGTAACCGTCATCGCTGCCTGCCTGAGACGGAGAAACTCATTCTCCCTCTCGTGCCTGTAGGTCTGGGGATAATACTTCTCATGGAAGCGGAACTCGAATGCTGCCCATGTCCACACGAAATCTGCGGCAACAGTCCGCAATATGCTATCCCACCACATACTGGCCTCTCTCTCAAATAAGAAGGTAGCCAGCTCTACCTGCTCAGCCTCGGTACAGTGCAACATGCGTAGAATCTTTGACACTCGGTCGAGCCAGAACTCAGCCTCCTCGGGTCTATGAGAACCCGTGAAAGTAGGAGGCCGCAAGCGCTGAAATCGCTCCAGAAGGCCCCGTGTGTCAGCAGGATTCCCCGCAGGGAAAGCAGGCTGCGCAGGATGTGCTATGCCCTCATCCTGGGCGTAAGTATAGGCATCCTCAGCTGGATGCGCAGGTGGTGCAGGCGGAGTAGATGCAGTCGCACCCCCACCCTGGGCTAAAGTCCCAACTATGGTGGTCAGAAGCTGCTGCTGCTATAGCATCATAGCCATCATCTGCTCGAACCTATCAGGGGGTGGAGCAGGCTGTGGCGGATGAGGTGCGGAAGTAGATGCGCGCTGTGGCTCTCTAACTGATGGTGTAAATGGCGGTGGTCCATCTGTAGGACCAACAGCAGGCTGAGACGACCGAACCGTCTCAGGAATCAGGCCCACAGCAGGGTCCGGACGAGTGCCAGACTGAGAGGGAGTCTGATCCATCTGATCTGACAATGAAAGCCGAACCGCACTCCTCGTAGTCTTAGGTGGCATTCCCTATATTCAAAATAGGGCGCAACCTTGTCAGTCTCAATTGCACAAATACACCACAATCATTCACTAAAGAGTCAAAGGCATTCCTTGCATTTTAATTAATCAAAATTGCCATAATACAAGGGATATATCCTTACAAGCATCATGACTAGAATGACATGGAAATTAAGACAGTTAAGCAACAGCAACATAAGCAAGGCACTAGCCCTAACAGGCTTACACACATAAAACAGGAAATGGCTAACTACTAATAACAACATCAAAATCGCATCGCTAGTCAGAATCTGGTGACGGAGGGGGAGCACCCTTATCCTGTAAGCAACACAGGATTGCCTTCAAGGTGCGAGTCACCTTGCCAAACTTCTTCTTTGTAACAGCCTTGGCATCAGCGACTTCCGCTCGAAGTTCTTGGACTTCCCTTCGCAAAGCGGTCTGACTCTCCTCCATCCGAGCAATGCGGTCGTCGATAGTAGTCTGCGCAGAAGGAGGAGGGCTCTCATCAGTATCCTGAGCCTCCTCTTCTGCTTCTTCCTGAACCTCTTCCTGAACCTCTGCTCTAGGTTCTTCTTCGCTTTGATCTTCCTCTTCATCAAAGTCATCCCCACTATCCCTTTCAAGTTGATTTTCACGGTATTGCGACCCAATCTTCATCTTAATCATTGTCGACTCATCGATGGTGTGAATCGATACCGGCAATTCGGGTCCAAGTCTATAGGCAAACTCAAGCGCAATCTTGCAAATGAGTCGGCCAAAGGGAAGGAATTCGGATGTTCTCCTCGACCTGGCTATGAGAACAATCTGCCGTAAGATGAAAGTGGCCATACATACGTTCTCTCCCTGGGCCACCAGAAATAAGAAATCGACCATAAGACGTGTACATTCAATGCGGTTCGTCGACCTAGGATAAACATTGAACGTGCAGATATGATGCAGCAGACGCAAATCCTCAGACATGTACGTCGCCTTGAGGCTATTATTAGGTTGCCATGGAACTAACTTACCGCACAGAAACCTGGTGCGGCGATCTCGTTCACGTCTAGTCCTCAAATTCTTCTCACTTGGATGCACATCACCTAGAGGCACATTGAGAAGTCGCGCAATCAACCGGACGTCGATTGTAGCCATCCGATCTCTACCAAAAGGGATTTTGAACTGTAAGGGCTCCAAGGTAGGACTCTGGATGTTAGCATAGAAGGCACGAACAGTGCTCACATTAGCACGAGCGTGAGCTTCAAAGATCGGTCCCCAGTGCGCAGCTTCAATGCGTTCGAACAACAGATATTCGCCGAACAATCGTCCATCTATGTCCGCCTCAAATAACACTCTACGATCAGTGTATTCACCATGAGGCATCTCTGATAGAATAGTTTGTCCAAGGTGTGCATGGGGATCCAAATCTCGCTTTGTACGGCACTCCAGGACTGCAGCTGGACCTGCGGCGGCGCTTGAACTTGCGGCACCACCCCGCGGTCTTCTCAATAGAGCAGGGCGGCTCGGCCCAGCCTCGTCTGTCGCAGTTTTCCTCTTACCCATCAAAGATATGATGGATGAGAGCGACAAAAGGCCCAAAATGGCTTCCACAAAAGCCATGGAAAATGCCGAAAATACGGAGAAATGGCTGCCTAATCTGAAAAAAGGAAATCTAGGCGTTGTAGAGGGATGCTTCAAGCTTCCCAAGGCTGTACTTTCAGGGAAAAATACGAACAAAAAGATGGGATGGAGCAGCTCACGATTTCAGCTATATTTGAGGGATTTTGGAGCTCCAAATGGGGAAATCTTCAAGGAAAGAGGCTGCCAACACCCAATAAATGATGGGTGGTGGTCGGTTTTGGCCAAGGAAGGGTTTAGAGGTGGTGTGGGACGCTGGGGTTTGGAATAGGTTGCTGAAAATCGAATCTAGGCTATGTAAGGGGGCTGTTTGTGAAGGAGAGGTAGGATTTGGGGGTTTTCATGATGTGGGAGGTACATAGGGGTGATGTGGACCCTATTTAAGGGAGTGCGCCCGAAGGACGGCACCAACGGAGGTCGCCGGCCGGCGATGGCATCGCCGGTCAACTCTCAAGTTGACCGGTGGGAACTCATGGGTCTGGTCCCCCATGGTCCCAGGGTCCCAAAAAGTTAGGTCCCACCCCTTGGTTCATAGTATTTTGGTCTGTATAAGCCCAAACATGTGTTCGGGGCTTTCCGGGTCCACATCGCAATCCCGAATACCAAACCATATGATGCAGCATATGAATTTGGGGTAGAAGGAGCCCGTACATCTTTCTAGATCCTTAGTTGCTAAAGAAAATGAATTTAGAATGGCCTTATGGCCATTTATTATGAAATTTTACTATTCACTGTAAAATTTGGTGAATGTACTAATTTGTGTTATTTTCACATTAGGTTTGATGCCTAACATGAAATGGATAAGAAGAAACTGAAGGTTGAAGTGTTTAGAGGAGGAATTTTAAGAATTTTTGGCAAAACGGAGTTTTTAAGCCCTGACGATTGATTACTGGAGTCGTGGTCATCCCACGGCCCAAGGATTCACTTTTGCGGTTTAAAACCGCTCATAGGACGTCTCCACCCGACTTCCTACAGCTTAGAAGTGATTCGGGTCGCTTTACGCGACCCGAGATACCTTACAGACTCGATCTTGCGATCGATCCTTATAGACTTCGCCTATCAGCGAATCTGTGATCCTAGAAGTGTTTCTAGACCCTTCTCGCACCCACCTAAGTCAAAGGAAGCGATAGCGTACGTCGCAAGACCATAACCCAGGCCCAGTATACTCTCATTCATGCTCTGATACCAACTTGTAACACCCTGAAAATCGGAGGTCGTGTATAAACTCAACTCCTGAGTTCCAGACCGTCACTTATGCAACAAAAATGGTTATGATTCAATGTTGTCTGATTTAAAGCATTCACATGAGTAAAAGTATACCAAAACTGCAATTCATACTTCAGATCCAGTGATAAAAGCAAGCGGAAGACTAAACAATGTATATATCACTGTATGGAAAAACAAAGTAATCTCATCTGTCTGCAAAGTATGACTACATCACTGAGTCTCATGTACATATACATAACAAAAGAATAATGTTCAAAAAGAAAAGTTCCACTGATGTCCCCTCGATCCAGGTCGCCTACGGGAAGCCGTCATGATACTGCATATACGAGAACTCATCTTGGTCCTCGTCAACATCTAGCTCCACCTCCTGGATCTCGTCCTCACCTGCAACTACAACAGGGTCTGGTGGGTGTTGCAAACACCATCCCGTAACGTGGGAATGAGTGATCAACTCAGTGGAATCATAGAGCAAAGATTAGCATGTTCACAATTCAATCACGCGATAATAGTAAAGCAGTAAATCAGACAAATCCTAATACTGTTGTTAATACAAGATGATATGACATGATGTATGCCCTCACCGACGATCACCCTCATACGGAAACATCTTACGACCGTGGCATGCCACACTCCCTAGAGTGCTCCACATCTTCCAGGCACATGCAATGCTATGGTGATATGATTACCAAGTTGTTATTAGTCCATTCAAACAGCAGGATTGGGAAACTAAGGTACTTCCCTTGTATCAATCCCAACACGGATCCTGTCTAGGGTCGTCACTCCTAGTAATCTCATACGATGCACATTTCGTAGGTCACTGTAAGGGCTGCCAGGGCTGTTGCTCGCACTCGTTGCACCGCTCCCCCATCACCTTATCAATACAGGCCTACTGTACTCTACTGCACGGAAGGGTCGTCGCCTCCCGTGGACTCAAAATACGCTCGCGGTCACTACAAAGGGCTCGTCGCCTGATCAGTGTAGGCCGACAGCTAGAATATAGTGTCCCATACCACCATAATCTGCTCACGAGTCAAGGTGCTCACTGGTCACTACGGGGAGGTTTGTGGCCCCAGCGTAGGCCGACAGCTCAACCACGGTGTCCCATACCACCATGCCCGGCTCATGAGTCTTCGTGGATCAAGGTACCATGGTTAACAGGGTTTACAATGGTAAGTTCAGTACCCTAGGTTCAAGCAGTTATGACACATACAAGGTGAACATACATCGGTCAGTCGGGTTACTTGACAGGCTCGACTAGCGCGATCGCATCTCGAATTGAACGACATGAAGTGCGTAAAAAACTTCGCGTGGCCTAACCACTGCCGCCAACTCTCAACACGAATCACATTCATCGACGCGTCGTTCGTGGCTATGACCAGTCAGCCACGAATTCGCTCGGTTACCGACTGCCTGGACTAAGTCAAGTCCCACACATCTATGGAATTACATTAACACTATACAAAGGTATTGGAATTGAAATACATCATGTGAGCATGTTAGCACATGTTATAACATTCAACTTAAGCAAATCTTCAAGGCATACTTCCCATGCATATTCAACTTAAGCAAATCATCAAAGCATACTTTCTATGCATGTAATGCGATCATGCATAAGGTCAACATGTAGGAAATCATTTAGGTCAGCATATTAATCATGAAATCAATCTCAAACTACTACATAACATCATTTAATTCAATACATACTAATACAAGCATTTATACAAACACATACACTACACACTTAAATCCACATATAGTATGTCGACCCAAAGTGCGCAACTTGGCGAATCTCTTCGCCAAACTGATTATGCAATCATTCCTAACTCTCTAATGCGGCGACAAACCATGTCAATCACGTCAGCAAAATATGCATGTAGACCGTACTTCCTACAAATGACTAAAATGCCCTAAATCTCATATTCTTCATTAATTTACAAAACGGGAAACGGAGAGCATTTTGTACATGTCAAACGGTGAAGCCATCAAGAATCTACTATTAAACGACATTGAAAGCGTTGGGAACCGTCAATCAAAGCGTCTAAAATCCTCACCTAGTGTCTTGTAGACTCGAAAATTGAAACGGAGCGTATACGCCTCGTCTACGGCGAATAAGGAGCCTAATACATAAGATCCATATGCTACATCGCTATGGAAGCAAGGGAAACTCAAATCAACAACTATTTAGGGTATTTACTTACCTAAGATCACGGTGGAATCGCCGGGAAGGTGGTAGAGGTGTGTTGCTTAAACACGTGCAACACGTAGCACAAGTGGCAGGAAGAACTCCCCCACTCACTCACAATCTCTCACTTCTTTTTCCCTCTCCCAAGCTAGGGCTTCTCTCAAATTCGGATGGGAGAGAGGAGTGAGGGTTTCAACCCCTTTTATAGCCTACAACATGCCCAAAATAGGCTTGGGAACAATGTTTACTTGGTGCCTAACCAAATCGGGGCCGTTTCGGTCCAAAAGGGCATTTCTGAAGGTCCCCAGGCCAAATGCGGTCGGACTTAAGCTCATGCATACTGGATCTAGCACACATCCAGTTTTCAGACCGGTTGGGTTCCCAGATCGCACGTGGCGGCCCAGTTTCAGTTTAACGGTCATCGCACCAAGATCAGGCCTATAAGTCTCGTGATATATAATAGATATTTTTCCTGATCCAAGGGTGTAATTTGGCTGTATTCTGACGGTCAGAACGCTCAATACTGATGCGTCAAATTTTGTGCCAGATTTGAATTTAAAATTCCAATTCTAACCCCATTCTCACTCTCTTCGGTCCGGGCTCAATGAAATAGCCTGTGATTATCGGTTTGACTTGATTTTTGGAATGAGTGTCAAGTCCAGCTAGACGGTTCTAACGGTCTAAGATAGGAGGTATCGGACTTTCAACGTGCGGTCTAGATCCAATACAAAGATTCAAAGTGGTCCAGAGAACAAACCTGCTTAGAGTTTGGTCCGAGGTTTTAGAGCATTATAGCACCATTGGTTCCACTCACTTTGGGCCTTGTAGAACGTATTTAAAGTGGTCAGGGACCATTTTCCAGCTATTCTAACGTTGCACTAGCTAACCTAGTCATATTTTCTAAAGGAATGAATTCTACGCAATATCGGGTCGAGTTGGTACTCGAGCCCAAGTATGGATTTTTCACGGGCGTTACAATGGTTAAATTGCTTATGTTGTATCTTATAACATGTTGCTAACATGCTTGAATTACTTGTTATTTTAATTCTGTCTATCTCATATGAATACTGATTCAGATTACATGTACTTGGGGCTATACTCTAGTCCAGGCAGTCGGTAACAGATTTGAATTCGTGGTTGGATTCTATTCACCACGAAGGACACGTTGAAGAAACCCGAGTCGTGCTTTGGTTGACGACAGTGATTAGGCCACACGAGGTGTTTATGCACTTCATGTCGTTCAGCTTGAGGTGCGCTCGTACTAGTCGAGCTCATCAAGTAACGCCACTGACCATTGTATGTTCACCTTGTATTGGTCATAACTGCTTGAACCTAGGGTACTGAACTTACCAGTGATAACCCTAATAACCATGGTACCTTGATCCATTAAGACTCATGAGCCAGGTATGGTGGTATGGGACACCGTCGTCGAGCTGTAGGCCTACGCTGTGGCGACGAGCCTCCCCGTAGTGATCAGTGAGTACCTTAGACTCGTGTGCCGATTATGGTTGTATGGGACACTATATTCGAGCTATCGGCCTACTCTGATTGGTGATGAGCCCTTTGTAGTGACCTCGAGCGTATTCTAAGTATACGTGGAGGTGACGACCCTTTCATAGCAACAAGAGTACAAACTAAGCCTGTATTGATAAGGTGATGGGGGAGCGGTACAATGAGTGCATGCAACAGCCCTGACAGCCCTTACAGTGAACTAGAAATATATTATCGTATGAGACTACTAGGAGTGACGACCCTAGACAGGATCTTTGTTGGGAATGATATAAGGGAAGTACCTTACTTTCCCAATCCTGCTGTATGAAAGGACTGATAACAACTCGATAATCATATTCATATCGTACTGCTTATGCCTGAAAGATATGGAGCACTGAGGGATGAAAGCATGTCGCGAACGTGAGATGGTGTCACATGAGGGAGTACGTAAGTGAGGGCATGCATCATTATTGCATCTCATCCTTGTATTAATTAAAGTATTCAGGAATGTTTGATTGCTTGCTTTACCATTATAGCGTGATTGATTTGATAACATGCTAATATCTGCTCTATTATTCCACTGAGTTGATCACTAACTCACACGTTACGGGATGGTGTTGTACACACCAACTAGTCCCTGTTTTAGTTTCAGATGATGACGCTGCTTGTGAAGCGGAGCCGGACTTGTATGATGATGAGGAGAATTTCTCCTATAGGCGATTATCAGGTGGGTCTATGTAGACTGTGTTCTGATCGAGGGATTATAGGGATGTTGATTAGACGCCATGACACTTGTCATTTTGCACTTTTGGACCACTCATGTATATTCTTTTTGTTCATTTTTAGACTATACATGTATATATTTAACCTAGTAACATGTTCACACTCTGGAGACTTACAATAGTTTATATATGTTATGTATCTAACACAGTCTTCCACTTGCATAATTTAATTGTCTCTGGAGTATGATATGCCGTTTTGGTATAATCCCACTCATGTTTAATGCACTCATACGAACAACATTCAATCATCATTATTTATGTTGCATAAGTGACGTTTTGGAACTCGAGAGTTAGGTTTCTACCCGACCCTCGATTTTTGGGACGTTACAGATGATATCAGATCATGATTTGGATTAAACCGGGCCTGGTTTATGGTAACACGACACACTCTAAATTAAGAAGGGGGCGATAAAACCTAGAAACCATATTAGAATCATAAGTTTCGCCAATAGGTGAGACTATACGGTAATTTAGTCCATAACGTATCTTTGATCACGTGAAGCGACCTAAGTCGCCTCTAGGCCATCAGTCAAAGGGTTTGAGTCATTCCGTGAATAATTCCAAACTTAGAAATGAATGTCCTTAGGTTGTGGATCAACCACAACACCTTACACTCAATCTCAAGGACTAAAACCCTTTTTTATCCAATTCCTTCAAAATCTCACCCTCCACCACTTTAATCTTCATTTTTTTAAGCACATTCATAATACACACCAATCCTAGGGTATAAATGAGAAAGAATAATACCGAAACTAAAACTTGTCATAAATAGTAAATAAATGGATAAAATGGGTTTTGACCCTTAACCTTTTGGAATATAACAAAATAAATGGGTTAGTTGGATAGATTACCATCTCCTACCCCAAAATCATATGCTACACGTCACATAAAATCATTCCGATTTGCAAATTGGCCTCGAAAATGCCTCAAATGGAGTCGGGGGCCTAACCAAGCATTTCCAGGGAGACCCAGAGTGGGCCCCACACCTTTTTGGGACCTAGGGGGCAGGAGGGCCTCGTCCAAATGGCGAGACCTCAGTGGATTGTCCAGAGGGTGGCGAAGACCTCGCTGAGTCAAAGAGGCCTCGTCGGTCAACGGGCCAGGCCGGGCGGGCCGATCGACTTTGGGGTGTTGCGTGACCCCCTGATGTATGGGTCGTCGATCAAAACCCCTCCAAACCCTCACTTCCTTCACAAACCCTCCCCCCAAGCTCTCCTTTTCCTACAAAATTTTTGTTTTCTCTCTCAAATCTCCCTTCCAATCACTCCTTCCTTCATTTTTTGTTAACTCCTTCATCCCTCCACCATTCTCAGCCATACCCAACATCTACCTCTTCCATTTTCTATGATTGGAGCTCCCAAAGCTCTTATTTAAGCTCCAAAACGTGCCAGCCCCCAACCTCTCTTACTTTGATCTTCTCTTTCGTCTATTATTCCTTTCTTTAACCCATTACACTCCTCTTTCATACCCAAATCCGTGGGAACCCATTTGGGTCAGCCCTTTTCTTTCATTTCATCTCTCTTCCATGGCCTTCTTCGAGTTCGTTGCGGTCGTTTTCTCGCTTACCACCATTCTCTCTCATGGGAAAGAGAAAGGGTGCCCCTCCTCCATCGCCAGACTTGGATGCCTAGTCTTCCATGCCCTTGTCTTGCAGTTTATTTTGGTTACTGCTTTAGGATATGTTGTGTTTTCAGTTGGTAGTATGTTTTAGTGTTTGAAGCCTTACTTGTATTAGCTCACGTGCATCTTCTGTCATGGTCCATGTACGGCTACATCCTATGTAATTGTGACGATTTTGGGTTAAATGAAATGCATGAAGCTCCTTTTGTTATAGTATGTGTAGAATGCTTGACAAGATGAGTAAGGCTATGCTACATCTCACACTTTCCAACATAAGATCCATTTTCCAAAGTCTATGTAATTGATTTTAATCCCATCCCACCCACCTTCCAAACATGTCAATTCCAATCCTGAGGCGGGTTAAGCTACGCAATCCACTTAATACAACTTAATACCATTGGCCAAACAAGCCCTTAGAGTTTAGACCTAAAGTTGGTACTCCTAGATTTCGAAAGATCTAACAATATAGGAAATCCAATTCTAATTAGACAATCTTGATCCTAAGCGATAGAACAATCCCCTGTAGTAGAAATGTATGAAACCATCTAGCGTATAAGTTTAGATTTTGGATTACAGCTAGTGAGTTACAGACTAGGCTACTAGTTGTATTAAGCAGTGTAAAGCCTATATATACTAAGGAATAGTAGGTTAGATTTGGTTGGAGTAGAACTTCATTCCTTCGATAGATTCCCGTAATACTCAGAGGCGTCTTTAGTAACTCTTAGGAAAGCTGTTTCGATTTAGAGACTATTCATGCATAGTCAAACCAGCACACCCCTTAGAATTGCCCTCCCAAGGACTTAGTACAATCGGGGACACGGAGTAGATAAACTATATATAAGCGAAGTATTCGCGGTTTGAATCGAATTCTTAATCCTAGTAGTTACCAATAAATCCAATGCTCTGATTAAGTAGAAGATCGGCATCGACTAAGATTAAGAACCGATACGGTAAATTTTCTGTCCTAGCTAGGCAGAAAGTCTATGTATCCGGCTCAGACCCACTACAAAATTTATTTTCCGTGTTGGCCCGACCACCTACAACCAAAAGTTTATTACTTTGTCTTTAAGGAGTGTTAAGAACCTACAGCCGATAAAAAGTTATCTTTTTAGGCTCTAGAAATGTCTCAATGGGCAATAGACAGTTAAGAATTAGGTCCCAAATCACAGACTATTCTGGCATACATATTGTGCTTATGAACTTAAAGAGATAGTTTGCCCGTCAACCTGCCTTGTCCAACTTCCTTATGTGCTAATAATGTATAGATTATATTATGGTATTAAAGAGGGTAACTCGGGACCGTAGTGAGAGTCCTTATTAGGTAGAATTAGGCATCTTGCCGCCAACTCATACCTGCCCCTGAAATCAACCACTATAGAGACTAGGCTCATTTCTATAACCATAGGTACCAATGTCATAGATCCTACAGTATACCTGGTTTCAACATATGGGTCGGGACATAGAGTCTTGAGTCTTGAGAGTAGAATTGTTTTAAGGGGGGTAGAACATTAAGAGCCTAACCTAGTTAAGTCAGTTTATACATCCTTTTGATCAGAGTGGCGCAGCGGAAGCGTGGTGGGCCCTTGCCCCACTGGCTAAGGATCGAAGGAAATTGATTCATGTTAGACGTAAGGTTAGGTCATTAGATAGGACTTGAATCTTCATTAGAATGTCACTAATGAAGTCATTGAGGGAAAGAAATTAGGACTTAAGTGTTGAACCCATTCATAGCCTTAGCCTACTCTATACGATTAGAATCCTTTTAGGATGATCTATTAAGGTGCTTATTAGCCCCTACCTTGGACAAAGGTTAAAATGAGGACTCTTTTAGACTAAGACCCAAAGGATAACCTTATACATAGGAAATTTGAACAATTTCATGATGGGCTTTCCCTAAGCTTTTAGAGTGATCGAACTACGAAGTTACTGAAATATACAATTGCGAAGCATTCGTGGCTTGACCCAATTCTCAATCCTGGACGACTACCAATGGACTCACTGCTTAGTCAAGCAGAAGACCCGGATCCACTAAGGTTAGGAAGGGATACATTAAGCCTTCTACCCCGGCCAGGTAGATAATCAATGTATCGGAATCAAGCCCACTACAACCGTCTCTCCGTATTGGTCGACCATTAGAAATGAATATCTTACTCTATATAGTTAGGAATTATCGTCAAGCCTCTAAATAGGTAAAGAAATAAATTGTAGCAAACCATCAGGGTGTAAAAAAAAAAATGGATAAAGAAGTAAGTTTTTAAGGAGGGTAGACCAAAAGGAACCAGACTAATATAGATCGTATACACCCTACCACATATAAAAACTTGAAATCAACAAAACTTAGGCAAAAGAAATAATTAATCTTTTCTTATTACCCTTAGGCAATTTCGGGGATGAAATTTTATTTTAAGGGGGGTAGATTGTAACACCTCGGATTTTTGCCAACTTGAAATTAGACGTCCTTAGATATAGAACTGTCCTAGGACCTTATTTTGTCATATTCGGTCATAATTAGGGCATAATTTAGTTAAGAAATAAATATCCTGAATCACTATCTATACAAACTACAAAGAACTGAGTACCACCTCGAGCTGAAATCTCTTAGGATCAAATCCTTTAGAAATTAGGCGAGTATTGCTAGTGTTAAACTAGTTTACTTGTGAAATTCGCACTAATCACTTTAAATATGATCTGTAAGACTCAAAACTTATAGAAACATTGACGCTATGTTACCCAAAAATTTAGGGACAATCTCTATTCCCGTTTGCTCTCGGGAGCACTTTGAAACTTCATATTAGTCCTGGACCGCACGTCGAAAGTCCGATTGCTACCAGACTATACGAACACGACCATCTAGTTGGACTTAACTATCACCTCAAAAATCAAAACCAGACGATGTCCTGAGACTATTTCCTTGAGTCCAGAGTGAAGAGTGTGAGAAAGTAAAGATTTTTATAAAATTAAATATGAATTTAAGTAATCTGGCACGTGTCGCTTGTGGGCCAATTATAAGCATTCAGACCGTTGGAATATGACCCAAATACACCCTCGGATCAGGAAACATTTCCCACTCAGGTCAGTATACTTGGAATCCCTGATCGAGTCTCAGTGACCGCTGAAATGAAACCAGTCCGCCACGTGCGATCTGGAAACTCGATCGAACTGAAAACTTAACTTGTTCAGGATCTAGCATCCATGAGCTTAAGTCCGACCGCATTTAGTAACATGACCTTCATAAGTGTTCCGTTGAGACAGAACAGTCCGTATTTGGACATAACCTAAGTATACCATGACCCCGAGGCTATTTTCGTGAGTTCTGGCCCTATATAAGGACCTTAAACCCTCTCTCATTTCCCCCATACGAATTTGAGAAAACCTAGGAGAGAGAAGAGAGTAAAGAGAGAGAAAGTGTGAGAGAAGTGGGAGAGGTTTCTTGTTACTCTCTCCTGCCGTTCATACGTACTTAACCATTGTGATTTAATCACTCTTTCGGTGATTCTGATTTCATTCTTAGGTAAGAAAGCCTAACGATAACCTGTTTTATGGTTTCTATCGATACAAGTAACGAAGTATTTGACTTCCTTTGTGTAATAGGTTGTCATATCGATGTTGACGGAAGCGTAGAGTTCCTATTCGATTCATTACGCTTCTACGGCGTAAGGTGTGGATTTTAGATGCTTATGCTACCTTTTTTCAAAGCCGTTTAATGGTAGACTGTTGACAAGGATGTTGTTTGACATGTAGAACATGCTGTCTGTTTTTCATTTCGAATACGTACGAAGAATATGAGATTTAGGGTATTTTAAGTATTTGTAGGAAATACCGTATACGTATGAATTTTGCTGATACAATTGCCATGAGTATTTGCCGTGTATCTATGCTTGTTATGCGTGTATGATCTGTTTGGCAAAGAGATTCGCCCTATTTCACATTTTAGCCAACATATGCTATGTAGGCTAAGGTGTGTAGACTAAGTGTTTGTATAAATGTTTGTATAAGTAAGTATTGAGTAAATGAGGTTGTAGATTAGCGTTGAGATAGGATTCTTAACTATTTTGATGATGTATATGATTTCCTCCATGTTTGTTATATTTGAATTGATTACCTTATATATATGAAATGCTTGTGTACGGTTAAATTGCTTATTTTGTATCTTATAACATGCTGCTAACATGCTTGAATTACTGGTTATTTTAATTCTGTCTATCTCATATGATTACTGATTCAGATTACATGTGCTTGGGGCTATACTCTAGTCCAGGCAGTCGGTAACAGATTTGAATTCGTGGTTGGATTCTATTCACCACAAAGGACATGTTGACGAACCCGAGTCGTGCTTTGGTTGACGGCAGTGGTTAGGCCACACGAGGTGTTTATGCACTTCTTGTTATTCAGCTTGAGGTGCGCTCGTACTAGTCGAGCTCTTCAAGTAACCCGACTGACCATTGTATGTTCACCTTGTATTGGTCATAACTACTTGAACCTAGGGTACTGAACTTACCAGTGATAACCCTGATAACCATGGTACCTTGATCCATTAAGACTCATGAGCCAGGCATGGTGGTGTGGGACACCGTGGTCGAGTTGTAGGCCTACGCTGTGGCGACGAGCCTCCCCGTAGTGACCAGTGAGCAGCTTAGACTCGTGAGCTGATTATGGTTGTATGGGACACTATATTCGAGCTATCGGCCTACTTTGATTGGTGACGAGCCCTTTGTAGTGACCTCGAGCGTATTCTGAGTCTACGTGGAGGCGACGACCCTTCCGTAGCAACAAGAGTACAAACTAGGCCTGTATTGATAAGGTGATGGGGGAGTGGTGCAACGAGTGCATGCAACAGCCCTGACAGCCCTTGCAGCGACCTAAAAACATATCATCGTATGAGACTACTAGGAGTGACGACCCTAGACAGGATCTTTGTTGGGAATGATATAAGGGAAGTACCTTACTTTCCCAATCCTGCTGTATGAAAGGACTGATAACAACTCGGTAATCATATTCATATCGCACTGCTTATGCCTGGAAGATGTGGAGCACTGAGGGATGAAAGCATGCCACAAACGTGAGATGGTGTCGCATGAGGGAGTACGTAAGTGAGGGCATGCATCATTATTGCATCTCATCCTTGCATTAATTACAGTATTCAGGAATGTTTGATTGCTTGCTTTACCATTATCGCGTGATTGATTTGATAACATGCTAATCTCTGCTCTATTATTCCACTGAGTTGATCACTCACTCCCACGTTACGGGTTGATGTTGTACACACCAACTAGTCCCTGTTTTAGTTTCATATGATGGCGCTGATTGTGAAGCGGAGCCGGACTTGTATGATGATGAGGAGGATTTCTCTTATCGGCGGTTATCAGGCGGGTCTATGTAGACCGTGTTCTGATCGAGGGATTACAGGGATGTTGATTAGACGCCATGACACTTATCATTTTGCACTTTTGGAGCACTCATGTATATTCTTTTTCATTTTAAGACTATACATGTATATATTTAACCTGGTAACATGTTCACACTCTGGAGACTTACAATAGTTTATATATGTTATGTATCTAACACAGTCTTCCACTTGCATAATTTAATTATCTCTAGAGTATGATATGCCGTTTTGGTATAATCCCACTCATGTTTAATGCACTCATACGAACAACATTCAATCATCATTATTTATGTTGCATAAGTGACGTTTTGGAACTCGGGAGTTAGGTTTCTACCCGACCCCCGATTTTCGGGGTGTTACAATTAAGATTGTAAAATTAGAAAATCCTGTTGTTCACCATTGTCCTTTGGGCATGGTTAGATGATGGAATCCTCCCTAACTTTCACAATTCTCTTAGGGCGTGTTGGGATTAGAGTGAAGGATCGTAGAGTATCGTATTAGGGGGCTTGATGGGAAATGTCCCTCGTTTGGAAACGAACGGTCAGGAGACGTATTCGACGCACGCGAATACAACGCGTAACCAGTTACCATCATCGATTGCACTGTACGAGCAGACGACTATTCAGGCACAAGTCCCGTCTCGATAATGTATTGCATTGAAGCGTCTTTAAGTCGGTTCTACACCATTTTCATCTGTTCATTGGGAGAACGCTAGAATCTATACTCCGTCGTCTCTCTATATCATCTCCCCATGCTTGCATGTCGACGATGATCGGTTGAATCATCCATCTCTTAGACCGACATCAGCATACAGTGGCGAGAGGACCTTGCTCCCACCTTCATTTTGTGGTACCGGCTATTCGTGCAACCCATTATAACGCCGCTAAGCACTTCCTCCAAGTATGATATGGACTCCTTTGGAATTCATTTTCTACTCATCCACTGATGTGTACGAAGATCGTATTTGCACACTCTATACGGTTGGGGGTTTGTCTCCTGACCGTATACACCCTATAGCTGGTATCTTCATGCTTATACAGGCGAGGGTGGGGCAATCTTCTCCTAACAATTCTAATATCGGTTTTAATATACCATTCCATGCAATAATATTTTTCTATAATGGATGGGTGCATGACACCCTTCTGTTTGCCGAAGGCCATGTACAGGTTGTGTATCAGAAATGATGTAAGACCAGTATCTTAATCCGTAGTGTTCCGTCGCTTCCAGCGATCCTTCTCGTCAAATTTCGGCAATCCGCGACCTGTATTCGACATTGCGCACGACCGTAAGTCATATCCTATACATTTGAGTCGGCTTAATCCGAGACTTGTATCATTGTGAACGCAACGTCGCCGCGGTTCCAACGCCGCGACTCACGCACCGATCCAATACCCTAACTAAGATATGTGAGCCAGCGTTCAGTTCGAGAAAATGTCATGCGTTTGTAATCCCAAGAGAATCTCTACAACATGTCCTCATGTCAAGTACAAAGTACCCACGCTTTCTTTCTCCACAAGTCAAGCAAACCCAAAGTTAACCAATCCATCACCTCACCCATCACTCACATCCATCAACCATCACCCCATCACTCACCTCACATCTCCTTACATCTCATCTCTCTCTCTCTCTCTCATTTCTCAACAATTCTAAGCAACCAAGAGAGCATCACACGTCCAAGATTTTTCATGAGAGAAAAGTGATTTTGGTGGCCCACTTTCCACTCCAAAACCCGTCATCCTAGCCATCCATTTCCCATCCCCACCATCAAAGTGAAGCTCTAGGAGACTGGCTTTCCAACAGACCAAGAAGATCAAGTGGTGGGTGCTTCCATAGCCTAGTTTTTCATATTTTTAAGACTGGCCAAGTGAGGCCAACCGATCAATGGTTTGGATCTCACTTGGGACCCTAAGATGTGGCCGATGGCCCATCTTGATCATCAATATCATTCCATGATGGGGCCATTCTCCATGGACCCCATCATGATATTTACTTTCTTGCATTAAAGAGGTCATATAGACCATTCATTTTGGATGGAGAGGGATCTCCACCGTTGATCTTTTATTTGGAAGGTCCATATGCAATGAGACCCATTAATGTATGATTGGAAGGTTGAAATGGAGGGCCCATAGTGCCGGGGTCCCTCCATCACGCGTGTCCCACTCTTTTACTCTCTCTCCCTCTCCTTTTTATTTCTTTTTCTTGTATGTTGATGTGGCCATGTGACCCACTTGAATGAGCCCCACCATAAAATATGTATTTTATCCAAGCCGTCCATGAGTAGGGCCCATCTTCGATGCATCATCCATTTTGTAGTGGCCCACCTAAACAATAAAAAAAAAGAGAAGAAAAGGAACGTCCAGCGTCTGGACGCTGGACGTAGAAGGAAATACAAATATTGGCTTGCTCTAAAGCCTTTGGTAAGAGGCCACTTGAATAGGCCTCACCTTGATGTATGTTTCTAATCCATGTCATCCATCCTCTTTCCCGACTCATTTTAGGCATTGAGCCGAAAAATGAGGTTGATCGGAGTATCCGTTGGGCCATAGCGTTGAAAACAGTACTACTACCATTGAAATACGCTTTGGTCATTTTATACGCCAAAAAAAATCAGATATGGGGCTCATTCAGACTGTTTCGAGCCGTAGAATACAGTGGATGGAGTGGATCTACCAGATGAGGGCCCCACACCCGAAAAACCTCGAAAAAACTCGAATTAAAAAAAAAAATGACAGCAGCAGCCAGCGGCTGGCGGGCGGACGGTGGGCAGGGACCCACGGCCCTGCACGTGGGCCCCACCTTGATGCTTATTTGCCATCTAAGCCGTCCAAATGGTGAGTCCCTACCTTAAGTAGGTCCCACCCAAAAATCGGATCGATTCAGATCTCAGGTGGCCCACACCATAAGAAACAGTGTGAATTGAATTCTACCATTAAAACTTTTTTTTAGGCCCACTAAAGTTTTGGATCAAGATGAAATTTGTCTTTACCCTTCATTCAGGTCTGTGTGATCTAATGGATGGGTTGGATGGCATGTAAACATTATGGTGGGCCCCACATGGGACCCACAATGATGTTTTTTCCCTCATCCACGTCGTCCAGATCCGACGGTGGAACCCACCTTAAATGTACATGTTCTACCCACCGTCTACTGTCTGGACGGTGGGGCCCTAGTGATGTATTTGTTTCATATCCACGCTGCTTGTCAGGTGGACCACACGGCTGGAACAATGGGGATTTAATGTCTACCGTTGAAACTTGTTTTTTTCCTCTTCATCCAGTCCATGTGACCCTATCAAACAGTTGGATGTAAAATAAATATTATGGTGGCCCCACGTGGGACCCACCAAGGATGTATGTGTCTCATCCTCACCGTCCACTGTTTGGACGGTGGGACCCAGCCTTGATGCATGTGTTGTATCCATACCGTCTAACCTTTAGGTGGGCCCCCACCATGGTGCATATGTTGCACCCAAACTATCTATCCATTTTGGTAAGATTATTGTTTTGGCATGAGCTTAAGAATTAGGCAGATCTATGGTTCAAATGGGCCCACCTTGGCATGTGTATAGGGCCCATATTGATTAAACTGTGGCCATTCATTGAGGCCTACTTTGGTATATATCTAAAGCTCATGGGATTAAGCCCATTTGATGCATATAAAGCCCATGGGATTAAGCCCATTTGATGTACACGTGGCGCAAATGGAGTGGCCCATTTAGTATATTTAAAACTCATGTGTGTAGGCCCATCTGATATATTTAAGGCCCAAGTTGTGAGGCCCACTTTGATGTATTTCAAGGCCCATGGGTCATGGACCATTGCAATGTACATAAGGCTCATTGGTGAGGCCCATTAATGGAGCCATTTGATGAATGTAAGGCCCATGTGATATGGCCCATTTGATGTATCTAAGGTCCATGGGTTGAGGCCCAAAGGAATGTCCTTAGGGTCCATTGCAATGAGTGATTTCTCATGGTTCATGTAATGATATTTATGGCGGGCCGTGCCTAGGGAACAATGATGGTTTGACGTCCACATTGTATGTACAATGTTGGTTAAATGTCCGCATTATACTCTCCTTAGGGCCCATTGATAGGCCCATACTCGTTGTTATTCATCGCCTTATAACATGCTTAGTATAATCCCATGACTCATGCCCATACGCATCATATGTATGCTTGATATGAGTAGTGACTGATCATAGCATACGCCATTGAGCAGACCATTTACGGGACTCATTATGAGATAGAGTGCCCTACATGATCGCGCAGTACGCGCTGGATTTCTGCATGATTTGACGTGTGATTCATGCATCTCGCATATGTGTGACTTGATCACTGCGTGCCCTAGCGACATCAGGGCCGTGGCTCCACAAGTACATCGTGGATGGCCGTATCTGATATCTAAAATACTTGGTTCTATCACTGTGGGCACTTAAAATGTCCTTGGGTGAAAGTCCCAGAACCTTTTTGGTACCAGGAGATGCTCCAACGTCTAGACCGAGTGGATACACGAGCGCCTGAGTGCCGAATACCAGTAGGCCGCGTCTCCCACTGTGTCGTGGTCGGTTGGAAGGAGGTATGACGTTATCCGCCTGAGTGAGGGGGCTATAAGCTAGGCTGAGTTTGACCAGCTCGCAAATGAGTCCGCTATCGACGAGCCGGGTAGGTATTGGCAGACTACAGGTCAGGCGGATAGTGAGATCTATTTCTCTTGCTTGACTGTGCAGCTAGGGAGGTGGCAGTCACTGCGAAGTGTATTAGATCCCGGTGATATCCAGAGGGGAACTGTACTGATATGTGTACATGATGAGTACCGACTTGCTTGGATTGCATTTTACATATGACATTCAACTATGTAGGCCTTGCATTGTATCGGTGTGGCCAATGACATTCATATCTCGCATCGCATGACCTTGGTATGGCCGATAGCATTCATGCCTTACATTATATAGCCTTGGTATGGTTGATTTTATTCATGGACTTACCACATACTTCCGCATTACCTGATATTGTACACTCGGCATTTGCCTTGCGCACACACTTACACCACCCTCTAAGCTTTTGTAAGCTTATGCACGACAGTTACGTGCAGGTAGTATTGGACAGAAGTAGCGCTGAGGCAGGAGCGCGTATCAGAACCTTTTGGAGCTTTTTGATCACCTTGTATTTTCCTTTCCACATTGTACTTAAAGTTCTTGATATAGTGGATATGTGGTGATGTTGTTTTGTGACTTGGTTATGCTTGTAGTTATGCTCCATTACAAAAAAAAAAATTCATTCTGAAAATCCTCCTTATAGGATCCCAGGTCGGAATCTGGCATTTGATTGTCAGGAGCCAAGAATGGGGCACTACGGAGGCTGTCGACACCAGATTTGGCAATCGGGATTCATGTGAATCCGATTTTTGGGTTTGGGGCGTGACAAATAACCTTTCATTTTTGGGAAATCTGCATTATTTCATAAGCATCTGTACATTCTGGGTTTAGCACAAATAGAGGTATTACTGTACTGTCCGTAACGTCGTTCATATCTTCTGATTGTGATGGTAGGAATTGTAACATGAAAGGAATAAATTGTTACGGGTGTGCAGATTCTTTTCAAGCTGTTTACATGCTTCTAGTTTCAATTTGGGTTATAGGTGCTGAAATTCTCTGGTTGAAGACTACTGTTAACTCTGCACATCTTTCCAATACTCTGCTATTAGCTGCTTTTTAAATAATCTATTCCAATATATTTTGTAACGTTGTGTGTTGGAACAGTTGATGTTAACAGTTGTCTAGATTCAATAATGTTTAACACACAGTGTAACTTCAAGGTCAAAGTGACTTACCCTGTTTACGTAGTATGACTGTATTCAGAAGTGAAATAATAAATTATCCCCTACAACATTTACTGTTGTTAGGAAACAAGTTTCAAACTTATTATTTGTAACTTCAAGTAAATCTTCTAATTCTGCTGTTATCAGATAGGATGTATGAATCAGCTCACTGACGATAATACAGAAGCCAGTGAGAACCAGCATGTTTTCATGAGTTGTTTTGCACTTCTATGTTAATTAAAAGAATTAGGCCTATAAGAAGAAAATAAAAATATTTTCAATTGCTGAAAGACCTACTGTAGTATCAATTATTTAGAATTGTACAAGATTGATGTAGTTTGTATACATGATTATCTACAAGAAAAATTTACATTTTCTTCTGATTGTAGATCAGATCCACTTGTCGAGTTTCCTTTAAACTGTCATGGCTTCCGAAAGTGTAGAATATTCTGATGATAGATCATCTGGCAGTGAATGACACGACAGTGAAATAGCCATTACTATAACCACCATTGCAGCTACAGTAACTGTAATGGGAGCGACTGAATATTATCGTCGTTACTGTATGAAGGCTAAACCCAATGATAGCCATATTGAGAGGGATAGGTTCATCAGTCGAATTATACGTAAGAGCGATACTGAGTGTCTTGCGCAGCTGAGGATGAGTAAGGATAAATTTTTTGAACTATGTTCGTTGTTGAGGGATCAAAATTTACTTTTCGATAGCAAAATATGTAGCATGGAGGAGTAGGTTGTAATGTTTCTTCATACTATCAGACATAACATACGTAATCGTGTGATTGGTCATTATTTTAAACGATCTGGTGAGATTGTGATCAGACACTTTAGAAGGGTGCTGGAAGCTATAATCGGTCTTTATCTTGAGTACGTCAGGTTTCCTGGCTTACACACACCCAAGGAAATTTCCGACAATCCGATGTGGAGTTCATATTTTCATGTAAAGTTGAAGATATGTTAGAGAAATTCCTATATTAACAGTTCATATTTAATGAATGACCTGATCATTACCACCATTTTAATTATAGGACTGCATCGGGGCCCTAGATGGTACCCATATACCGGCTTATTTGTCAAAAGAAAAAAGCTCAACTTTCAGAAATCGGAAAGGATTTCTATCACAGAATATTCTGGCCGCATGTACATTTGATATGAAATTTGTATACGTGCTTGCTGGTTGGGATGGATCCGCATCCGATGCTCGTGTCTTATAAAATGTACTCACTCGTCGCCCTGACTGTTTTCTCATTCCACATGGTAATTGCGTATAAGGGGTGATTGTTTTTCCTATCATTAATTATGTGTGAGAGATATCTGAAACATATGTTGCAATTGTGTAGGAAAATATTTTTTTTTTGACATTGGGTATGCACATTCGCCTGGATTTATGGCACCCTATCGAGGCGTGCGATATCACTTGAATGAGTTTCGTACTGGAAGAAAGCCTGCTAATAAAAAAGAACTTTACAATTATCGCCACGCACAATTGAGAAATGTCATAGAGCGTTCATTTGGCCTGTTAAAAAACTGCTCCCCTATTCTACGTACTCCTCCTCAGTTCAAGCTTATAACTGTAAGTACTATGATTTCATATCCCTTTTGTTGTCAAATTTTGTGGTGCCAAAACCTATATCTATGTCTTGTATATCTTGTGTTTTATGTTTGAAGACTAGTCATTGCAATCAAGACATATCAAGACATCGCATTTCAAGACAAGATCTTAAATGAAGAAAGTTTTCAAGTCTTGGATGAAGAAATCAAGAATAGAAGTTTTCAAGGTTGCATGTTCAAGATTTGATCAAGTTCAAGTTTACTAGAAGATTTTGTCAAGTCAAGATCAAGCTCATGAAAGCCTACTACAAGTTTTGTATATTCACAAGCTTCTCTTAAGGGTCATCTGAGTGAACAGACTTTCAATGTCTATCTCACTTTTAAGGTTTGTTTGACCTTAGATTGACCTTAGGATAGGCTTTACTGTAGGTCATTCCGGATACATAATTCATATATTTTAATATGCTTGTTTGGAGTGTTCTAAGACCAGTCCTAGGGACTTCAAGACCAGTCCTATCTTTGCTACGACCAGTCTTAAGTTTTTCAGGACCAGTCCTAGGTAGTTGAAGATTTTTGGATCTTTCTAGCTGTCCTACGACCAGTCCTGGACATCCTACGAACAGTCCTGAAATTTCTACGACTCATACTTCAACCGGTCGTAGCCCTACGAATCAAACTCCAGTAACCATTTTTGGTGACCCACGACCGGTCGTAGGTGACCCACGACCAGTCGTAGACCACCCAGGACCGGTCGTGGAACTGAAAATCTTATCCCGCGAAAATCTTTCAAAAATCTTTGATGCTACGACCAGTCTTAGGATCCTAAGACCAGTCGTAGACGGGATTTTCCAGGCTATAAATAGAGCACGAACTTCAGAGTTTTAGCACTTAAAATTAATTCTATTCAATCATTCTTTAGGCTATTCTCTGAGATAAGTTTGTGTTTATTTTAAGCTACTTTGTACTTATTTAATATTCCTTTTGCTAGCTTATTTTTATTTGATTTTGATCTACATTCCAATCTTATTAAAAAAGGAGAATTTCTGATATTCCTTCTTCTTGGATTCAAAATCAAATAGATCTAGCCCGTTTGATCTAAAATCAATTAGACTTAGAACCATTCTTAAAGTGAGTATTGGACTTTGAACGTCGAATCGAACTTCTACTCCGATTAGTTCTACCGGGCTTCTTCAAAAGGTGATTCAGGTATTTTACATGTTTTGTAATTTACTTTCTCTAGTTTTTGTTTGAGATTCGCCAGAAAAATCTCATTGTAGTGGTTATCTGAGGAGAGCCAGAAAACTCAGATTGTGGGGTTTTTAGATTGTGTAAGCCCGAGATCAAAGACACAATTGTGAAGGTTTTAGGTGAACTTGTGAAACCTATTTTGATAGTGCATGCTAATATCCCCTGTGTGACGATATTAGGTGTGGAGTAGCAATCTGTGTGGCTGTTGGATAACAGTTGGTGTACACACAGGCGAACCACTATATATCGTTGTGTTGTGGATGTGCTTTATTCTTTCATTTCTTTATTCATTCAGTTTTGTGGTTTGTGTTTGTGGATGAATGTTGTAATCACTTCAAGCAAGTGTGGATGAATGTTGTAATAACTTAGGATTTATTTTCTGCAAGTTATTTTGATTTCATTACTTATTATTCCTCTTTCGTTTGTGATACAAAGGATGTTCTAGAAATAAGGTTGTCCTACCTTAAACCTCTGGTTTTTGGTGTAAGGTTGTCCTTAGAACTGATAAAGTATCAATCTCTTTATTTTAAGCTATTGTGATTATTTTATATTCAGCATTGTGCTTTAAATCTTTTATTATTCCGCTGTTATTAGTTTTATTTGGCATTGCCCTATTCACCCCCCCCCCCCCCTCTAGGGCATATAGCTAGGCCCTTTCAATAACACAAGTGAAAATTGTTATAGCTTGATGTGTCCTCCATAATTTTGTTTGTGTTAGTGGTGATGATGGATTGACTGAGGTAGTTGAGGAAAATGGAGACAATACAGAGGATGTTGCACCATCCCCTATAAATGTAACCTCTGTAGATGAAGGAGTTGCGTTAGCTCGGGTGCCTGATCGCGCACGTGAGGAGTGGACAAGGAAGAGAGATGAGATTGCTGAGAGAATGTGGAATGACAGTATTCCACGCACAAGACAACGAACCTATGTTTCCTGATTTATGTAATGATCTGCTTAGTCAAAAGCGGGAATATTTGCACATATTTTCACTATGTTTGGGATATTATGTTTAACTTTTATGTTGAATTTCATATTATCTGCATATGAGTCATTACTATAGTGCATTACTTCATTGTACCTGTTATACCTCCATTTACATTTTCTACTTGTAGGATCTATGAATTTTCTAAGGAGCACTGACAAGGACTCGAGAAAGAAAGCTGTGAAGTCATCACCTTCGAAGAAAGGTGTTGCTTCAAACCAGTGCCCTAATTCGCCGACTGAAATAATTGGGACTCCTAAGAAAAAGAATATACCCTCCCGCAAAGGGTCATCCCCGAAATGTATATCCCAGCCAGCGCGTAGTGTAAGCGGTTTGCGTAAAGTTAGTAGACTCCAATGGACAGACAACATAGATAACGCATTGGTGGATGGGTTGGTTGAACGGGTGAACCTAGGACTTAAAACTGACGTCGGGTTTAAACCCGAAGCGTACAAGGCCACGATTAAAGTAATCTACGATACTTGTGGCATTTTTCTTGAGAACCGTCATATTTTTAATCGCTTACGGACCCTAAAGAGGTTGTACTGGGCAATAAAGTACATGCTCAATGCCTCGAGTTTTGGATGGGACGAACAAAACAAGATGGTTCTTGCTACAGAGGATGTATGGGAGGGATATCTTGCGATATGGTCTTCACATATAAATGCATTTCATGTTTGTATAGTCTTCTTTTACAAAAAATGATGAAAACATTCTATCTCATTGTATACAAACACACCCCTATGCTGAACAGGTGTGAGGCAAACATATTGACAGATGGGACGACTTCACTTTCATGTTTGGCAATGAAAGTGTCCACGATGAATTCGATAGTACGGCATATTCTTCTCCAATATCGGGGAAACGGCACGGCTGTGACAAGTTCAACTCTGACGATGACTCAGATGAGGGGGCTTCCCCTACTGTTCATTTGTCATCCTCTAACGAGGATGAGTGGAGACCCCCTCCCCGAGTTCGAAGTAGTGATTGATCCATATCAAATAGGGGAAAATGTGCTAGCAAGAGCCCAATGGAAGCCACTTCAGCTTCTCATCATAGCTAGATAGATGGGAGTGAGATAAGTCGTGGGCGGAGGGGCAGGCCGAGTGAACATATCGGTGCGAAGCTGGGGGAAGTGGTTGAGCGTTAATAACCTGACAATTACTTTGGTTCAGGGAAAAACCATGCCCGCGTCCAGTGGTTGCTGAGTATACTGGAAGAGGTGCCTGGTCTTCTACTTGAAGACCAACTCTGTGCTGCAAGGTTCTTGTAGACTGATGTAATTAGTGCTAGATTTTTTATAAAGATGAGTCATGAACGCGGGAAGGAATGGATAGAAAAAGTGATCCTTCCTCGTTATAAAGCGGATTGAGAATGTGGCACGTAGTTCATATCAGTTGACTTATAGCTTTTTGGGGTCAACAATTTTTTGTATGGTTTGTTGAATAACTTTGGCTTTCTCGAGTCTATCATGGCTCGGTTTGGGATGTTACCTTTTATTTGCCTTGGATGATAGAAGTGCTGCTGGAGCAGCACTGCACACTGTTTTATTTTATCTATTTGGATGATACATATGTAGTACTGGATTAACTATTTTATTATAACTGTTTGCGAAGCTGTTAACAGGTTGAAACTACTTACTTCTTGAAACAGTTGATACTATTTGTAGGATGAATCTCTGGACATGATACAGTATTTCTGTACCAATCTCCCCTAGTGCATTATAACTATTTGTGAAGCTATTAGCAGGTGCTGAAACTACTTGCATGTTGAAACAACTTCTGCTATTGAAACTGTTGATGTTATTTGCAGGTTGAAACTCTGGACTCATTGCCACCATTTTCGTACCAATCTCCCCATCTTATTATAACTATTTGTGACATGTTAGCAGGTTGAAACTACTTGCATGTTGAAACTGTTGATGCTATTTGCGGCCTGTATGATATGGACTTATACAGTATTTTTGTACCAATCTCCCCATCTTTTTTTGGTAGTGGAGATACGTTTCAGCAATCGTTCTTATGTCATTGGATTCAAACCTTGATTGGGACAGTGATTTCTATTATGTCAAATTGATTTTATGTCACTAACGAGAGTAGTCAATTCCTTTGCTTCTCCTTTATTCATCTATGCTGTATATTGGTGTTAGTGGTTATTGTTTTCCTGTAAGCTATATTGATATACCTTTCTCATGGGTAACTGACATGGATTAAGACGCTCCTCCCGTTACAATCATCTCGGCTTGTTACTGGTAATGTCTCTAATTTTTAGAAACTCGTATATTTCATCTATCGACATTGCCTCATACTGAAACTGGTATTATGAAAGTTTATATTCCAAATGAGGTTTATTAGTCTGGTTCCTACTGTATTTACACATATCTATCTCATTTAAGGCTCTAACGTAATCAGTACAGAGAGCATGTTCTAGAAAGAAATCAACTGGGATAGAGGTTAACTAATTATGATAATGATAAGGGGTAAACCTCAGGTGATTTTGTTCGGTGATGCAATGGACACGACGCATGTGGCAATCATTTTACTACTGATTTGAACAGCACTGATACGGTAATTGTTATTGGTCAGGTATCTTCACTGTCTCAAGTTGTTTCAGAAATGAAACCGCATGTGCAATTGTAGGGTTAATGAGCACTATAGCTCAGCGAAAGTTCCCGTACTTAGATACAGTTTGACTCATACAGTTGAGAATACAAGTCTGGATTTCTCTTTCAGTTTCGAATTACGGTAATGGTATACAGTATCGAGCTTCAGAACTTTAACTGTCTCAGATGGATTTCTGACAATTTTTATTTGATATTCTCTTTACCTCCCTGAATACACTTCTGAAATATACAACGCTCTGCTGAGGGAGATTCAATATAGGAGTGATACAGTTATCTGTTTTCCTAAATCAGATGGTTTAATTACTGTCATAATGTATAGAAATTCTAAGTAATACTGGTTATAAGTTTGCTATTGAGAAGCTTTTAATCATGAATGTCAATGTTAATATGGACATTCTGGACTGATACAGTTTTTAGTTGTAGTCATTTTGACAGGTTATTTTTCGATTCAGCGACTTGAGATCAGTGAAAGGTCTCCAGCTCGCCTGTGTTTGCAAAATTTTTCAGGTGGTAAGGAGATTTAATAATGTTGTCAATGTGTTGACTAGGTATGTGCATCATTGACCTGAACATTTCATTTTGAAATGCATGGAAGGTGGCTGTGGGGATCTATTTGCAACCTGATTCCCCCCGAAATGAAATTTGGTGCCATCATCTTCGACTTGTGTCTGGTAATATGTAGATTACATAGTAAAAGTAGAGGCAATAGATTGATGAAAGTTTCAACGACTTTTTCTAGTTTTTTTTTTTTCATTTTTTGTCTGTTACATTCAGATATCATACAGAGTAAGACAAGTGTTGATTCTTGCAGCGGAATGAAACAAAAGTATTATGTGGTGTTTGTGGGGACGAATCCCGGGATCTATGCAACCTGGGATGCATGCAATGCTCAGGTCAACGGATTTAGTGGGTACAGACAAAATTCGTTCACGACTTTTGAAGATGCTATGAAAGCCTAGAATGAGTATCAGGTTTGTAAGATTTTTTCTTAATACATGTTGTCTGAATTTTTGTTAGTCGAGGCAGTGAAGAATGCATCATATCCTTCTCTTGGGAGGGGGGAATTAATTGTTTATTGTTTTCTATATCATTTAGGCATCTTTCTTTGATCTGACGGTGCGACATACAACTGTAAGTGGGGCTGCTCGTGCGTCTCATCGGCACTCAGTAATGGATAGTGGCAATTTTGTACCGGCTCTCACAGATTGGGTGGCAATCGGCACCAGGAATTTCTGAGAAGATGGGAGGGCTGAGAGGGTGCTTGACACTGAAGTTGGAGAGGAATCTTGCATGGGTCGGCTCCTTCGTATGTTGCTTGGATTGTTGATTTTTTATGTCGGTATCAGGTTGTTTTGTCGGTTAGGATAATATATAGGGCTGATAGTGCCCAAAATCTTTATTTTGTTTTCTTTCTTTGTTCTTTTTTGTTTCTTCTTTTTCTTGTGCCTGGTTTGTAGAACATGATGGTGGGGGCCTCTGGTATTATCGTGGACTATTTTGTCGTAAACATTCAAGAGGGTTTGGTACACCGATCCCACATTCACATGTTCATCTATGAAACATTTTGGTTATTATTATTATTTTTTTAAAATTTACAATATTCCATGTTTTATTTTCCTTCATATTTGATCTTCACCATGGAAAAGATTCGTATGATCAGGATAATGTATTATCTGTGAAATTGGACCAGTGGATGTGACATCCAGGCCGTTCAAGTCGTCAAAGAAAGTAACTGATACTGGATGAATGGTCAGGATACTTGGGAATGTTTGATAACCCATGTGGGGCCCATCATCTTCTTACTCCGTAAAAATTATATCCCCAGCATGCAGGTACAGTTGGGGGTTCTGAAGTGGTGATGTGTACCACACCTTAGATTGGAAGAACGCTGAGACATTTTTAACGACATCCATACCATTAAACGGGTGAATGGAAGTGCCGCCGTCTGGTAGAATGGTCATCATTTAAGTCCCAGAACATGATGGAGGGCAGTGATTAATCATAGCAATAAGACTGGGCCCCGTCTAAGATAAATTGCACATTCGCATATGCAAATATGCTTCATCGTACACAGACTACCATATCAGTATGTATATACAATGTGTGCCCCTTATACGTCGTTTCCAAACATTGATCTGTACTACAAATTGTATACATGGAAGGACAATAGTCCTATCCAAACATTGCATTTGGCACGTCTTTGGTGGATATATTCTAAAAATCTCCCAACGTATACGTGAACAGTACCAGAATACAATACAATACAATGAAAACGTGCATCCAAACACGCCCTTAGGTTGGTTGTGGGATTAGTAGATCCTGTTGTTTACCTTATCTCCTGGGCATGGTTTTGTAATGGAATCACTTCCAGTTCTCACACCTCTCATCCATTGAAAAGTTGGTCAAAGGAAGTTCAAATTTGATTTTACTAAGATATCTTCTAATTGGATAATATGGGACTCTGATTCTAGTTGTGTCCTTGAATCAAGCATAGATCTCCTTGATCTCTACAAGTGGATCCTTAGAAACCCTAGTTACCACCTTTGAATTTGTTGGTTTTAATCACTTTAATCACAATTACTTTCTCAAATATTCTAGATTTAGGTTTACATGTTCTTTTAGTTCTAGTTCTACTTGCTTTCAATACACACACAAGATTAGTCCATGTGGATTCGACTTCAGTCTTACTAAAATTATTACTATATCGTGACCCTACACTTGGGGTTGTGAACAAGTTTTTGGCTTCATTGTCGGGGACTAACGGTTGCATTTTTCTGAGATTAGCTAGTTTTAGAATTAGGTTAAGATTAGGATTTTTCTACTTTTTATTTTTAAGTTAGGACTTTTCTGAATTATTTTAGAAAATACTTTCTAATTTTAGGTTTAGAAATTTTCCTAATTTGATTTTAGAAACTAACTTTTCCTCTTTTTAGAAACTTATTATTTTCTATTTTTTAGAAACTTTCCTTTTTCATTTTTAGAAATTAAGTTCCTTTCTTAATTATTTTTTTTTTTAGAATCCAACCCATCACCTTAAGCAAGAATAAGAGAGTATGCTCATATCTACTCTCATTGAGCATAAGGAAACCCTTGGATGATCGATTGTGGACCTCAAGAGAATTGACCCTTTGATTTGTACTCGCAGCATTTATCTTAAGGATAATGCGAAGACCTCATGACAGTCACAACGTAAACTAAATCCAAACATGAAGGAAGTGGTTAAGGCTGAGGTTCTTAAGCTATTAGATGTATGTATCATATACCCAATATCCGATAGTTAATGTGTGGGTCCAACTCAGGTAGTTCCCAAGAAGTCTGGAATCACCATCGTAGCCAATGCCAATAATGAACTCGTGCCAACTAGGATTACTACTGGTTGGAGAATGTGCATTGGCTATAAGAAGTTGAATACCGTCACGAGGAAGGACCACTTTTCTTTGCCCTTTATCGATCAAATTTTAGAAAGGATAGATAGTCACTCTTACTATTGCTTCCTCGATAGTCATTCGGGCTACAATCAGATCGAGATAGCCCTTGAAGATCATGAAAAGACAACATTTACATATCCCTACAACACTTTTGCTTACCGAAGGATGCCATTTGGATTATGTAATGTGCCCGCCACTTTTCAGCGATGCATGTTGAGTATTTTCTGTGACATGATGGGGCAATATTTAGAGGTCTTCATGGATGACTTCTCGATCTTTGGTCCATCTTTCAGCGAATGTTTAGAGAATTTAAAAAATTGCTGAAGCGATGCGAGGAAAAGAACTTGGTACTGAATTGGGAAAAGTGTCACTTCATGGTTCGTAAGGAAATTGTCCTTGGACACACCACCTCGTCCAAGGGAATTGAGGTTAATAAGGCTAAGATTGATCTTATCTTTAACTTACCTCAACCTAAGAACATATGACATGTGTGATCCTTCTTAGGACATGCCAATTTTTACAGGAGATTCATAAATGACTTTAGTCACCTCTCTCGTCCTCTATGTAATCTATTTTAAAAGGATACAGCATATGAGTGGATTGAGCAATGCCAAGAAGTTTTTACTAAGCTCAAAGGCATGTTAACCACTGCACCTATCTTTTAGCCACCCGACTAGAGCCTTCCTTTTGAACTTATGTACGATGCGTCTGACTATGCTCTTAGGGCGATTTTAGGCCAAAGAAAAGAAAAGAAACCCTACATTATTTATTATGCAAGTAGAACTCTAAATCCTGCCCAAGTGAACTACTCGACTATGGAAAAAGAACTCTTAGTCGTAGTGTTCGCTTTAGGACAAATTTTGGTCCTACTTAATCGGATCTAAGATCGTCATTTACACAGATCATGCGATCCTCATGTATCTTCTTTCTAAGAATGATGCTAAGCCCTGCCTAATAAGATGGATCCTCCGACTCCAAGAATTTGATTTGAAAATAAAAAATAAAAAGGGAGTACAAAATGTAGTGGCTAACCATGTTTCCCACCTTGATCTCCCTGATTTCCTTGAGACAACACATACAAATGACATGTTTCTTGATGAATAATTGTTCAAAGTCTCCTATTCACTTTGATTTATTGATATTGCTAATTATTTTTCCATAGGTTTCATGCCAACACATTGGACTGTGCAAGATAAGAAAAAAAATACTTCGCCGAGGTTCGTAAGTTCTTTTGGGATGATCCATATTTGTTTAAATATTACTCAGACCAAATCTTAAGGAGATGTGTGCTAGGCAATGAACACTAAATTTTCATCTCCTTCTATCACTCTTAGGCATGTGGTGGTCACTTTGCTCCTTCTATCACTCTCAGGCCTGTGGTGGTCACTTTTCTGCTAAAAAGACTATGGCCAAGATTCTACAGTGTGTCTTTTACTGGCCCACTATGTTTAGGGACACTCATGAGTTTTGTAAAGCTTGTGAGCGTTGTCAGAAGTTGGGAGCATTGTCCCAGTGAAATATGATGCATCTAAACCCAATTCTAATCATTGAAGCATTTCATTGTGGGGCATCGATATCATGGGACCATTCCTACAATCTTTTAAAAATTTATACATTTTGCTAGCAGTAGACTATGTCACTAAATGGTTTGAAGCGATTCCATGTTGGAATAATGACCATCAAATGGTCATTAAGTTTTTAAAAAAGAACATCCTTTCCCGATTCGAAACACCTTGAGCCATCATTAGTGATGGGGGCTCACATTTTTGTAATAGGCCATCCGCGAACTTAATGAAGAAATATGGCATCTCTCACAAGGTGAGCACTCCATATCACCCACAAACAAGTAAGCAAGCTGAGATTTTCAAAAGAAAAATAAAATAAAATTTAGAGAAAATGGTTTACCCTGATCAAAAGGATTGGTCAATCCGATTGACTGATGCTTCATGAGCTTACCGTACTACATTTAAAACCCTTATTGGAATGTCTCTCTTTAGACTTGTCTATGGGAAAGCTTGTCACTTACCTGTGGAGTTGGAACATAGGGCCTACTAAGCGATTAAAAATCTGAACTTCAATTTAGAGAACGTTGACTCGTTACGTAAACTTCAGTTGAATGAACTTGAAGAAATCCATAATGATGCGTATGAGAACTCGAGAATTTATAAGGATATGATGAAGGTGTTTCATGACCAACACATTCTTCGAAAATCATTCACACTAGGTCAGAAAGTCCTCTTGTATAATTATCAGTTACATCTCTTTCTGAAAAAACTCCGATCTCGTTGGACTGACCCCTTCACTATTACCAATGTTTACCCTCATGAGGCCGTCGAGATTCGGAATCCAAACAATAAAAAATGAATTTAAAGTAAATGGACATCAATTAAACTATTTTTTGAGAAATTTGATTCAGAGGACATGTCCATACCTCTGAATAATCTAATTGATAAGGATTGATCTCTTAGTCTGACGGAGGTATAGTTACGTTTGCTGCTTTCCACTGTTTAGGATAGTTTACTTTATGCCATTCTAGGATAGTTTTCTTTCGCTGTTTAGGATAGTTTTCTTTTCGGTTATTTAATTCTTGTGCTAACCCACCTTCACGTTGAGATCCTTTGGAAAAAGACTCCAAATTTCTTCATCAAGTACTATCTTTCCATCACTTCTCCTTCAATTACATTGTCTCTTTTACAAATCATGATTATTTCTTTTACATTGAGGACAATGTAGATTTTAGGTTGAGAATGGGAGATTAGGTAAACTAATCATTGTTTTCTCAATTTTGAACAAAATTTACAGAAAAAATTTAAAATTGTTCAATGTTTCTCTGTTTGGAAAGCGATAAGTTGGTATTTAAGACTGTTTTGAGCATAAAAATAAGATAGGATGTCAATTTTGAATCATTGGAGTTTGATTAACTAAGTATCCTATCACTTACGGTCCTTACATTCAATTGATTAAGAGGAAGTTTGAATATTGTGTTAATCTAAATCACAAAACATATTTAAATTATTTTCTATGAATAATACTAGATTTTTTTATTGTTAATATGATGATCATTGAAATATGTTGAGAACTGAGTTTGGAGAATTTTATCCACCTTAAAAGAAGAAAAGAACCAGTTAAAAAATATGAGATCGACAAAAAAGGTCATGTATGGTGAAAAGATTGAAAAAGTTTTAGAAAGAATGAAAAATTTGAAAGAAAAGAGAAAAGATGAAAAGACTGAATGAATACAAATGACCATCGATATAAAATCGAAAATTGAAAAAAGAAGGGAAAGGGGATAAGGGAATCAGTACTTGAGTCTTCAACCTATCTTGAAGTCATGAGCATGACTAACATTATGAAAAGATAGTGTTTTCAATGAGCATGTTGAAAAACTTGATATGCGAACTATGTTCTGACCTAATGGATGAAGAACTTATTTAATTGATTACTCATGTGATTTGGCTCTAGGTTTTTAAAATCTCACTTTCTCATCTTGAGTTACTCATTAATACTTAATTACACAAAAGATTATTTTCTGAAAAAGGTTTGAACATTGCGCATTAAAGTTCATTTTTCGCATACTTTGCTCGGGACTAAGAAAATGTTGGTTGGGGATTGTGTTGAGGGTCAAATATTACATATTGGACCTCATTTATTACTTGGTTTTATGAATATGATAATGCTTAATGTTTTATTTTAATCATGTTTGTGTTGCAAGGTGAATTTAAGAGCTTGTATTGAAAAGGATGTAAAAAACATGGATTTAATGCTCAAGAATCACCAAGGTCATGGATGGATCTTATGAGACCAAGAATGAAGAATGAACATACTAAAGATCCAAAAAAATTAAGGTCGTGTTTGTTAACACTGAATTTTTGCACTTAACACGGAATGGGAAAAATTTTCCGTGTTTAGTGGTGTTTGTTAATGCATTTTTAACGTGGAAGACGGAAAACGCTAAGTGGTTTTTCACTAAATTTTTTCCGTCATAGGAGTCTGGCTTAATGGTGAACGCGGAATGCGCTCTGTGATTTTTCATTAAACAAAAATAATTTACTTCCAAAAGTACCCCTATTCAAGTTATACGAAAATATTTTCTTTTAAATTATTTGTGCAATACATAATCAACCTTTAACCTATGAAACTTCTTTATCCCCCACCATAATTTATGTGTTTGATCCACACCGTCCATCAACTTTTTCAGATAATTTAAGGTGTGATACAATAAAAGAAGCAGGTCCAATGATTAATTGGACCATAAGGTGGGGATTGAACGTCCACCGTTAAAAACTTCTTAGGAGCTGGAGAAGTTTCAGATCAAGCTGATATTTGTGTTTTCACTTCATCCATGTCTACATGACCTAATGAATAGGTTGGATGGTAAAAAAACATCACAGTGGCCCTTAGAAAGGTTTCAACGATGGATGTCACTTCCGATTTCGTGTCCTCTGTTACAGCATGTGGAAGAGTTTCTTTTCTATATTATTGTTAAAAATAAGTGGGGTCCACTTGTGATGATCTTCCGAAAGATCCACTCTATTCACCATCTTCAGCACCTCGTGCTAACTCATGCTCCCAAATTTAAAGTAGATCCGATCTTCAAGTGGGCCGCACAATCAACCAATGCATGACCTGTAACGTTAAAACTTCTTTATGTAACGTGACGTGTGAAAATAGGGAAGTAATGTAAACTTGAATATTTTCATGGAGTTCACTGGATTGTTTGAAGTGGTATAATCCACTCTGTTCATCGAGATTGGCACAACATTTTAGAACATAGGTCCGGAAATGGAGTAGCTATATTGATCGGGTGGGCTACGAAGTTCAATAGAGTCTCAACGATGGCATGTAATAGTAATAGGTATTTATAACTTTCTCATCCACTTCTCAAGTAGCTTCCGATGTCTGTTATGTCAAGGTGCGCCGTCCAAATGTCTTGAAATTTGTTGGACACTCCTCATTTTCCGTACTCTTTCCATCAGTTCAGTTTGAGCCTTGATCGACTATAGATGACCTAAATGTCTTTTTAAATGGACTAGCTCACTCAGTAATTAACAAATAATATTTGTGCATATTTATTTGATAAATTTTCAGGTAGTTTGGGCCTATACCCTAAGCTTTTAATGATGATTGGTTTATCATGATATTCACGTGGCCCGTTTGGCGGATCTAACCACGATGGATGGTCATACGACATGCTAAAACTAGGAAGACTTGATTGTTGGTATTCTAGTCATGTATCCAAGTGATTGTACTATCAGTTTTATAAATGGATGCACATAAAGTGGGTTCTTGAAGTGATTAGAGGTAGGGCTTGTATATCGTTAGATTCAAGTGACTTCTTCACACATCAAAGTTTCTTAGATTGTAATTCTAATGGTGAGTTAAGCATATTCATATGGTGTGAACAAGATGGACGGATCATAATCTTGATCTGATAAGTGTACGAATGGATGTAGAGGTCAAGTAGCTAATTTACTACGATCTAAGGGCTGAAATTCGACGTGTATGGTTAATTTATGACCATTAAGCCTGGTATAAAATCTCATATGAGACGGTGAGAACCATGTGATCTGGAATTCAGGGGTCTAGGTCAATGACATTTTCATACCATGTGATATTTTAATTTTCTATTAAGTACTTCATAGTTTATTTGAATTAAATAGAATAATTTTATTTTTATTTAATAAAAAATAATTTCTTTATAATGTAAAGCATTTCCAAAAAGGAGATACGGGCAAATGTGTCAAATTAACATATTTCAGACATTTCAAATGTTTGTTAACAAACAGATTGTTTCAAATTCAGTACTTAATTTTCAGAGTTCAGCCATAGTTACCAAACAAGTTTTTTGACATCAGATTTCAGATTTAGGCTTCAGATTTCAAATTCAGGTTTCAGATTTCGGATTCAAGCTTTAGACTTCAGATTTAACAAACAAGGCCTAAGTGAAGAATGAAGAGCATTGAAGACTTGAAGTGAAGAAAAAGAACCCTAAAAATCTGTATCCTTCGACTAGTCTAAACCCATCTTCGACCAGTCGAAGGCCCCTGCTCGCCTAGTCGAAGATTACTCGACTCGAACTCCATCGACAAAATCCCCTAAATTTCAGTCATCCTCAACTAGTCGAAGGAGACCCTCGACCAGTCGAAGGTGGCCCTCAGCCAATCGAAGGTTGTCCTCAACCAGTCGAGGGTTACACAGATGTTGCACGGACTGCATAAATTTGAGGTGGTTTCCAGAAATTTCCAACTCAGCGTGGAAGGAGGTGATACACAACTATAAATAGGAGTGCCCAGGGCATGCATAGGCATCTTCTAGGGTTTAAGGAGTGGAACAAAAGCGTGGAGAAGCCATCGCCAAGAGTTTTTCTTCCTTTTCCTTAGTTGTTTTTATGCTTTTCTTAAGAAATTTTAGTCTAATCATGTCTGTAGTTGGCTAAACCTCTTAGTTAGCACTAAGAGGTGAAGCTTGTAGCATGATGGGATGTTTTTATAGCTTTGATTCATATTTATATTAAACTCTCTTTGATTCTAGTTTGATATTTAAGAACTACTTTCAGTTTTTAATAGTTTGTTGTGACTCAAATTATAATAGGTCTACGATAGCTTTGAGTATGTTCTTTTCATGTATTGAGCCTGTGCAATTAGGAAATCCTATTGTTCACCATCGTCTCATGGGCATGGTTGGATGATGAAATCCTCTCTAACTTTCACAATTCTCTCAGGTTGGTTGTAGGATTCGTAAATCCTATTGTTTGCCTTGTCTCCTGGGCATGGTTTTGTGATGGAATCACTTCTAGTTCTCGCACCTCTCATCCGTTGAAAATTAGGTCAAAGGAAGTTCAGGTTTGGTTTTACTGAGATATATTCCAATTAAATAAGATGGGACTCTGATTCCAGTTGTGTCCTTGAATCAAGCATAGATCTCCCTGATCTCTACAAGTGGATCCTTGGAAACCCTAGTTACCACCTTTGAATTTGTTAGTTTTAATCACTTTAGTCACAATTTCTCTCTCAAATATTCTAGATTTAGGTTTACATCTTCTTCTAGTTCTAATTCTAGTTATTTTCAGAATACACACAAGATTAGTCCTTGTGGATTCGACCTCGGTCTCACCAAGATTATTACTACATCGCGATCCTACACTCGGGGTTGTGAACATTAGACACCAGTTAAGATCCTCTCAGTTAATTGAAGTAATGGCTGCAAATCAACCTTAACCACCGGTTGAGGAAGTTCAAGATGAAAACGAGGTGCACATTGCACCCTCGCCTCATGCTCTAAGATATTATTTACAATGGCGGGGGTGAGTACACCATCCTACATGATATTTCCATTGAATGCGAGAACTATGGACATTAAACCAGGGGTAATTCAACTCCTCCTTAAGTTTGATGGACTCAGATCTGAAAGTCCATACTTGCATATGAAAGAGTTCGATGAAATTATATCTACATTACACTTCCTAAACATGTCTGAGGACACGGTTAGACTGAAATTATTTCCTTTCTCTTTGAAAGAAAAGGCTAAGTCGTGGTTACATTCGTTAAGATTAAGGTCCATTGACACGTGGGCTAAAATAACAAGGGAGTTCCTTAAAAAGTTCTTCTCCTATCATTTAAAAAAAATAATAAGGAAAACAATCATGAATTTTGTACAAAAAGATGAGGAAACCTTCTTCTAATGTTGGGAGCAATTTAAGGATCTCATAAATTCATGTCCACAACATCGTTACAAAACATGGCGTATAACAGGCTTTTTCTAAGAGGGATTGACCTCACCCATGCGCCAATTTGTGGAGATGGTGTAATTGGGAATTCATGAATAAGGAAGCCGATGATGCGTGAGATTATTTTGATAAACTTGCTGAAAATGCGCAATCATGTGATACCTCTTCAAGAATTACCACTTCTAAGCTTAATCAATCAGAGGAAGGGGAGGAAATTATATTCTAAAAGAGGAAGATAATATAAATGTAAGAGTGGCCAAACTCACAACAAAAGTTGAGGCCATAGAACTTAAAAAGGTAAAACCCGAAAAGGGTGTGGAAGGTGTTTGTGGTATTTGTGCTTGTAACATACATACAACTGAAAATTGCCCAACAATTCCTACTTTTTAAGAGATTGAATTAGCAATCAAATGTAATAAACAACTAATAAAAACCTTTTAGTGGACCCACCTCAAATGCATATAACTCAAGTTGGAGGAACCATACAAACTTCAGTTGGAGAAATGGACAAACGGCTACTCCTCAAGAGATCCTTAACCAATTTCTGAATCAAAGAAAACCTCAAGAGGATTCGATCTTAAAACATATACAAAACTAAGAGCTTTTTAATCAGGGTATGCTGCAAGCCTTTCAAGACCTTACAAAGGCCATACAAGGATTTTGAAACAAAATTTTTGATTGAGGAGAAAGGGATCCTTCAGGCTCAGACACTCCCTAACCCAAAATAGCAATATGAAATTAGTGACTCAAATTCTTCAAAACAAATGGAGCAGGCTAAGTCTATCACCACTCTTAGGAGTGGGAAGACAATTGACAAATCTACTCTGGTGAGGGTTGAAAATCCTAAGGAACTAGAAATAGATGAGAATGGTAGACCTAGAAATTCTCCACATGGGTTAGAACTAGAGCCTCAAAGTAAGCCGATTGCACCATTCCCTTAATGATTGATTGCACCAAAACCTCTCTCTAACTCTCAGGATATTCTAGAGGTACTTAAGAAAGTGAAGGTCAACATCCCTTTACTGGATGTCGTTAAATAAATCTATTCATATGCCAAATTTCTGAAAGATTTATGTACGACCAAAAGACGGAAAAACATATAAATGAAAATCTTTTTGACAAAAAAAGTGAGTGTCATCCTCAAGCAAGATGTGCCACAAAAATACAAAGATCCTAATAGCCTAACCATCACTTGTGTAATTGGAAACTACCGAATTGAGCACGCACATCTTGACTTGAGAGCAAGTGTAAATCTGATCCCTTACTCGGTTTACGAACAATTGGGTCTAGGTGAATTAAAATCCCCATGGACCACATTACAACTTGCTGATTATTGAATGTTGGATATTTCATATTTTTCCAATTTATACCTTGGTTTTATAAAAATGATAATGCTTAATCGATTTAATTATGCATGTTTTCATGTCCAATGTGATTTCGAGAGCTTAAGGTGAAATTGATGCTAAAAGGAAAATTTATGCTCAAAAGATTCTTAAATGAAGATTCAGAGATTTGAAAATCATTAATGAAGAATTCACATCCTAAAGATCCATGAAAACCAAGTGAGAAATGAAGAGAATCAAAGATTTGAACTGAAGAAAAAGAATCTTAAAATTGTCTTGAAAATAAATATATTTCTGAAATTATCCTGAAAAAGCATATTCTCAAACTCTGAGTCTGTTTTAAAACTGCACAGAGTTCATAAATTTGAGGCGGTTTAAACTCTGAGTCTATTTTGAAAAACTGCATAGAATACAAAAATTTAAGGCGGTTTCTAAAATTTTCCAACTCGGTGCGAAAGTTAGAGTTTAACAATTATAAATAGGACTCCTTAAGATGCTCTAAAGCATCTTCTAGGGTTTGGTAAGGTCTCAAGAAGCATACACAAGGGTGGAGCAGCCGTCAAAGATTTTTTCTTCTTCTCTAGTTTAATTTTCATACTTTTTTTAAGAGATTTTGTTTCAATCATGTCTATGGTTGGTTAAACCTCTTAGTTAATGCTAAGAGGTGAAACTTGTAACGTGTTTGGATGTTTATTTTTTCTTTGATTCTTGTTCTTATTAAACTTCATTGATTTCTAGTTTGATATTAAGTGAATATTTTTAGTTTTTTATGATGTATTGTGACTCCAATACAATGGATGTTGTGATAGCTTTGGATATCTTCTTTTTCTATTTTGAGATAGTGAGATTGGTAAATTCCATTGTTAACCATCGTCTCCTAGGCATCGTAAGGTGATGGAATCCCTTTCAATCATCACAATTCTCCTCCATTGAGAATTAGGTTAATGAAAAGTTCAGATTTGATTTAAATTGCTTTGTCTTCTAATTGGATTGGATAGGACTCCAATTCCAATTATGTTCCTTGAATCAAGTAAGGTAACATCTTGATAACTATGAGTAGATCCCTGACACCCTAGTTCTCACCTTTAAATTTATAAGTTTTAATTAACATTATTCTCTATTACTCTCAATTATTCAGATTTCAATTTAGATATTTTTCTAGTTCTAATTCTAGTTATTTTCATAAAACGTACAAGTTTACTCCTTACACTTGTGGTTGTGAATAGGTTTTTAAAGCCATTGATGGGAACTACGGTTAGGTTTTTCTGAAATTAATTGGGACTAGAATTAGCTTAAGATTAAGGTTAAATTTTTTCTCTTTTTTTAGGTTAAGATTTTTTCTGAAGTTTTTTTTTAGAAATCAACATTGTTTTCTGTTTTGTAGGATCTTAACATAGCAACTCCAATCCAGTAACCTCTTTCTAATTCTCTCTTTCTTTTCTAGATTTCTTATCTGCTTTAGTTTTTTTTTCTTCTAGGTATTAGGTGTTTGGTGCTTGAGGGCTATGCATGTTTCATGCCTAAGTGGGTTCGTGAAAACACTCAACATCTCTTGAGTAAGGGAGGATTAGTCGAAGGGTTACCTATCCATCAAAGGATTAGACATCACTTGAGATCCTCTCAGTTAATTGATGTAATGGCTGTAAATCAACATCAACCACTAGTTGAGTAAGTTTAAGATGAAAATTAAGTACATAATGCAACCCCGCCTCATACTTTACAAGATTATTTACAACCGGCGGGGGTGAGTACACCTTCCAGCATGATATTTCCATTGAATACAAGAACTGTGGACATTAAACCAGGGGTAATTCAACTCCTCCATAAGTTTCGTGGACTAGAATCTGAAAGTCCATACTTGCGTATGAAATAGTTCGATGAAATCATATCTACATTACACTTCCCTAGCGTGTATGAGGAAATAGTTAGACTGAAATTGTTTCATTTCTCTTTGAAAGAAAAGGCTAAGTCATGGTTACATTCCTTAAAACTAAGGTTCATTGGCACGTGGGCTGAGATGACAAAGGAATTTCTTAAAAAGTTCTTCTCATATCATATAACAAATACCTTAAGGAAAGAAATCATGAATTTTGCGCAGAAAGATGATGAGACCTTCTTCCAATGTTGGGAGTGATTTAAGGATCTCATAAATTTATGTCCTCAACATGGCTACGAAACATGACATATAACAAGTTTTTTCTATGAGGGATAGAACTCACTCATGCCCCAATTTGGGGAGAAAATGTATAATATGGAATTCATGAATAAGGAAGATGATGATGCATGGGATTATTTTGAAAAACTTGCCGAAAAAGCGTAATCATGGTATACCTCTTCAAGAATTACCACTCTAAGCCTATTCAATCAAAGGAAAGGGGAGGAATTTATGTTCTAAAAGAGGAAGATGATATAAATAAAAGAGTAGCCAAAATCACAAGAAAAGTTGAGGCCATGGAACTTAAGAAGGTAGAATCCGAAAAGGCTACGGAAGTTGTTTGTGGTATTTGTTCTTGTAACATACATACAACTAAGAATTGCCCAAAAATTTCTACTTTTCAAGAGATATTGAATGACCAATCAAATGCCGTGAATAACTAATCAAAACCTTTTAGTAGACCCACCTCAAATACATATAACTCAAGTTAAAGGAACAGACAAACGGCTACTCCTCAAGGGATCCTTAACCAATTTCTGAATTAAAGGAAACCTCAAGAGGATCCGGTCTTAAAACATATATAAAACCAAGAGATTTTTAATCAGGATATGCTGCAAGCCTTTCAAAAGGGCTTGAAATAAAAAATTCGATTGGGGAGAAAGGGATCCTTTTGGCTTAGACTCTCCCCAGGCCAAAACAGAATATGAAATCAGTGACCCAAGCTCTTTAAAACAGAGGGAGTAGGCTAAGTCTATCACCACTCTTAGAAGTGGGAAGACAATTGACAAATCTACTCCGGTGAGGGCCGAAAAGCCTAAGGACCCATAAATAGATGAGAATGATAGACCTAGCATTGCTCCACATGGGTTAGAACCGAAACCTCAAAATAAGCCGATTGTGTCATTCCCTCAATGGTTGATTGCACTAAAACCTTTCTCTAACTTCTAGGATATTCTAGATGTGCTTAAACAAGTGAATCTCAATATCTCTTTACTAGATGTTGTTAAACAAATCTCTTCATATGCCAAATTTATTAAAGATTATGTATGACCAAAAGATGAAAAAACATACAAATGAAAATCTTTTTGACAGAAAAAGTGAGTGTCATCCTCAATTAAGATGTGCTACAAAAATACAAAGATCTTGATAGCCCAACCATCACTTGTGTAATTGGAAACTACCGGATTGAGAAGGCACTTTTTGACTTAGGGGCAAGTGTAAATCCGATCCCTTTCTCAGTTTACGAACAATTGGGTCTAGGTGAATTAAAACCCACACATACCACATTACAACTTACCGATCACTCTGTTCATGTACTGAGAGGGATGATTAAGGATATGTTGGTTTAAGTTGATAAATTCTACTAGCCAGTAGATTTTATTGACCTGGATACTCAACCCATCATAGATGCAAGCACTCAAATTCCTGTCATTTTTGGTTGCCCATTCCTTATTACATCAAATGTCATCATTAATTGTAGGAATGAAATTATGAATTTATCTTTTGAAAATATGAGATTGGAGCTTAACATCATTTTTAACATGAACAAATAGTTAGAGTATGATGACGATACCCATGACAATAACATGATCGATTCTTTCCTTGAAGATTCAACACTCTTGATTCTATACTTTGACACTCTAGAGATATGTTTGGCCCACTCCCCTAATTTAGATGATAACATGATGAGGGAGATGGATGTCTTGCTTGATCTACACCGGTACTTGAAGTTAACTGGTGAAGGCCACAATTTGAGAAATTGCCCCAAACTGATGAGTGCCTATACCGTCTAGCCTCAAAGCATTGAAGCTTGACCTAAAGCCTTTGCTCGCTAATCTTAAACATGTCTACTTAAGTCAAGGTGAGACATACCCAGTGGTGATCTCCTCCTAACTTGAGAAGGAATAAGAGAGTACAATTATTTCTACTCTCATTGAGCATAAAGCAGCCATTGGATGGTCGATTGCGGACCTCAAGGAAATTGATCCTTTGATTTGTACTTATTGTATCCATCTTGAGGATAATGTAAAAAACTCCCGACGACAACAACGTTGTCTCAATCCAAATATGAAAGTGGTTAAGGGTGAGCTACTTAAGCTGTTGGATATGAGTATTATATACCCTATATCCGACAGTCAATGGGTGAGTCCAACTCAGGTGGTTCCTAAGAAGTCTAGAATCACCATTGTAGCCAATGCCGACAATGAACTCGTGCCAACTAGAGTTACTATTAGTTGAAAAATGTGCATTGACTACGAGAAGTTGAATACCGTTACAAGGAAGGACCACTTTCCTTTACCTTTCATTGATCAAATTTTAAAAAGGCTAGCTGGTTTCTCATACTATTGCTTCCTTGATGGATATTCGGGCTACAACCAGATAGAGATAACCTTTGAAGATCAAGAAAAGACAACGTTCACATGTCCATTTGGCACCTTTGCTTACCGAAGGATGCTATTCGGACTGTCTAATGCCCCCGCCACTTTTTAGCGATGCATGTTGAGTATTTTTTCTAATATGGTGGGGCAATATTTACAGGTCTTCATGAACGACCTCTCTATTTTTGGTCCATCCTTCTGTGGATGTCTGGAAAATCTTTAAAATGTTCTGAAGCGATCCGAGGAGAAGAATTCAGTTTTGAATTAGGAGAAGTGTCATTTCATGGTTTCCAAGGAAATTGTTCTTGAACATATAATTTCGTTTAAAGGAATTGAGGTAGACAAGGTAAAAATTGATCTTATCTCTAACCTACCTCCTCCCAAGAGCATATGGGACGCGCGATCCTTCTTAGGACACGCTAAATTTTATAGACGATTCATAAAGGACTTTAGTCATCTCTCTTGTCCTTTATGTAATCAACTTCAAAACGATACACCATTCGAGTAGAGTAAAGAATGCTAAAGAGTTTTTTCCATTCTCAAGGGCATGTTGACTACCGCTCCTATCATACAACCACTCGACTGGAGCATACCTTTTGAAATTATATGCGATGCATTTGACTATGCTATTGGGGGCGGTGTTAGGCCAGAGAAAAGAGAAGAAGCCCTATATGATTCATTATGCAAGTAAAACTCTAAATTCGGCCCAAGTGAACTACTCTAATACGGAGAAGGAACTCTTAGCCGTAGTGTTCTCTTTGGACAAATTTACATCATACTTGATTGGATCCGAAATCATTATTTACACTGATCATACGGTACTAAAGTACCTTCTTTCTAAGATGGATGTTAAGCCCCTCCTTATCAGATGGATCCTCTTACTCTAAGAATTTGATATTAAAATATGAAACAAAAAAAGAGTAGAAAACATAGTGACTGACCACCTTTCTTGACTTGACCTTCCTGATTCCCTTGAGTCGACACTGATAAATGATATGTTCCTTGATGAGCAATTGTTTAAACTCTCTCAACTTTCTTGGTTTGTTGACATTGCAAATTATCTTGTTATAGGTTTCACACCAACATATTAAACTACATAAGAGAAAAATTATTTTCCGAGGTATGTAAGTTTTTCTAAGATGATTCTTGTTTGTTTAAATATCGCCCAGACTAAATTCTAAGGAGTTGTGTGCTAGACAATGAACATCAAAGTATCGTTTCCTTTTGTCATTCTTAGGCCTGTGGTGGTCACCTTTCTGCTAAAAAGGCAACGGCGAAAATTCTGCAGTGTGGCTTTTACTGGCCCACGATGGTCAAAGACACTCATGTGTTTTGTAAAGTTTATGAGCATTGTCAAAAATTGAGAGGGTTGTCCTGTCAAAATATGATGCCTCTGAACCCCATTCGTATCATTGAAGCATTTGATTGTTGGGGCATCAATTTCATGGGACCATTCCCCCAATCCTTTGGGAATATTTATATTTTGTTAGCAGTAGATTATATCACTAAGTGGGTAGAAGCAATCCCGTGTCGGAATAATTATCATTCGATTCTTGAAAGAAAATATCATTTCCTGGTTCAAAATGCCTTGGGCCAATATTAGTGATGGAGGTTCACGCTTTTGTAATAGGCCATTTGAGAACTTAATAAAGAAATATGGCATCTCTCATAAAGTGAGCACTCCATACCACCCGCAGACAAGTGGGCAAGCCGAGATTTCTAACAGGAAAATTAAACAAATTCTGAAAATAAATGGTTAACCCTGACCATAAGGATTGGTTAATCCGTTTGACTGATACTTTATGGGTTTACCATACAGCTTTTAAGACCCCCATTAGAATGTCTATTGAGGGTCAAATATTGTATATTAGACCCCATTTATTACTTGATTTTATGAACATGATGATGCATAATATTCTATTTTAAACATGTTTGTGTTGCGAGGTAAATTTAAGAGCTTGGATTGAAAAGGATGCTAAAAGCATGAATTTAAAGATCAAGAATCACCAAAGCCAAGAATGGATCTTATGAGATCAAGAATGAAGAATACACATACCAAAGATTCAAGAAAACCAAGTCAAGAATGAAGAGAATCAAATTTTTAAAGTGAATTTCTATGATCCTCGACTAGTCCTGGTGTCTGCTCGACTAATCCTGGCGCCTTCTCGACTAGTCCTGGCTTCGCTTCGACTAGTCGAGGATCCTACTCAACTAGTCAAAGAATCCTCGACTCGAAGTCTAGCAATATGAACTTCTAAATTCCCATCACCCTCGACCAGTCGAAGGTTGTCCTCGACTAGTTGAGGGTTATGCAGATTTTGTGCAGACTGTGTAAATTTGAGGCAGTTTTTGAAATTTTCTAATTCGGTGTGAAAGGAGATGATGCAAAACTATAAATAGGGGTCCTTAGGATGTTCCTAGGCATCTTCTAGGGTTTGAGGAGTGGAGCAAAAGGACGGAGCCGCCGTCTAGGTGTTCTTCTTCTTCTTCTTCTTCTTCTTCTTTAGCTAATCATTTTGTTTTGTTTAAGAGTCTTTAGTTCAATCATGTCTATGATTGGCTAAACCTCTTAAATACGGCTAAGAGGTGAAGCTTGTAGCATGATTAAAATGTTTGCTTGTTTTGATTCATGTTTTGTTGAAATCTCTTTGATTCTAGTTTGACTATGAAGAAAATATTTTTAATTTTTAATGGTTTGTTGTGATGAAGTACAATAGATTTGCAATAGCTTAAGATATCTTCGTTTAATGAATTGAGATTATGAAATTAATAAGTCCTATTGTTCACCATTGTCTCTTGGGCATGGTAGGGTGACAGAATCCTTCCTAACCTTTACAATTCTCTTATGATTGGTTGTGGGATTAGTAAATTCTGTTGTTTGCCTTTTCTCTTGGGCATGGTTTGGTGATGGAGTCACTTCCACATCTTCACCACTCTTATCCATCGATGATTAGATCCATGAGAAGTTTAGAGATCTGACAAATCTCTACTTACCGATTGGATATGATAGGACTCCGATTCCAGTTACATCCTTGAATCATGCAAGGTAGCTTCCCAATGTTATAAGTGAATCCTTGGCACCCTAGTTTCCCGCCTTTAAATTTATAAGTTTTAATTATCTTATTCAAAATCACTCTCTCAACTATTTCAGATTTAGGTTTACATTTTCTTCTAGTGCTAGTTCTAGTTACTTTCAGAAGACACATAAATTTAATCCCTGTGGATTCGACCTCGGTCTCACCGAGATTATTACTACATCGCGACCCTACACTTGGGGTTGTGAACAAGTTTTTGGCACCATCGCCGGGGACTAACGGTTGTGTTTTTCTGAGATTAGCTAGTTTTGGAATTAAGTTAAGATTAGGGTTTTTCAATTTTCTAGTTTTAGGATTAGGTTTTTTAAAATTAATTTAGAAACTAACTTACCTTCTAATCCTAGGTTTAAAAACTTTCTTTTTCTATTTTTAGAAACTAACTTTTTCTCTTTTTAGAAACTAATTTATTTTTCTTGTTCTTTTGTAGGATTCTAACATAGATCTTCCTCAATCTAGTAACTTCCTTTTAACTTCTCCTTTGCTTACTTTCCATATTGTTGTAAGATCTTTCTTTTACTTTTTAAGAGTAAGATTCAGAGTTAGGGTTTCACCATGCAAGAGTGGGTATGTCAGTATGCTAAGATGGATAAGAGATATTAGGAAGGGATGTATGATGATTATGATAGGAATCAACCTATGTCTCAAATTTTTTCTGAAACCATCATCGAGAACCAATCGAAATATAATGCTCCACTGGTTAAGAAGTCCCTAAGTGATCATATGTGGGAGAATAATCACACTCCATCGATTAAGAAAATAATACATGATTATTGGAGTCATCATGATTATTGGGGTGAAAACTATTATCATTCATCAGATAAGAAGAAAATAATGCGTTATTATATTATGGGTGATAATATGTACCAACAACCATCAGATTCTCCCACCTATGACCCATGTGACTATAATCAGTGGAAACATCAATGTTGGGAAGATGAACCAAAAATACATCATAATGACAATTCTCTTGGGTCCTCTACGTTTGAAACCCAACAAAAAATGATCTAAGAGGATTCACTTCAGAGTTACACAAACTATCTTGCAGAAATTAGAAAATCATTAGAAGTGCTTGATTTGCACATTGATAAGATAGTGGAGGCTCGTTTGTCCTAGCCACAACCCAATCTAGAAATACAATGCAAGGAAAGTAATCTTATCTTGCTTGTGAAGAACTCTGTAATTTGAAATGAGGAGTTGGATTCTTTTAATGAGCATATAGTTCAATTTCTCGAATAGTCGATCTCGATGACGGTACAAAGGAATGATCAAGAGACGTGGGTGTCTTTCAAATATAAGGACATTGACACACTTCACTCACATGACACACTTGGTTTCAATGATGAGGAAGAGGCTAGGTTATTCGAACCTCAACCCAATCTAGGAACAGAATGTGAAGAAAGTGATCTCATTCCATGTATGAACTACACTGAATTAAAAGATGATGAGTATTGGGATGATAACCACGAATGTGCAATTCAAATCCCCCTGGATTCAATCTCAAGTTTGGCCCATATTAATGATCAAGAGGTTTAGGAAGTGTTTATCCATAGTGATCTACTCCACCCATCTGACATGACCAACTTAAATGTTGATGATGAACTACTTTCAACTAACCCATCCAACCTTTGTGAGGATGTTTAGACAACTTTCCTGAATTGAATGATGATATGAATCAGGAGATGGATAAGTTGCTCGATATAACTCTGGAATTTGAAACTATCCAGTTGAGGCCACCAGCTGAGTTGTCAACCCTTGACAATACAATGCCTTTACTGAGTAATACCGATGAACAGAGTCTCCACATCCATTCTTTGACTGTCAATCTTCAATCCTTCTATGAAAGGTAAGACAAGATACCTCAGGTGATGATTTATTCTCACCTTGATGAAGAGCAAGAGGTCATGCTTCCATCCACTTGCAGAGACGATGAAATCTTTGGGCAAATCATCACAAACTTCAATATAGAAAATGAGTCACTCTTAGCTGATTTGTTTAACTCTTTGGGCAATTGTTTGGCACACTTTATAGATTCAAATGATCTGATAATAAAAGAAATAGTGGATGCCTTGCAAATCAATACCTCGGTAGTTGTCACGGACCGAGAAAACCCTTATTTTGAAACGCCTCCTTCTTTAGATCCTAAATGTTTACCAATAAAGGAGGAGCTGAAAATTGAACCGGAGTCTGAAACTTCGGAATGTGGCAAGACTATATCATTTTCTGAGAATTTTTCTGAATCTTATTTATGTCTAGTCTCTAATTCATCATGTTATACTAGCTTTAAAACTTTCACTGTCATAGGTGAATATATATACTTTGGACACCTCAGGAGATTAAAAAGAAACCTTATGCTGAGGTTCATAAATTTCTCTAAAAATTCACGCTCTGGGGCATCCAAGCCTATTGTAAAAAGGGCTTTTGGGTGATCTTATTGAGAAATTTATCAAGATATTGGCCGGAGGAGGAACCTTGCGGCATGACTGAGTAAATTTTCTCTTTCTTTCCTAATTTAGAATTAGTTTATTATTTTCATAGGACTAGGGTAGTTTGCTTCTGCTATTTTAGGATAGTTTGTCTATCATCTATTGAGTCCTCCTGCTAACCCATATTCACTTTGAGATCCTTAGAAAAGCCTCTAGATTCCTTCTTAAGGTACTACTTTTCCATCACTTCTCCTTTACTTTCATTATCTCATGTGCATTGCATGCTTATATCTTTTACATTAAGTAGATTTTTGGTTGGGGGTGTGAATTAAGCAAGGTAATTAGCGTTTTCTTAGTCTTTGAGCAAAAATTGTGAAATTTTTTAAAAAAATTTTGTAAATTTGAGTGATTTTGAAGTTCATCCATGATTTAGAGTATAAGATACTTAGGCCCCATTTGTTAAATCTAAAGTCTAAAGCCTGAATCTGAAATCTGAAGCCTGAATCTAAAATCTAAAGTTAAATCTGAAATCTAAAGCGTGAATATGAAATCTAAAGTAAAAAAACTTATTTGGTAATTATGGTCGATGTCTGAAAATTAAGTACTGAATTTGAAACAATCTGTTTGTTAACAAACATCTGAAATGTCTGAGATTTGTTAATTAACACATTTGCCCCTATCTTTTGTTTGGAAATGTTTTATATTATAAAGAAATTATTTTTTATTAAATGAAAATAAAATTATTCTATTTAATTCAAATAAACTCTAATGTACTTAATAGAAAATTAAAATATCATTATTCATAAAAACAGATAAAAATTTAATGATTTGCATGTATAAGTGTGGCGACAATTTCTTCTCGCATATTGGACATAACAGTTTGTTCAAAGTTTCCAAATACACTTACTCCTTCCACTTCAAGCATATCATTCTCTGATTTGATATTCATCTCTGAAAGAACATTTTCATCGTACAACTCAGAGCTCAATAAGCGTTAGCGCTCGTCTTTGCCCAGTTATATAGCTAGTGTCTGGTGCATGAAATTGGATTGTTTATCGTACTGAGTAAATTCAGTTGGGCCCACCTTAAATGTATGTGTTCTATCTACACTGTCCATCTATTTTTCTATTTAAAATAAGGGGTTGAGTCCAAAATTGAAGTATATCCAAAGATCAAGTGGATCATACCACAGGAAACAGTGGGGATAATGATTTCCACCATTAAAACCTTTCTAGGCCCCACAGTGATGTTTATTTGTCATCCAACATGTTCATTATATCATAAGGACATGGATGAAGGGAAAACAAAAATATAGGGCCCATTTGTTAAATCTAAAGTCTAATGATTTTCACTATTAAAAAATTCACGAGGCCCACCATAACGTTTATTTTCCATCTAATCTATTCATAAGGTAAAAAATATTTAGATGAAGATGAAAAACAAATTTCATATTGATCCAAAACTTCTACGACCTCAAAAGGGTTTCAATGGTAGACGTTCAATCCCCCACTGCTTTTTGCAATGTGGTCCAGTTTATCCTTATATCTGTCTTATTTTTCAACTCAAGCCTCACGACGAGCTCCCAAAATGGATGGACGGTTTGGATATAACAAATACATCATAATGGGACCCACAAAACTTGTTGACGTCAGTACACCAGCCAAAGCGCTTCCCAATCTGTCCCAGCCCATCCGCTTTGAACATGGATTGCATCCTACCCCTCCCCGAACGGATTACTGTCCAGGTAGGGCTCTGTGGGGCCCACCGTGATGTAAGTGCTTTCTCTAAGCCATTTATCATTTTTCTCATATTATTTTAATATATAATTCAAAAGATGAATCAGGTCCATAGCTTCAGTGAACCACACCAAAGAATGTTGCAGTGATAATCACATCCACCATTGAAACCTTTCTAAGGGCCATTGTGATGTGTTTTTTTTTTTTTTTTAAAAAAAAAAATAAATTTAACCATCCAACCTATTCATTAGGTCATGTAGACGTGGATGAAGTGAAAAAACAAATATCAGCTTGATCTGAAACTTCTCCAACTCCCAAGAAGTTTTTAACGGTGGACGTTCAATCCCCACCTTGTGGTCCAATTAATCCTTGGACATGCTTCTTTTATTGGCTCACACCTTAATGATCTGGAAAAGTTGATGGACAGTGTGGCTCAAACACATAAATCATTAGGGGGGGGGGGGGCGCATAAATAAGTTTCACAGGTTAAAAGTTGATTTTGTATTGTGTAAACAATTTAAAAGAAAAAATTGCTGTAATAACTTGAAAAGGTGTAATTTTAGAAGCAAAAAATTTTGTTTAATGAAAATTCACAGAGCGCATTCTGCGTTCACCATTAAGTCAAACTCCTAGCATGGAAAGAATTCAGTGAAAAACCACTTAGTGCTTTCCTTCTTTCGTGTTAACAATGCATTAACAAACACCACTAAACACGGAATATTTTCCCAATTCCACGTTAAGTGCAAAAATTCAACGTTAACAAACACGCCCTTAATGTTGGTGATTTATAACTCTTAGATTTAGTTACTTGTTAGATTTCATAGTTAAGTTCGAATTATTTATCTATTATTAGAAGTTTTAAACATTTATTGAGTCATGATTTCACATGTCACATCTAGCTTACACATTAAATTTAGTTTGATATTGAATTGATAACTTGATGATTATTAAGTATGGAAGGAACCTACCTGGAGAATTTTTCCATCATGTTCAATGAGAAAATTTTAAAAATATATATAATAAAATAAATAAATGTCCAATTAAAAAAATAGTTGTCATCGAAAAAGGTTACCTATTAAAGATCTTTAAAAAGGTTGACATAGCGTGAAAGCCATCGATGGAAAATTCAAAAGCTGGAAGAATGAAAAAATGAACTGTAAGGTAAGTTTTGGTTGTCTTGAATGCTCTTTTGATTATCAATGTTATCATGAAAATTAAGAATTGAACCTTTGATTGTGATAAATCCAGACTTCATTATGCACCTATGGAACTCAATGTTTGGAATGGTTCTAATTGGAGGATTAATGCTTTGAACTTGATTATGAAGTTTACCGAATGCTAGAGTTTAGGAAAGAATGATGTTCCACATTGATGTATTTTGAAACTCTATTATTTAGATTATTTCTAAAACCTCTTAAGCTTATGGAAATTATACAATGGTTTTCGAAATATTTTTCTCATACTTTGCTCGGGACTAGTAAAATGCTAGTTAGGGATTGTGTTGAGGGTCAAATATTACATATTTGATCCCATTTATTACTTAGTTTTATGAATATGATGATGCTTAATGTTCTATGTTAATCATGTTTGTGTTGCAAGGTGAATTTAAGAGCTTGGATTGAAAAAGATGCTAAAAGAATGAATTTAATACTCAAGAATCACCAAAGCTAAGAATGGATCTTATGAGACTAAGAATGAAGAATGCAAATACCAAAGATATAAGAAAACCAAGTCAAGAATGAAGAGAATCGAAGTTTTAAAGTGAATTTCTGTGATCCTCTACTAGCCTTGGCTTCGTTTCGACTAGTCAAGGCTCCTTCTCGACTAGTCAAGGCTCCTTCTCAACTAGACTTGGCTCCTGCTTGACTAATCCTGGTAACTGCTCGACTAGTCAAGGATCCTGCTCGACTAGTTGAAGAATCCTTGACTCGAACTCTAGCAATACGAACTTTTAAATTTCTATCATCCTCGACTAGTCGAAGGTTGTCCTCGACTAGTCAAGGGTTACGCAGATTTTGTGTAGACTACGTAAATTTGAGCCGATTTTTGAAACTTTCCAACTCAGTTCAAAAGGAGGTGATGCAAAACTATAAATAGGGGTCCCTATGATGTTCCTAGGCATCTTCTAGGGTTCGAGGAGTAGAGCAAAAGGGTGGAGCCACTATCTAGGAGTTCGTCTTCTTATTTAGTTGATCTTTTTTGTTTTGTTTAACGGTTTTTAGTTCAATCATGTCTATGATTGGCTAAACCTCTTAGCTAGGGCTAAGAGGTGAAGCATGTAGCATGATTAAGATGTTTGATTTGTTTTGATTCATGTTTTGTTGAACTCTCTTGGATTCTAATTTGATTATGAAGGAATATTTTTAGTTTTTAATGATTTGTTGTGACTAAGTACAATAGATCTGTGATAGCTTGACATATCTTCTTTTCCTGAATTGAGATTGTGAAATTCGTACGTCCTGTTGTTCTCCATCATCCATTGGGCATGGTATGGTGATGGAATCCTTCCTAACTTTCACAATTCTCTTATGATTGGTTGTGGGATTGGTAAATCCGGTTGTTTGCCTTGTCTCCTAGGCATAGTTTAGTGACAGAATCACTTCCAAATCTTCACCACTCTCATCCGTTGATGATTAGATCCATGAGAAGTTCAAAGATCTGACAAATCTCTTCTTACCAATTGGATAGGATAAGACTCTTATTCCAGTTGCATCCTTGAATCATGCATGGTAGCTTCCCAATGCTATAAGTGGATTCATGGCACCCGAGTTTCCCACCTTTAAATTTATAAGTTTTAATTACCTTATTCAAAATCACTTTCTCAAATATTTCAGATTTAAATTTACATATTCTTCTAGTTCTAGTTCTAGTTACTTTAATAAGACACACAAGTTCAGTCCCTATGGATTCAACCTCGGTCTCACTGAAATTATTACTACATCATGACCCTACACTTGGGGTTGTGAACAATGTCTCCCTTTAGACTTGTTTATGGGAAAGCCTGTCACTTGCCTGTAGAATTGAAGCATAGATCCTACGGGGACTATTAAAAATCTGAACTTTAACTTGGACAATACTAGCCCACTACGCAAGCTCTAATTAAATGAACTTGAGGAAATCTGGAATAACACTTATGAGAACTTGAGAATTTACAAGGATAAGATGAAGGTGTTCCATGACAGGAACATCCTTCAAAAATCATTCATGATCAGTTAAAAAGTCTTTCTATACAATTCTCAGTTACATCTTTTTCTGGGTAAACTTCGATCTCATTAGAGTGGTCCATTCATTGTTCCAATGTCTATCCTTATGGGGCAATCGAGATAAGAATACAGCGAATGACAATGTTTTCAAAGTAAATGGACATCGTCTCAAGCCATTTGTTAAGAAGTTTGATTCAGAGGACATGTCCATGCCTCTGACTGATCCTTTGTACTAGGATTAACCTCGTCTGATAGAGGTGTAGTTAGGTTTATTGCTTTCATAGGATTTAAGATTAGGATAGTTTGATTTCAATTTGTTTAGTCTTCATGCTGACCCATTTATATGTTAAGAACTTTGAAAAAGCTTCGATTCTTCTTCTTCAGGTATTATCTTCCCATCACTTCCCATTTCTTTCCATTGTCTCACATGCATTGCATGCTCATATCTTTTACATTAAGGACAATGTAGGTTTTGGGTTGGGGGTGTGGATTAGGTAAAGTAATTAGTGTTTTCTTAGTTTTGAGCAGAAATTAAAAAAAATTTCAAATTTTTAAGTTAAAAATATGTTTAGAAAATGATAATTTGTGGAATTAAAAATGATTTGAGTATGATGATAATATGGAGATTGAACTTTGAATTGTTGGATTTTGATCAACCGAGTAGACAATCGTCTAAATTCTTGCAATTAATTAGTTAAGAAGAACTTTGAATATCATTTTAATCTAAGTAACAAGCCACATTCATATTGTTTTCTGTGAATTGTACTAGAATTTCTCATTGTTAGTATGTGTATCATTGATTAGATATTGAGAACTAAGTCTGGAGAATTTTATTCACCTTAAAAAGGTGAAAAGAACAAGTTAAAAAGTAGAGAGATCAACAAAAAGGTTATGTATGATGAAAAGACTGGAACCGAATGAAAAGTATAAAAAGAATGAATAAATAAAAGGGAGCATCAGTATAAAATAAAAAACTAGAAAAAGAAGAAAAATGTGATAAGTTCGGAATCAGTACTTAATTATTCAATAAAACTTGAGGTGATGAGCATGGCTAACTTTATGAAATAGTAGTATATTATAGAAAGTAAATAGAATTCACTAAGTACATTGGAAAATTTTGATATATGAATTTATGCTCTTAAATGATTGATAAAGAAATTTTTTAATTAATTGCCTGCGTGATTCGGCTCTAAGTTTTCAAAATTGCACTCTCGCTTCTTTAGATTGTACTAATTCATACTTGATTGCACAAAAGATTATTTTCTAAAAGTGAATTGAACATTAAAGATTGAAGATCACTTCATGTATGTTTTACTCGAGACTAGCAAAATGTTGGTTAAGAGATGTGTTGAGTGTGAAATATTACATATTTTCCCCTATTTATAAACATGATTATGCTTAATCGATTTAGTTATGTATGTTTTTATATGCGAGGTGATTTTAAGAGCTTAAAGTGAAATTAATACCAAAAAAAATATTTATGCTCAGAAGATTACTAAATGAAGATTTGAAGATTTATAAGTTATTAATGAAGAATTCACATGCCAAAGATTCAAGAAAAGCAAGTGAGTAATAAAGAGAATCAAAGATTTGAAGTTAAGAAAAGGAATCCTGAAATTATCTTGAAAACAAACATATTTCTAAAATTGTCCTAAAAAAGCATATTCTGAAACTCCGAGTCTATTTTGAAACTGTGCAGAGTTCGTAAATTTGAGGTGGTTTAAAGTCTGAGTTTATTTTAGAAAATTACGCAGAGTGCATAAATTTGAGGCTGTTTCTAGAATTTTTTAACTCGGTTCGAAAGTTAGAGTTCCACAACTATCAATAGGACTCCATAGGATGCTCAAAAGCATCTTCTAAGGTTTGGAAAGGTCTTAAAGAGCAGACACAAGGGTGAAGCAGCCACTAAAGAGTTTTTCTTCTTTCCTAGTTTATTTTTCATATTTTATTTAAGAGATTTGGTTTCAATCATGTGTATGTTTGGCTAAACCTCTTAGATAGGGCTAAGAGGTGAAGCTTCTAGTGTGTTTAGATATTTATTTTTACTTTGATTCTTGTTATTATTAAACTTGATTGATTTCTAGTTTGATATTAAGGGAATATTTTCAGTTTTCTATGATTTATTGTGACTCAAATTACAATAGATGTTGTGATAGCTTTGGATATTTTCTTTTCATGTTTTGAAATAGCGAGATTTGTAAATCCCGTTGTTTACCATCGTCTCTTGGGCACAATAGGGTGATGGAATCCCTTCCAATCATCACAATTCTTCTCCATTGAGAATTAGGTCAATGCAAAGTTCAAATTTGATTTAAATTGTTTTATCTTTCAATTGCATAGGATAGGACTCCAATTATAATTATTTTCCTTATATCAAGTAAGGTAGCATCTGGATAGCTACAAGTGGATCCTTGACACCCTAGTTCCCATCTCTAAATTCATAAGTTTTAATCAACATTATTCACCATTACTCTCAATTATTTAGATTTTAATTTAGATCTTTTTCTAGTTCTAGTTATAGTTATTTTTAGAATATGTACAAGTTTAGTCCCTGTGGATTCTTCCTCCGTCTTACCGAGTTATGACTACATCACGACCATACACTTGGGGTTTTGAACAAGCAAAAAAAAGTAGAACCCAGTTCGCCCAGTGGGAGCAAGAAAAGAAAGGATGACTGATCGCGAGATAATCAACGTCAAAGCAAGCGGCCCGACAACAAATTCAAGACGTATACTCCTTTTAACAAGATGCCCAAACAAGTCTTGATGGAGATTTAAGGTAAATGCATTCTCAAGCATCCGAGCAAGTTGAAATCCGATTCTAATAAAAGCAGTAAAAATAAATATTGCCTCTTTCATCGAGATCACGGTCATTCGACGAGTGACTATTTCGACCTCAAACAAGATATTGAAGCACTCATTCGCAGTGGGCACCTTGGGGAGTACGTTAGTCATTAAAGAGATCAAACCGCCTCAAAAGATTAACATCCCATCAATTACGAGCCAACTGGAGAGATCCGCACTATTTTCGGGGGCCCTGGCGGTGGTGGAGATTTCAAACTAAGCTCGGAGAGCCCACATACGAAACATCGGTCACTCCGATTAGGAACGAGAAATCCTTACTACCAGCAAACTATCAAAAGAACAAAAGGTTAAAACCTGCAGCTTGACCTTCACCGAAGAGGACACCCAAGGACTACACCATCCACAAGATGATGCAGTTGTGGTCACAATGACCATAGCTAACCTAAAGGTATTCCGAATCCTTATGGATACCGGATCATCGGTCAACATCCTCTTCACATAGTCGTTCGACAAGATTGGAGTTGGTCGGTCTCGACTTTGACTCGTCAAAAGTCCTTTGCTTTGTTTCTCAAGAAATAGAGTCAAACCCGAAGGGTCAATACAGCTCTCGCTTACTGTTGAGGACAGACAGAACCAGGTAACCACGATGATTGACTTTTTAGTGGTAGGTTGTTCGTCTGTCTATAATGCAATTCTCGGCTGACCATCCCTCAATGCCCTATGAACTATGGTCTCGACTTATCATTTAGTAATGAAATTCCCAACTGAGCAAGGAGTTGGATCAATCAGAGCAGATCAACATAAGGCTTGACAGTACTACACGATGGCACTAAGAGTTTCACATCAGACGATGACCATCACATCCCTGGACCGCAGAGAAGATTCTAGAGAAAGAGGTTGTCTCATAGAGGACCTTATTCCCATTCCACTCGACGACTTTAACCCATCTAGAAAGGTCCAGATTGGGTCATCTCTGACATCTTCGCTGCGGGACAAGATCATAAACCTCCTTCGACGATATGCAGACGTCTTCACCTGGTCTCATGAAGATATGCCCGGCATCGAACCAAAAGTCATCGTACATCGGTTGAGTGTCGACCCCGATCATCGACCAATCTAACAGAAATGTAGACCGCATAGTCCTGAGCGATATGTTGTAATTGGAGAAGAAGTCGACAAGCTCCTTAAAGCTGAGTTCATCGAAGAGGTTTACTATCTGGACTAGATAGCCAACATTGTGTTGGTTAAAAAGTCCAATGGGAAATGGTTGATCTGTGTTGACTACACGGACCGGAACAAAGCCTACCTCAAAAATAGTTTTCCTCTTCCCCGGATTGATCAGTTAGTTGATTGTATTATAGGGCATGAGCTATTAAGTTTTATGGACGCATATTCCAGCTATAATCAAATTGTAATGCATCTATATGATAAGTCAAAAATTACCTTTGTCACTGACAAATGCCTTTATTGTTATTGAGTTATGTCATTTTGACTGAAAAATATTGGAGTCACTTATCAACGGCTTGTCAACAATATGTCCGCCCATCAGATTGGGAGAACAATGGAGATCTATGTGGACGATATGCTCGTCAAGAGCATCAAAGCCATAAATCATACCCTGATCTCGAGAAAATGTTTTCCGTTCCTCATGAATATCAGATGAAGCTGAACCCAAATAAATGCATCTTTGGGGTTAGCATGGAAAAATTCCTCAGTTTCTTAGTCAGACAATGAGGAATCGAGGTAAATCCCAAAAAGATCAAAGCTCCACTCGACATGAATTTACCAAAGACGACCAAAGATGTCCAACACCTTACGGGAAGGATCGCCGCTCTCAATCGCTTTGTATCCAGAGTTACAGACAAGTGCCTCCCCTTCTTCAAATAGTTGAAAGGGAAGTAGGTCATAGACTGTATAGAAGAATGAGAGATAGCTTTTCAAGAGCTCAAGAAATACTTGGGGTCACCACCGTTGTTCTCCAAACCCGAACAAGAGGAATTGCTATTGTTGTATCTAGCCGTTTCAGATGCAACAATCAACTTGGCCTTGATTAGGGAGCATGAAGGAAAGCAACTGCTAGTATACTACCTTAGCAAAGCCTTAGTTTCAGCCGAAACGAGGTATCCAGACCTAGAAAAATTGGTGTTGGCATGGTCATTTCCTCTCGAGGATTATGACCATACTTCCAGGCCCACACCATCATCGTTCTGACAGATCAACCTCTTCGCCAAGTGCTACAAAATCCTGAAGCTTTGGGAAGGCTGACCAAGTGGGCGATCGAACTAAGTGAATTCGACATCAAATATCGACCTCGAACAACTATTAAGGGTCAAGTGGTGACCGACTTTATTTTCAAACTTACCCCAGCATCTGAACAAAGTCCTGTTCAGGCCGATCCTTTGCTCTGATTGGCCTTTTGTAGGGTCAAGCGATTACCAAGCTTATCCCAATCTCTGTTATACATGGACAACTTATCTAACTCTAAAGCCAGTGGGGCCGAGATAGTCCTAGAGACTGCAGACCATGTATCCATGCAATATGTCTTAAGATTTGTATTATAAACCTTCAATAATGTAGCAGAAAATTAAGCCTTATTCGCTGGACTTAGGTTGACAGTCACTATAGAAGCCTCACACCTTAAAGTTTTTAGCGATTCACAATTGGTTGACAATCAAGTAGTCGAGGAGTACCAAGACAAGAAGGATCGCATGGAAGCATATTTATAGAAAGCAAAAGAATTGATCGGCAGATTCCAAAAGTGTAACATCGCCCTGATCCCTTGAGCAAAAAACTCCAAGGATGATATGTTGGCAAAGTTGGACACATCAGATGAAGATGATATCCCAAGATCAGTTTCAATCAAATTCCTTATCAAACCGAGCATTAATAAATTTGACCTTGCCACAACCATTCCAGTAAGCACAGAGTCATTTCTTCTTGTAAGCTCGGAGTGAACTTGGATGGATCTGATCATCGATTTCCTCAAGGAAGATAAGCTACCTAAAGATCGAGCAGAGGCGAGAAAATTGTGGACCAAAGTGGCACACTATGCCATGGTCAACAATATCCTATAAAAGAAAGGATTCTATCTCCCTTATCTCAAATGTCTATGACCAGATGAAGTAGAGTATGTTCTAAGGGAAACCCATGAGAGTATTTATGAAAACCACTCCGGAAGCCGAGCCTTAGCCCATAGAGTCATTTGGCAAGGGTACTATTGCCCGACCATCTAGGCCGATGCTTGGCAGTACACCCGGAAGTGCGATAAATGTCAGTGCTTCACAAATATACCCCGGCAACCACTCGAAGAACTGACCCCCATGGCCGAGACATGGCCAATTGCCCAATAGGGGATCGACATCATTGGTCCCCTCTCGACTGGTAAAGGCTAGACCAGGTTTGTTGTGGTTGCAGTTGACTACTTTACGAAGTGGGCTAAAGCTGAGCCACTGAAAAAAATTACCGACCAAAGAATAACAGACTTCGTTTGGAAGAATATTGTAAGCAAGTTTGGTATTCCCCACACAATCGTCTTAGATAACGGGAAGCAGTTTGACAACATGTAGTTCCAAGGAATGTGCAAGAACCTCGAGATTTGAAGTGTCTACTCCTCGCCACAACATCTGAAGGCCAATGGGCAAGTCGAAGCAATCAACGAAATCATCAAGTACCATCTCTGGACCAAGCTTGAGAAGGCCAAGGGAGAGTGGGCAGAAGAACTCCCCAATGTTCTTTGGGCATATCGAACTATAGCCCGGACGACCACTGGGGAAACTCCCTTTTCCTTAGCCTACGGGGCCAAAGTCGTTACCCTAGTAGAAATCGGACTACCAATAGCTCGGTCTAAATCATTCAACAAACAACAGAACTCCAAGCTAATGGCTCTGGATCTCGAATTCCTCGAGGAAAAGAGGGAACAAGCTTGGATCTAGACTACAATCTAACAACAACAAATAACATGTTTCTATAACGATAGGGTAAAGGTTAGGAGGTTCTAAGCTAGGGACTTATTCCTTCGAAGGACCTTTTAAAACACTAAGGAGCTTGGCTCGGTAACCTTATGCCCCAACTGGGAAGGACCTTACATGGTGACAAGTACAAGCCAACTTGGATCATGCCGTCTTAAAGAATTTAGAAGGTCAGCTCCTACCTCACCCGTAGAATGTCGAGCATCTCAAGATCTACCATCCCTAAAGAACTGATTCATAGTTTATTGTGTATTGATCATGTAAAAGTTAGCATAATGAAAATCTCGTAGTTTGTTTCCTACTTCCGTTCTTTTAAAGAAATTTTAAGGCTACTGCAACAAACATGGCCTATGGAACAACCCTCTTCCTAGAGTCCGATCTATCTACTTGATTTGATCTATCTACTAAACTTGATCTATCTACTTGATCCTATCTATTTATGTAAAGAGATTCGCACATAAACATTTTTTCAAAAGTGAATTGTATTGATGAAAGCTCCGAGGAGCATATTACATTGAAAATTCACAAAATTACAGACGAAGCTTGTCTTTAAGCCTTAGGGGTCTGCTCGGAAGGCACGTCTTCAGCAAGGACTTTGGAGTTAGATTTAGTATCCTCAAAGCTAAAGAGGTCTAAATCTGGATAGGCCTTCATAACTTCTTCGATGCACTTCATAAAGGCCAGCCGGTACAAGGTATCTCTGTATGCCAAATATTCTTTAGAAGACTTGAACTCCTTAACAGAAGCCGCTCGTGTCGAGGAGATCGCCGCCTGAGCTTCTACCTCAGCCTCATTGAGCTTCGCCTCAACTTCATTGAGCTTCACCTTCAGCTCCCCATGATCGGCCTCTCATCAAGCCAACCTATCAAAAGCCTTGGCGAGAAGCTTCTTCATCGCCTTTAGTTCAGTCATTAGGTCTAAAGCACGAGCTTCCACAGCAGAGGGAGCCTGGTTGGCCGTAAAAGCCACAGCCTAAAACTGTTCAGCTTCATTTCCCTTCTACAATAACTTCTGCAATTACACGATGTCGCAGTGCACCTTCAGTATGCAAGAGGAAAACTGCTAAAGGAGCAAGAGAAGATATCAAAAGCCAAACAGACAGAAAGGAAATCAATGAATACTTAGAGGATTCACTTACTCTGAGGAAACTCTTTGTCACAGATGCAAGGATCGTGTCTGGGGTACAGTCTAATGTGTGGAAGAATTCCTTTGTATGTAGATTCTGTTTAGCCCAAGGAAGGAGCTATCCTATGACTCCACAAACTGTCCTGGGAGGACATTCCCCCTCTTCCCAAGCTTCAGAAGGCCTAGCAAAAGGCCTTCTAGTCTCACTAGCCTCTACTGGCCGAGCCTCAGTAGAAAGCTCGGCAGCCCCTCAAATCTCTGCAGGGTGGGCCTCCTCAAGAGCGGTCACCTCGACCGTCGTTTCAACAACTATAGGGGTAGGCTCTGCAACCGCCACCTCTTCCTCAATCTCCACAATAGTGGGAGGTGAAGGACCGACTCTCCATTTGCTCTTGGAGGTCATATTTATCTTCTTCGTCTTCTTCACCTTCTTCGGTAGCATAGTCTCCTCTAGAAGAGGTGACCTACATTTGGAGGCTAGCTCCGACAAGGGGCAAGCTTCAGGCATTTCTACATTGGAGCAGAAGGGTATTTAATTATAAATTCATGAAAATTTTCTAAGTCCTACAAGTCGCCAAAGCTCTTACCTGTGAGCTTGGTGTCAAGGCCTAATTCAAGCAGAAGCTCTGGTTGGAAAAGTCTTATCCAAGATCGTTCTTTTTCTCCTAAGGATCTTGCTCCTTGGATCCAAGTAAGAGATTCGCCTCTGATGAGGGAAGGGTGTTTGGGAATATCTACATCAAAGAAGACATGCACGAGCTATTCAGAAAACCAGAGATCGACCAATTGAGAAATGACTAAAAAAGAGTAAAGTGTAAGGAAAGCCGACCTAGATTAGTGAATGCGGTGGTAATGAAGCCACATCACAAAGTCAAGCCCGGTACTTCCCAACTGTCAGAAGCCCAAAACCACTTGTCCTTCCAGTTTTTGTTGGAGGTCAGGACATCTGTGACCATACCCCCTCTGGTCCCTCTCCAAGTGGAGAGGTAATACCAGCCCTTATGAAATTTATTGGGCTTCACTTGGTATAAATGAAGGAATTCATCGACGGTAAGGTCGGACTGCTTGAGGTCAAAATAAAGGACAAAACACCCGATCATGCCCTCTAAGCATTAGGGATCAGCTGTCCTAGAGCCAACTCTAGACGAGTTAGTACCCGTCTTACTATGTTCTGCAGAGGGAGCCTTAGGCAGCACTGCAGGGTGACCTGAAAGATAGCAACTGCCTCCTCTGGAGGATGAGTAAGTATCTCGTTCAGTGAGGAGAGTCAGAGGACGATCGACTCGGGTAGATGGTATCCCTATCTAATCTGAAGTAAGTCAGTCTCTTTGAGGGATGACCTTATAGGGCCCTTCTCCTCCTCCTTATCCTCTCCAACGGATTCGTCTATGCCCCCCTCAATAGGCAAGTCGCACTCAACCCTGATTGGCCGTTCTGCTGGGGACGTTTCCAATGCTCGCAATGATTCTGATGCCCGAAAATTGGCGTCGCTCATCACCACTAATGACAATGGTGGTTTTGAAATCAGGTGAAGGCTACTTGACCCACTGTCACCATCGGAGACCCCCTCCCATGAGCTTAGTGAATCCGACATGGTAGTTACCCCAACAAATCCTAGGAATCAATAACAAAGAAGAAAGGAGAAAAGGGAGGGGGTAAGTTGAAGAGCAGGGCTCACCGGAAGAAGGACGTCACCCTGTCGCCGCTAAGTCGCCAAAAATCACTCGTATACGTAGTGGCTAAAGGATTTTAAAGGGGAAGACGCATACGGGAAATGCAAATGGTCTCGACTAAGGGTTATGACTTTATATATATAGGGGAGCCACGTGACAGCGTTTAAATGCCCTCATTAATGCAAATCCCTTACGATGTCCCCTCGATTACCTCATCTTGACACGTGGCGTGACTCAGTTCATCACTTAACCCTGTTATTGAGAAATCTCCATGCATCGCTCTCTCATTGGCTGGGTACTGAACAGATGGCCTAATAGCCCACATGGCTTCAAGCCACGACATGCCACCTCGACTATACCGTACATGATTATTGACACACCTCGACTCCCATGCTTGCCGCCATACTCAGTATTTATGGTGGAATAGTCCGACCTACTTTCCGAGTCCATACAACCGACTCGAAAGTAGGGGGGCTTATTGTTATGGGAAAAATAGGGTGGTCCATGACAAGATGTCGAACCAAAACCAGCATGAACCAATGAACCAAACTATTCGAAAGATAACTACTGGTGGGGAGGGGCCGACCATAACATAGGTCGGCACAACCATACGTCGACATGACCTTCGGCGAACTTCTTTGAACAACAGCTTAGTAAGAGTTGTTAGGCTCGACAAAGGAAGTTAAGGGCTACTGGGATCAGCGATCACAGGGACATCACAAGCTTGCTTGATCGGTATCAACATTGGGACGATACTGACCTATTGATAGCTCAGTACCACTTGCTTCGGAGGCTTCATCTTCCTCTACCATCCGATCTTGACTAAGGGTCAAATGGTCCTATTTGTTTCCGACTAGAGTTCATTCTTATCCAAAGCGAATGACCCAAAGATCTATCCCGAGATCTCGGGAGGTAAGATCAGGATCCTGGAGATCTCGGACATCCATGATCCTCAGATATCCATGATCCAAGGAAGATCTCTGACATATCAGGAGCACTAGACAGAAAGGATCTCTTGATGGTGTGATCTTCCCTCTATTATAAATAGGGGAAGTCTCTAACAGTGAAAGGTATACAACTCATAAACCTAAAAAGACGAGTAACTCTTTTCCTTTGAATAACTTCCACAAAGACTCATATCCCTGACGTTGGCATCGGAGGGTCCCCTGCATTAGCCAGGGTCTTCCTTTTGCTTTTGTCTCTTGTGTACAAGCGTCTAAGGGTCTAAGGAAGGTCCATTGGAAAACTACATCAACACTTAGTTAACATAAGATGGTTACTTTCAGTTCCTTATTACTTCAATAACGAAGTTATTGCTCAATTAAGTGTGTGTGTGTGTGTGTGTGTGTGTGTGTGTGTGTGTGTGTGTGTGTGTGTGTACGAACAAAGTAATTCAATACGGATGATATTATCCATGTTTAGGAAGAAGAAGAAAAGAAGAGGAGGAGAGGATACATACTGAGATATGCTTCTTAGCAACCGCGAGATGGAGGATGGTGTTTTCATCATCATCCTTCAAGTTCACAAACTCACCATCTTCACCATTCTCTACACGCTCTAAGAGTACCCTCACAATCTCGAACTGCTCATGATTCACACAAAGGTGCAAAATTGGTTTCCCACTGCTTGTCAGGACCAGAGTCGCTGTTCCCTTTGCATCAACTAGCTCCTTCACCACCCCCACATGGCCTTTCACTGCTGCCACATGGAGAGGAGTCCTTCCAGCTTGGTCACGAACAAGGCACATATCGCGAGTGATCTTCAATAGCTCTTTTACCATTTCTACATGCCCTTTTGCTGACGACAAGTGCAAAGGCGACGACCGTGTGGAGTCTAATTTGCAAGCAAGTTTTGGGTTTCTACTTAATATCTCCTTTGCAAACTCTACATGCCCAAAGAGAGCTGCTACGTGCAAAGGGTTCTCTTCAGCAGCAGCTACTCTATCAAGAATAAGCGCATCTTCATCAAGCAATCTAGTCAAGGAATCAACATCCCCCATTAGAGCTGTTTCGTGAAGCCGAGCATCTATTCTCTTTTTCCTTATTAGCTATAGATGGATTCTAAAGCACAGACACTAAACCTAATTGTGTAGCTATAGATGGATACAAAACCACAAAACACAACCTGAATGTGTAAGTGTAAGCGTATCATTACTGCTTCTTAACCAACTGTATATAGGCTACTGATTGAAGGGTTAGAATTTTATGTCCTGAAAATTTCCCATCACAGAAGGTGGGCCCACAACATGTCTGAAGTGTGAAGACCATAAAATTCGTCCGCGACTCATACTTCTCTACTGACTGCAACTTCATCGTAGGCATCACGTTTACTCACTATCCACGCCATGCGTGGAATTTGTAGAGTCATGTATTTATAGGTGGTTGATTGAAGGATTTGTATTTATATGTGGTCCCAAAACGTGTCTGAAGTGTGAAGACCATAAAATTCGTCTGCAACTGGCACTTTTCAACAGACCGCAACCTCCCTGTAGACATCCCTGTAGACATCAAAGATTAGAATTTTCTGTCTTGTATATTTCTACGAACCGAAGGTGGGCCCATAACTTGTCGGAAGAGTGAAGACTATTGAAGTCATGTGCGACTCATACTTTTCTGCAGGCCACGACACCGAGCGCTACATCTGTAATATGTGCGTATCTAACACGTATAGGCAACCAGATAGTTGGATAGGCTGCTTAGCAACCAGATAGTTGGATAGGCTGCTTATGCTCTCTCTCTCTCTCTCTCTCTCTCTCTCTCTCTCTCTCTCTCTCTCTCTCTCTCTCTCTCTCTCTCTCTCTCTCTCTCTCTCTCGTGTTTTTTAACTCGTGCGATTCTGTCTGATTTTTTCCTCTCTCTCTCTCTCTCTCTCTCTCTCTCTCTCTCTCTCTCTCTCTCTCTCTCTCTCTCTCGTGTTTTTTAACTCGTGCGGTTCTGTCTGATTTTTTCCTCTCTCTCTCTCTCTCTCTCTCGTGTTTTTTAACTCGTGCGATTCTGTCTGATTTTTTCCTGCTTGCAGTTTTTTCTTTTATTCTTCTAACATTGATAATAAGGGCCCATTAGGATGGTACGCTACTTAAGTTTCTTATGTCTCAAGTATCTTATCTTGAATTTCACTTAATGAGCAGATAAGTGTACAAGGTAAATATGTTTTTCAAACACCTCATCAGAAAAGCAAATTGCGTTGTTGAAACAGCTAGTCCGGTAAGCCGTGATAGTGGAGCCATGTTAATGTATGTGTTTGCATCCACTCTGTTCATCCATTGTTTCCAGCTCATTTTAGGGCAATGGCTCAAAAATGAACTAGACCCAAATCTGAGGTGGACCACACCATAGGAAATTGTGGTCATTTTTCACTCACCATTAAGAACTTTCCAGGGCCAACACTAAAGTCACATAAACTACGCCGTAGGGAAAACACAAATATCGACTGGATCCAAAACGTTTTTGGCCCCCAGGAAGTTTTTAATGGTAGGCGTTCAGTCATTATGTTTCCTATGGTGTGGTCCACCTGAGAGTTGGATCTGCTTCATTTTTTAGTTCATACTCTAAAATGAACCAACAAAATGGATGAACCGCATGGATATACAACACATATCAAGATGCATCCTAAATCACAAATACATTAAACCTAAATGTGTTACCGTGAGCTTATCATCACTGCTTAACTATTTCCTATTTATTGGCCGCTGATTTAAAGGTTATAAATTTATGTCGTGAAAATTTTTGATCACTGAAGGTGGGCCAAAAGCTTGTCTGAACTGTGGAGACCATGAAATTCATTTGTGACTCAATATTTTTCTGCCGACCGCAACCTCACCCACTACATGAAAATTGGGGCATTACTAGCGGCCAAAACTGCCCCTAAAAGTCTAAAAAACTGCCTGTAATTATTTTACTGGTGGTGGTACAAGCGCCACTAAAGGGGGGCGTCGCTGTATTTTTTACTGGCAGTTGTACCTTTTTGCTGCCCAACTTGATGACAGCTACTATAAAGAAGACTTTTAGCGGCGTTTATTATCCTTTATAGGCGACTATGCTGGCTGCCGGTAAAAACTGTAAAAGCGCAGGTAAAAACTGTAAAAAAATGCTGGTAAAGTTTTAAAAAATGCCGGTATGTTAAAAAACGCCGCTTAAGGCTGTAAAATCATTAGTAAAAGAATAAAAAAATCACTAGTAAAAGTATATTTATGCGCCGCCAAAAAGTTGCCAAAATGCCGGGAATGATACACGGAAACGTCAGAAAAGGCCTACCAAAGTGTCAAAGCGCCTATATATGTCGGTACAGATCTATCATGGCTTTAGTAAAAGGCTCCCGACAAGCCAAGTATAATTCAAATGTCATAAAACACTGATATATGCCATGGAAAAAGCTCGGAAAACCTTTAAATATGCATTAATAAAAACTGTTAACCGCCTGTAAAAGTGTTAACCACGAGTTAATTATTATTTTTAATTGATTTGATTGTTTATATTGAATTGGAACCTGTATTGTTTTTAAATATTTAGAACCTAAAAATGTTACACAATACAATTAAAAATAAATACTAAATAAATTGTATTACTTTACAATAAAAAGCATTTAATATTTACAATAATATGTTGAAAATGTTCTGAATACATATAAAAGAAATTCTTCCTTCCAACCATCATCTGTCTCTATTTGCAACCTGCAAAACAAAATAATAAAAATAAGTCAAATGATAGGAGGGGCCACTCACTAGTATTAATTTTTAATTGTATCAGGATATTTATTTATTTATGTTTTATGTTAATCCTGGTAGGAATGACCTTATAAATGGCTTGGATGGCATGTCCTATCAGATTACACTTAGAAAATTGACTCAATAAGGTGGATTTGACATGTCAGGTTCAACAATGGAAACTAAGCCAATGACTTTCAATGGCCCGCTAAGAATGCGTTCCTTCCCATACAAGTCAATGAAAGGAGGGGCCCACTCACTATAAGCAACAGGGTCAAACTCCAGTCCAAAACTTACATGGGGCATATCCTATGATTTTCAATGGCCCACTTACATGAACTAGGGCTTAAAATTTTATGGCCATGTCTCATTTCTTATCCAACAAGCATCCATTTGTAAGGAATAAAGGTAAGGAAAATGAAGAAGAGAGGTTAGAGATCAGACCTCTAATTGGCCAATCCAATCTGCAATAGGGATTGATTCATGGGAAGATGAAGCTGCGACAACCTAAAACAAACAAAGAGAGGGAAAAAATAAAAAGAAATAGCAAAAAAAAAAAAAAAAGCTACAACAACCTATCACCAAAAAAAAAAAAAGGAACAAAAAGCAAAAGGAAGAAGAAAGAAAGACAATTTTTACGTGTTAACGACCATGAATGACACGTGTCGCCGGCAAACCTGAAAACATCATTTTCTTCTTTAGTACCAAAAAGAAAAGAAAGAAAAAAATTCAGAAGATGTGTTGCCTTGAAGGAAGAAGAACACTTACTTTTTTTAGGAAGAAATATACCCCAAAATACATCCAAAAGAGAAATGTAATATCCAACAGAGGATTATAAGCCTGTCGAAACAATAAACTGATGAGATATCATAAAACTTAAAGAGAGAGAAAAAGGGTTTTATTGAGTTTAGCATTTTAGTATAAATGCAACAATATGCATTCAGGAGGTTTGCTAATTCCACACATGTGGAGACTGCTGTCCCTATCCATCCACACTTAGCCACACATGTGCTTGATCAGAGTTTTCCACCAGGTAAGGTACATTGTCTGAAGGACTGTAGGAATTGTGATCCTACTGCTGCAAGAAACCTTAGAAGGCTTTCTTAATGTATTATGATATTTTCTGTGTGTGACATTAAACAATCATTATGTGACTATTTTTTAATACCATGCTGGTAAAGAATTAGTTTTACCTGCAGATGATCTCCAATTTTGGCAGCAGTCTATCCCACGTTAGAGACACATGAATCCAATCTAGCAAACTATCAAATAGCCCATCTACACCTTTTTCTAGCTGAAAACATGAATTTAAAATTAAAATTAAGCCAAATGTACATCACAAAATTATCTACTTTCAAAGTTACGCTGTTTATTTGGAACAACACAAGGGAATTTCTTCTTTAGGCATGAATGAACTCTACCACTACTTTATAAGAGAGAAGAGAAATGTGAGCTTTAAAAGTAAATCAAAGTCACGCTTGCACTAATGATCTTTCACAGCTTAGACTACAATTTCAAAAAATGGAGAATCGAATCTTAGAAGGTTATGGAACTATGTGCATTTATTTGAGGCTTTCATTTCTAACTTCTTGCTGCTTGAGTAATGAACATCTCACAAAGACTTGTAACATTCCTTTCAAAATTATCTTTTGGTGTTCAAATTTGCAGTGCTTTTTAGACAGACCAAACTAATGAGTAAGATTATTATTTCTTTATGATCCTAGGCCATTTTATTGTGTGGTATTTAGATTATGTTTCAAAAACATGGCCTGCTAAGTCAATGATAATTTCCTAAACTATAGTTAGGGAAACACAATTGCAGCGGGTATGTTCACACTGCCCATGGTTTAGCTCATGAAGTGGGCCCACTACAACCCTCTTCCAATGAAGTAAAGAAAGTACATAGCTAGCTACCATTCAACTCATTCGTGCCAGGGTGCATGTCAAACTAAGGCAAAGTAAGAAAGGACATGCATTGATCTCCAATCAGTACAATATCAAAATTAGTTTTTTTTTTTAAAAAGAAGTCCAAACATTGTATATTTTTCATTTCTCAACAAGATGAGAAGTGTGGATGGGTGAGTTGGTACAAGTTGAATGCTCTAAAAGGGCAAGAGGAAGGCTCAAAAGGAGGTGGATGGAGGTAGCAAGAAAAGACTTGATGATCTATAGTCTAACTGAAGGACTAGCCCTTGAATGGCATGGTGGAACAAGATTCATGCAGTTGATCCCAATAACTTGGAGTAAGGCTTAGATGATGAAAATGATAATTGCAGGTGTTACTGGAAAGGAACTCATGAGATATTTTTTATTTCAAAATTACATGTATGGCATTTCCATAAGTGGATTTGCATAAGGGCTGCATCATATTGAAAGATTAAGACCTCCATGGCCAAACTGCTCCTTATCAAGGGAGATATAGTTCCATTTCCAAGGAGGGGCTCAAAGGCTTGATATAAGCAACAAACAATGAAAACAAGGAAAATGAGAAAGAAGGAATATGTGTTAAGGATTTGGAATAGAAGAGCAACAATCCCCACTTTCATAAATAAGGGAGATTTCACTTGTTTTGAGCTTGTTTTCTGAAGCCGAACTACAGTGTTTGATCTATTAATACTTTGTAAGTACTAGCTTCTTGAGTTTATTTCTTTGATTATCAAGCACTGCAATCTCGTTCCAGCAGTGGCGGTAGTGCTGAATATGTAACAGTTAAATATCTCCATCAGCATTCTCTTTGAAAGAAAAAACATATAAATTTGTCTAAAGTTTGTTAACACTAGGGGTGCACATCGAACCGATAGAACCGTAGAACCGGACTGGAACCAACCAAACGGTCCAGTTTGGTCCGGTTCTAGAGTGCATTGGTTCCTGTTCCGGTTCCAAAAATCAAAGAACCGATTACATCGGTTCGGTTTTCGGTTTGGGGAAATGTAGAATCAAACCGAACCATGAACCGATCCGTAGAACAGAACCGTGGATCTGAACCGTGGAACCGAACCTGGAACCGAACTTGGAACCGAACCAGGAACCCTTTGATTGTTTCCATATTTGACTCATGATTTATGGTTTACAATGCACCATTTGATTGTTTCCATAAATGCATTTTAGCACACCTTATACAATATCTAAACTATTCATCAAATGAATCACAACACGAATGGACATGGGCAAGATTATAAAATCAAAAATGCATTTGGGCTTGGATTATAAAAAGTCCAGAACCGTGGAACTGGTCCAGAACCGAACTGGTTTTAACGGTCCAGTTCCGGTTCGGTTCTAGGGTGCTAACGGTTCGGTTCCGGTTCCGAATATCCTAGAACCGCTGGGAATAGTTCGGTTCCAGTTTCACCCCAGAACCGGAGCGAACCGACCCATGTGCACCCCTAGTTAACATAGATGGAAGAATACCATGTGCAGCTGATGGAAAAAAATCCGTCTAAAATTGTTGAAGAAAGAAGTTAAACATAATGATCAAGATGGAACTCTTAGATCGACTCGTGAAATCTTCAAGAAGCAACAAAATTCCTTAATGGAAGACAAATATGAGTTTCTTCGAATGCCAAGCATCTTCCCTTGCCTATGGCCGCAATCCGTTAAAACCCACATTTTTGAAATGTGACTCAATCATCTATTATTTCTACTGACCTTGCAAAAAGAAGTCTTTTCCGAAATAACTGATCTCCCCCACAAGAAAATGGGCGTCCACCAACAACGCTGAGCTTTAATGTGGGAAAATCCAAATGACAATAACCAACATGCTGTTCATCGAGACTGACCATCAATGACGACAATTTTCGCAAATAAGATGAAGCTCTTCATTTTCTCCAATTATTAGTAAAATACAGTTCTTAGAATTGTAGTCTATGAATTGCTATGCCAATGATGGAAACTTTCAGATTTATGAAAGCTACAATTGGCCTGTCACTAAAATTTCTACAAATACAAAACAAAACAAAACAAAACAAAACAAAAGCAATAGTACATTTGTTGATTTTTGAATATGTTGCACCTGATAGCCATTTTATTCAGCTTTCAGTTGACCGACCTATCTCAATTTGAATAGTATTATGTAGATCAGATTCAGCAGAGACAAAACTTAGCCTGAATTTATTGAGGATGAAATCCTCAAACTATTTTTACATTTTTACAAAAGAAGTGAGAAATGTTTTGAAGTAACAATAAGGTTAAGGTAATCATGAAAATCTGGGAGGAAAAATATTTGAATAGAACCGTTGAATAAAGAGTTTATTTTCCACTTACCAAGAAGAGCATTTACTAGACCCCCAGAATTGGTCTCTAGTGACCAAGAATCATCACCATTCCTAACAACAAAGAATGGAAGCCTGTTAATCACCATCAATATTTGTTGTTTCAAAGGCCTTGTGTCTTTATTTTTTCATCCCATGGTGAGTGTGCTGGCTACTACAGTTGCTTTTGTAACTTCTTCCTCGTGGAGAGCTCCCCAGTCATTACCCTCTCTTAAATTCAATTCATGCTCAGAGAAGTCCTATCAGATCTCCTTAACACCCTTCTCTCAGTAAGCAAAGAAAAAGTTCAGATACTCAGCAAATAAAAGATAATTAAAAACTTGTGTGCATGTTAAAATTGCTAGAATCTCTTATTGGTAACTACTTGAAGCGCTTACTGCTTTCTATTAAACCATTCAGCTTCAGGAAGTAAACACGATTTGTTTTTATATTTACCACTAACACCCACTAGGTCTGCAGTTTTCTTTCTAGCAATGGCAATGCAAATTTCTTTATAAGCATATAATAAAGAGCAGTCCCAAAGCAAAAAAAAAAAATGCTGCTAAAGCTATATGCACCATTGCCCAAACCTCATTTACATATGAAAGATCCTAACCTCATTCTATCAACAAACAGACAGACTCTGATCTCCCTTTATGAGTAGCAGGAACTATGTCCTGGGTTCTATCGTGCTAATTGTCATATCATTTACCGAGTTATCCACAGATAGATCAGCAGATGTTGGACTCTTCCAGGTCGAAAATGCAGGTCGCTTGGGTGATGGTGGTCTTGCACTTTTGCCTAACATAAGAACAATAGAAGGCATGGTCAGTCGATTAGTTGGGTCCTCTTGGACACGCAAGAGCTCCACACGGATGCATCTGTCTACTTCATGGGCTTATTGACGGATCCATGATCTCCAATCCCCTACCTTCATTCCATAGTTTCCATGCCTACAAGAATCCAAAATCAGATGTCTTTGTCAAGAAAAAATAAAATTTACATAAAATGAAAAGATGGCCTGACTGCCCATTCTTGATGAGAGGGAATCTATATGCACAACCAAAATGGAATGGGATAAAAGTCCCACTTTGAATGAGCATAGAGATTTGTGTTGAACATGAATGGATGGATAGGGACTGTTGGTACACAATGTCGTGTGTAAGAACAAGAAAATAGAAGTTGGGACTCAACCAAGGAAAGATAAGTCTTGGATGGTACTTACACATCCTAGAAGATTTGACAACTGTTCGTTAGGCAAAAATCTAGTGTTCCACTTCCTACTTACTATTTCTAATAATAATACTCCAAAGCTAAATACATCAGATTTCTCTGAGAAAAGACCCTGCACGGCGTACTCCGGTGACATATAGACCCTATAATCAATCATTCAATTGTAAAATAAAAATAAAGAATAAAAAAGCTGGCAGTGTTAGAAATTAGTTTCTTCGAACACAAATTCATCCACATTGTTGTCCATAAATAGTACTTACAATGTCCCCACTACACTAGTAGTGTTTCCTTGGGTTTGATTTCCACAGAAAATTCTCGCCAAACCAAAGTATGACATTTTCGGGTTCATTTCACTGTCTAAAAGAATGTTGCTAACCTTTAGATCTCTATGATTGACTCTTAATCTCGATTACCAGTGAAGATAAAGAAGCCCTTGAGTGATCCCTTCAACAATGCGGAAGCGCTGACCCCAATCCAGTTGTGGTTGTCTACTTGGATCTGATGAATATTTTCACTAGAATATAAATGAACATTAAAAATAAAAATAAAAATTGTAGATGGATGATGTATCTGCACCCACAAAAATATTTTCCATGTCTAGAGAATTACAAAAAAATTTGTGATGAGAGGGATAGGAGCAAACCAAATAGATGTTTATCTAGGCTATTGTTCGACATGTACTCGTAGATCAATATCTTTTCTTCGCTGTGGATGCACCAACCCAAAAGCTTCACAAGATTCCTGTGTTGAAGCTTGGCTATAAGATTTACTTCATTCTTGAACTCCTCTAGACCTTGTCCTAAGCTTTTAGAAAGTCTCTTCACTGCTACTTCCTAGCCCATTAAAATTCCCTATTGAACAAGTACATACATTTATTAGCTCTTTTTTATTTACAAGTAAATACATTTATTAGCTCTTTTTATTTAAGGGAAAAAAAAAAAGCACCCTCTTTTCTTTTTTACTGAATGATAAATTTAATTATAGTTTATACTATAAGTTTTTTTTTTTTTTTTTTCCAAGAAAGAGTATTTTTTGGTTGCAACATACAAAACATAGAGACTGGTTCCCCAACAGCATTGCAGAATAAGCTTATTTTACAACACTAGCTTATTTTACAACACTAGTAAAAGGTGGTCTTTTTATTTGATTTTGTAATGTGTGGCACAGAACCAGAAATCTAGAGTTCATGATAGTTGTATTCCTATTCATACTGTAAGAGGTGGTCTTTTTATTTGATTTTGTAGTTGAAAAGAATTTAAAGCAGAGGTAAACATGAATTCTATGATTTTTACAATCTGATGGTTATATATGGCATTGAAAGACTTTAAAAAAAAAAAAAATGGATAAGATGACTATCAGGTTCAACAGATTCAAAAAAACAACCAATCCCATCTGTCATATCCTCTTGATTAAACTGATTGTTCACAATTCAGCTCACTTGGGCATCCAAATGCAGCGTGCATGCCTTCACAAGATCAATAACATTGTTTTATAATATGTGCCACTAAAAAATTTGGGTATGGGCTGCTTTGCAGTTCTATTTGTCATTGAATTGTTTTTACTCCATGTTTTATATTTACTTGATATGGATTTATTGACAATTTCCAATAATGATTATTGTATTTTTCAAAACTGAGGTACTAATTCCCTACTTGAACTGTTAGGATTACCTTCACTTCAACCATCCAACATTATAGCATGGCAACAATTATTGGACCGTGTCTGTGAGTTAAGCTGATGCGCTGTTTCCCTCCACATTTCAAGGTCAGTTAGTGCACCTAATCCTATCTTGACAATGCTAAGATTTCATCATCTGCTGCAAGGTTGAACTTGGGGGAAAAAAAAAAGAACTTGGAAGAAGCCCGTTTATACTGTCACTTTCTTTTTGAGGAATAACAGAGCTTAATAACAGATACTTATCTGTTGTTTAATCTGTCATCAATTAATCCATATTATAATGTTTTTTTGTCAAAGGTATTCTATTTTTCCATTTGTATCTAAATGTGACTTCTTTTCTTACTCTCTTTGTCATTTTGTCATTTTTTCAGTTCCCGTTTCTATTTCTAAAAAAAATCATCTTTTAGTTGATGGTTCATAATTACCTTGAATTAGCACCATTTATCCTGCTGAGATTTGTTTTTCCTTTCGTTATGCTCAATGTATTTAGACTCAAACTGTAAGCAATCTCTACTAACAGAAAGTCACAATCTCTACTAATAGAAAATCACATACACACAACATAGAAGTACTTGTATCATAAAGATGGGATATTTGTATGTATGTACAGGTGGGTCTTCTTAATGTGGATGGTTACTACAACTCCCTTTGTACTTTCATCAATAAAGTTGTGGACGATGGATTCATCAAGCCCTATCAGCGCCACATAATCGTGTCCTCACCAAACGCCAAAGAATTGGTGCAGAAACTAGGGGTCGTGGTGCCCTCCTTTCTATTCATGTAAAAGGTGTGTTTGGGTCCCCTTTGTATTTTGTCCTGATTTGGTATTTCTTCAGATGGTAAGGCTCTAAGAACCCACCTCCCAATACTTCTTCATTCTTGGATCATTATTAATGATGTGCCAAAAGGTTGTTGGGGTTTTAATATTCAGCTGCATAATTTGTGTTCCCTAAGAAGTGAATTTTGTTGATATGCAGTTTTGATCTTTATAATTTTGCCACATTCACCTTGATAAGGTGTGTTTGCCCCGCATAAAAGTTGGTGTAGTTTCTTTCTTGAGATAACTTATTTTCAGAAACAGTGACACTATTTTGTTGGACAGATGTGCTTGAAAGGACTCGACTGGAGCATGGATGAGATCATGAGTTTTCTTAGTCCTACGAAAAATGTTATAATTGATGGTTATTTATTATTTAATGTTTAGCCTAGTATTAGTAACTCAATACCATATTCTTGTAGCCATCCCCAGTTAGTTGGGATATTCAGTACGATATTCATGTACAAAATATGCTTTGATTTGTTGAGATATTTCCCATTAACCCAAATATTCTTAGTTGTTGTGTAACACTAACTTATTTCTATGCTTTGATTTGCTGAGATATTTCCCATGAACTTAAATATTATTGGTTGATGTGTAACACTGTAACTTGTTTTTGTTCTTTGAGTTGTTGAAATATTTCCCATGAACCCAAATATTCTATTGCTAGATCTTACTTTGTGGGGGATTTTTTGGGAAATGGCCCATCCGCCATGAGGTCCTTCATATCAATATTTGTATCCACGAGCCATGGCTCCAATTGGTTACCAACTATGGCATGCATTACTTGTTTCTATTGTAAAATATCATCCTCTATTTGATTCATTACTTGAATGTGTGGCTTAATGCAGGGGGATTGAAATGGCTTAATGCAGGGGCACTTAATTTAATGGATTTGATATTGAATTTGGTATGCTTATAGGAGTTGAGGCTAGGGGCTTTATATTCGGCCCTCCAATTGTGTTAGTGATTGGTGCAAAGTTTGTTTCCTAAAGAAAATCAAGAAAATTGCCTGGTATTATTCATCAGTCTCTTCCATAAATAATTGATCTTGCTTAATTTATATTTTGTCGCTTCATTTGTATGCTTTCCTAGAGGCCCAACTTGTAACTCCTCAGAACCCGTTCTGCCGTAAGATATTACGGTGTATGATGGTTCCAAGGAGGTTAAGTTGTAAGTTATTATATAGAGTTGGTTGGATATCTTCTATTTTTTGTAAATGGTGTTAATAGTTAGTTAGATGATGAATGATACCTGTGATTGTGAATGACAATAAACAACTTATTATATATGGACTTGTTTTCTAGCTCACCATGTGATGCTCATGCTTTGAACTTGTGCTATGGACTTGTTTTCTAGCTCCTTCTTCTTTGACATTTATACTTGCTAATATTTGAGATAGATGCTGCTTCGCTTCTACACATGAATCTGCTAGTGCTTCCTTTCTTTCTTCATGCAACTATAGGACATGTCTAACTTTATTTTTTGGAGTTCTAAGTGTATATTTCTCCTCAAAATTGCAGGGCTAAGGATTATACTGCAGTAGAACAACATGTGGAAGCATTCACGAATACTACATACAGCCACCAGGTATGAACTGAGATGCAAATGTAATTTGTTGTTGGTTATGTTGTTGCTGCTGTGTGAAGATTATGTGTTATCTTTCAGTTTAGTGAGCAAAAAATATTCTTGTTGTCTTCACTGTGTTAGGTGGATGATCTCTAAAGGATGTATAGGCTATTTTGTAGAATAACTAGAGGCTTAGATCCCGTTTCTCAAATATTTAAGCAGGTGGGGTGCATTTCCTTCCAAAGTTGCATTTTGGTTTTATAAATAGAACATAGCAACTGCCCTCTTATGTTTATCCTGCCTCTCTATGGTTACCGAGTGCTTTGTGATGCATCATGTTACTACTGAAGGAACCACCCTAGTTAAACAATCAGAAGATGCAGCAAGTAACAAGAAAGTGAGTTCTTCTCATTTTCTTAGTCTGAAACATTTTGCATCCTGTCTCCTGTTATGGACTCACGCTGCTAAAAGACTGATTAGATTTATGGGATGTTTCATGACGTTGGTGTCACACCCCAAACCCGGAAATCAGACTCACAGGAATTCCGATCACCGAATCCGGTGCCGACAGCCTCCGTAATACCCCATTCTCGGCTCCCAGCGCAGCATACGCCATATTCCGATCCTGGGATCCTACAAGGATGATTTTTCAACGTACATTTGTCTTGTAATAAGCATAACCACAAGTTTACCTAAATCATAAAGGCAACATCATCATCACATATCCACTAATATAATCACTTAAATACAATGCTGAAAGGAAAATACATATATCAAAATCAGAGCTCCTGAAAATCGCTGCACGCTCTAAGCTCAATGCTGCTGCAACCTAACGCCACCTGTACGCATCTATCGTGCATAAGCTTACAAAACCTTAGAGGGTAGTGTAAGTGTATGTAAGGTAAGTGTCAAGTATACAATAGAGTCCATAAATCATACATCATCGAGATAAGCAGGAAAAATGAAGGTCATGAATCATACAATATCAGAGTAAGCAGAAATATATAGGTAAGTCCATCAGTCACATAATATCAAAGTACGCAATGCAAATCATAATGAACCAAATATTATATACTGCAGATGCGATGCAATATGCAGATCCTGTCAAATCCTCTTAAGCCATTTAAGTGTAGAAACGTAGTAACTCAAAAGAGTTATATGCCGTGGATGAAATGCAATATGTGATGAGAATAAAATGACCAAGCTGGAGTGAAGTCGGGATGATAATACGTAGTATCGTAGGCTATGGGGTCCATCACAAGGGAATTCTATCCAAACTAGTCTCATACTTAAATTTGGATAGTCAAACACAATGTAGTAAACTCCTGATCTCAGGTTAGTCACGTGCCCTAACCGAAATTCTGGCTATTGCGAAGGTACACATAACAAATAGTTGCGCACCGCCATCCCGAGTGGATAGTGAATAAATGAATGAATGAGTATGCAACTCCTACTCAGTAGCCTGCCAACCACTGGTAGCTCGCCCAGTGTGGTAGCTCGCTCAGGCCTCAGCCCCGCCTACATCAGCGTCTGCCCACGTGCGCCCGCCCACATGTACAATAGTGACGAGGTGTCATAATATCATGTCAGTCCTCATATCAAGTCTACATATCAATACGGTTCCTCTCTGAAAATCATCGGGGTCTATTACACTACACTCTGACTGCCTCCTCCCTAGCTACACAGCCCAGCAAGCGTAAGAGACCTCACTATCTGCCTGGCCAATAGTCTGTCAATACCTATCCGGCACGTTGATAGCGGACCCATTTACGAGCTGGTCATACTCAGCCTAGCTTATAGCCTCCTCCCTCGGGCAAGTAAGGCCACACTCCCTCCCAACCGACCACGACACAGTGGGAGACGCGGCCTACTAGTATTCGGCACTCGGGCGCTCATGTTCCACCCAGTCTAGACGTTGGGGCTACTCCTGGCTTCGGAGGTTCTGGAATTTTCACCCAAGGACATCCTATGTGCCCCATAGTGCTAGAACTAAATATTTTTGATGTCCCATATATCCATCCACGATGTGCCTGTGGAGGTCATAGCCCTGATGTCGCTAGGGCGTACAGTGATCATGATACACAAATGCGAAATGCATGAATCACACCGTCAAATCATGCAGCAATCTAGCACGTACAGTGCGATGATGTGGGGCACTCCGCCTCATAACGAGTCCCGCAAATGATCTACCCAATGACATATGCTATGATCAGTCACTGCTCATATCAAGCATACATATGATGCGTATAGTCATGAATTATGGAGTTATACTAGGCATGTTATAAAGTGATGAACTATCTTTACAATGCAGATGGGCTTGGACGATCTACCCACAACTAGTATGGGCCTATCAATGGGCCCTAGGGAGAGTCGTAATGCGGACATTTAACCAACATTATACTTACAATGTGGACATCAAACCAACATTGCTCCCAAGGCACGACCCGCCATAAAAAATCATTACATAACCATGGAAGAATCACACATTGCAATGGACCCTAAGAACATCCCATTGGGCCTCGACCCATGGGCCTTAGATAAATGGGCCACACCACATGGGCTTTACCAAATGGGCCAAAAATATATCACAATGAGTCTCACCCACGGGCCTCGGATACATCACATTGGGCCTTGCTCACGGGCCTCAACTACATCACATTGGGCGTCGAATACATCATATTGAACCTTGCCCATGGGCCTCGAATACATCACATTGGGCCTTGCCCATGGGCCTCGAATACATCACATTGGGCCTTGCCCTTGGGCCTCAAATATATCACATTAAATGGGCCACATCACATGGGCCTCCTATATATCAAGGTGGGCCTCAAAAGACGGCCACAAATAAATCAAGATGGGCCTCTTACATAGGCCTTACATTCGTATCAAGGTGGGCCTCAACAACGGCCTCGAATACATCACAATGGGTCTCAACCCATGGCCTCCAATATGTCACAGTGGGCCTTAACCCATGGGCCCTAATACATCATAAGTGGGTTTCAACCCACGGGCCTTTATACATCATAATGGGTCTAAACTCACGGTCCCTATACACATCAAAGATGGGCCTCACAGATGGACCATAAACATGTCAAAGGTGGGCCTCAATAGCGAGCTACGAATGCATCAAAATGGGCCTTATATATATTCCAAGGTGGGGTCCACTTGAACTATAGACCTGTCCTATTTTTAGCCTCAAGCCCCAAAATGAGCTTGCCAAATGATGGACGATTTGAATGCAACACATGCATCATGGTGGCGCCGGTCACCAAATGGATGGACAGTAGGGATGCAGCACGTGCATCATGGTGGGGCCGGTCACCAAATTGATGGACAGAAGGGATGCAGCACACGCATCATAACGGGTCCCACTGTCTTTGGACAGTGAGAATAAAACACATGCATCACCGGGGGCTCCACCATCCATGGTTGTGGACGGTGTAGTAAAACACATACATCAATGGTGGGATCCACGTGTGTGGCCCACCATCAGGTTTTCTTACCATCCAAACCGTTGATAAGGTCACGTAGACCTAGATGAAGAGTAAAAATAAATTTCATATTGAATCCAAAACTTTTGTGACCCAGCAAAGGGTTTCGATGGTATACGTCCAATCCCACTGTTTCCTACGGTGTGGGCCACTTGAGCTTTAGATGTGGCTCATTTTTGGAGGGGACCCACCTGAGGAGGGGTCCCATCAAATGGACGGTGTGGATACTGAACATACATCATGGTGGGGCCCACGCACAGGGCCGTGGGTCCCTGCCCACTGGCCGCCCATCCGCCATTGGCGCGGCCTGCACTGCTGACAATAGCAGCAGCAGCTGCTATATATATATATATATATAGAAATTGCGTTTTCTCACGGTTTTTCAAGTGTGGAGCCCACATCAACCAAATCCACCCTGGTCATTGGATTCTACAGCTTGAGACCAACCAAATGAGTCCAATATTGAATGTGCATGGAAAACCTCAGGTGAATTTCAATGGTAAAGACGATGTTTGTTATGTTATGGCCTGCCTGAATATCGGATTGACTCCATTTTTCGGCTCAACACCTAAAATGAGTCAGGGAATGAGGTAAACGGTGTGGATTAAAATCATACATCAAGATGGAGCCTATATGAGTGGGCCACCCCATTAGCTTGGAAACAAGCTAACATCACAGCCCATGCATTGAGGTGAGTCTTGCTCAAGTGGGCCATCACATGATGGATGGTGTGGGTACAACTCGTATAAGGTGGACCCCACGTATAGATGGCTTGGTGGGGGTCTATCCAAGTGGGCCACACAATCAATGCATCTTACACAAAGAAAATAAATGAATAAGAGAGGGAGAGAGAGAAAAAGGGAGTGGAACACGCGTGATGGAGGGACCCCGACATTATGGGCCCTCCCTTGAAATCAATTATGCATCAAATGGGTCCCATTACACGTGTGCCCATCAAACCGAAAATCAACGGTGGAGATCCTTTTTCCACCAAATGCAAGGTATAGATGACCCTATCCATACATTGAAAATAAACATCATGATGGGGTCCATGGAGAATGGCCCCATCATGGAATGATCATGAGGATCAAGGTGGGCCACCGGCCACATCTTAAGGTCCAAAGTGAGATCCATACCATCGATAAGTAGGCCTCACTTGGCTCATCATAAAAATATGAAAACTACCCTATAAAAGCACCCACTACTTGATCTTCTCGGTTCGTTGGAAAGCCGGTCTCCTAGAGCTTCGCTTTGATGGTGAAAATTGAAAATGGATGGCTAGGATGATGGTTCTTGGGAGAGGAATGGGCCACACACAACACACACTCTCTCTTTAAAAACCATGGACGTCCACCATTTCTCTTGCTTGAAAAAAAATTGAGTTGAGAAAGAGAGAGAGAGAGAGAATGGTGGTTGTAAGAGAAGTGATGGGAGATGGGTGATGGATGTGAGTGATGGGTGAGGTGATGGATTGGTTGACTTTTGGGTTTACTTAACTTGTGGAGAAAGGAAGCATGGGTGCTTTGTACTTGATATGAGAGGTGATTAATAGGATTGATTTGACATGTTGTAGAGATTTTCTTGGGATTGTCAATGTGCGGTGTTTTCTTCAAACTGAACGCAGGTCTGCATCTCTCTGCCATGGTATCAGATCGATGAGCGAGTCACGGCATTGGAATCGCAGCGACGGTGCGGTCGCAATGGTACAAGTCTCGAATTGAACCGACTCAGATATACAGGATACGACTTAGGATCGAGCGCGAACGTCGATCATTGGTCCCGTTGCCAGAATTCGACCGGGAGGATCACAGGAGTTGACGGAACAGTACAGACTAGGATACGGGTCTTACAGTTGGGATCTGAGAGAAAATCCATCTCTAAGGCTATTATTATTGACAACCATTTTTACTGTAAAAAATGAGATGGTACATTGATGTCAATTACGACTCACAAGATTGGATCATGTTAACTGTTAAGGATGCTTTACTGTTAAAAATGCCAAGGATGCTTTCAGTTTGTTCTGAATTCAACATGCTAGATGGTGGGGGTAAGGGAAGGGATGTAATGATTTTTTTTCATGCATTAGCTAGATAGATGACTTTCTATTGCTTCAGATATCTTGTCTACCCCCAAATGTTACCTTTCCTTCATAACAACATAAACCTATTATAATCTCTCTTTGTGCAGGTTCTGACACTCCTATCAATTGATGATATAGCTACCCTTTAGGTATATTTACTTGTTTTCATATTCAAAGGTTCCATGATCCTAATGCATCACATAAATCTCTTTGGGAATGCCAGAATAAAGTTTCTTAGTTCTACTTCGGCATTGTTAATAGCATGCCGGCTGCTAATATTATTGTTTCTATGGCTGCTTATCTGCATTGGTTAATGACCATTTTTCTTTTGATTTTCATACTTTAGCTTTCTTTTGGTTATGTGATTCAGGTTACATTTCTTGTCATTTGGTTTTAGTACTGTAGCTTTCTTTTGTGGCTCTGCCAGTAAGCAATAAAAGATGTTTACACTTACTGTTTAAAAGTTATTACATTATTACATTGGATTCTCTTAAAAATGTGGATCAGTCACTTTGAGAGTGGCAACCCACATTCTTATTATGTTAACTTTTGGATCCAAAATCTTTAGAAAAATGCTTGCGAATCAGCCTAGTGCATGCCCATCGCATCAAAAACTCAGTTACTCTGCTAATTTTAGTGAGGCAAATGCATTTTAGTGGTTGACCACAAGGGTATTTTGATGCAAACATCAATTGGGCCCCCAGTACCACCACTCCTGGAACAGTAAGTCATGTATCCTTGCTGTTTTGTTTTGTTTTGCAAGTCTAGTGGAGCTTGCTGCCGTAGGAGTTTCCATTACTGTATTTAATCAAGTATCAAGGGTTGCTATCTTCTCACTTATTAGTGTTACAACATCATTTGTTACAGAGGAAGATGCTGCGTGTAGGATGATGAGCACTGAAGAACGAGGAAATGAAAATTTGGAAGAGGTTTTACCTTTAAAGCAGTGAAATGAAAAACTTGCTTTCACATCTTGGTATGCCAACATCCATGTTGCCTCATTCTTAATAAGAAGAAATGGTTGGTCAAATAAAGTGATGAAATTAGAAAGTGTCTAAATTTTCTTTTGATCTCTTTCATATTGATTTTTTCATGTTTACATTCATTTGGGGTTTCTTAGTTCAATTCAACCACCTGGAAAATCAACATGCTTTCTTTCATCATTGCTCTATCAGATTCTGGCAAGGATGAGTACCACCCATTCATTGCTTTTGAAAATCAAAATATGGCAGAAAGCATGTTTTTTTTTTTTTTTTTTTTAATTTAAGGTTAGCTTGTTAGTACACACCCATGTCAGTACACACTCCATGTTAGCCACCCCCACAAAAAGAAGGTATGAGAGAAGGTATATATTGTCGATGTCTTCAGCACTGGTTATCGGTGGAGTGCTCGGCGTTCTACAAGTTGTTCTCCTCATTTTTGCTGCAAAGCCTGTCTTAAACTTCATGGGCAAGAAGTCAGTACGTGGCACACATTAACAGGTTTGCATTAATTGTTGGTCATGGTTTCTCATTTTCTTTCGTATGTCATAAACATCTATTAGGATTTTGAAAGAGAAAATGCATCATTTTTCTAATGTTTTCCATAAATATACCTCCCTATTTTGATTTTTTTTCCCCTTGTGTGCAGGATTTTAATCAATTGTCCCTAAATTTAGGCCTACAAACTAGCACTTCAGCCTTTTGACATATAGAGGATTTTTTTAAAAAAAATTATTTAAAGACCATTTTCAATTTATTGTAAAAAATATTATATATAATTTTTTATTGTGAAGTAATATAGATTTAGTTTAATATTTAGTTTAAATTGTATTGCAACATTTTTTATGTTTAAAATATTAAAAAAATACAGGTTTCAATTGAATTATATATAATAAAAAAAATACTGGCTTGCGCTGGGGCTACTTAAATTTGTACAAGGACCGGCGCTAGTATAGGCCTTTGTCGGCACTTTTCCATGTTTAAAAGTGTCTCGGAAGCCACTTTTTAAGGGCGCTTAGATAGACTTTAGCGGCGCTTTTTCTACTTTTAGCGGCGCTTATGTCAGAAATCCAGTAAAAGCGCCGGTGAAAGATGGTGCCACGAAAGACTCTACCATTAGTGGCGGGAAAACTTTTACCGACATACGTTTTAGGTGGTTTGGCTGACGTTTTTAGGTGGTTTTAGCGGCGGTTTTGGCCGCTGGTAAAGGTCCATTGTCTTGTAGTGTTTTAAGATTCACATACAACCAATCCTTTCCCACCCACATGTAATATTGTCATATCGCAGATCATCAGAGAAGTTGAATCATATGGAATAGAAAATTGTATCATAAATTGTAAGTTTTTTCCTAGTTATATATATATATATAATCAGGCACATTTTCTTCATGCGAGCTATACAAGAAAATAAATTAATACATGTTTACACTTCAAAACAAACCACTATAAATACTCAAATGGGAAGTATGCACATCCATTAATGGTGGAACCTGAAACAGAGCTCAACCCCTGTTATTTCTCTTATTTTTGTATTATTTATTTTTTTGGAAAAAGTGGTAGCACACCACCTAAAACATTTAACTACATTAATAGTCTATTTTATGGCTTGGAAAGAAAAAGCTTAAAATATTTACAAGTAACATTTGCGAGCTGCAAAGCTAATTACAAAAATCATGAAAATAATCTCCTGTATAGAAGATAAACATTATTAAAAAAAAAAAAAAAAGGGAAAAGGAAGAAAAATTCCAATGCGATGCAAAATTACTATTAAATGTGCCAAAGACCAGACTGTCACTAAAAATAGGAAATGCACCAGAGTACCCTTAGGTGTAAGCATGAAACTAGAACATACAGTTACAATTCAGAACCATTTTCAATGTTTTATTAGAATAAGAAATAGGAATTTATTAACAAAGAAGATCAAATGATTTCCGCTACATTGCCATATGGGTGATACAAATGGTTTTATGATGCATTTTTAATACATGCTGATTCAGCAACACACCCCTAACTTCATAGCAACATGCACCATCAAAGAGTCGTCCTCTTGAGCGCTTGGAGCTAGCTGATTAAGGTTAGTGCCCCAGCTGATTTCTGAAGCATTGGACTCAATCATATTAGGGTAAGCTTCGCAAGGGGGAGTGCTGGAAGACGCTGCGCAAGGAAGGGGGAGTGCTGGAAGACGCTGAACACAGGCCTTTGTGCATTGCATTGCTCACAAGAATTCTATTATACCCACTCACAAGATGCTTAATATTGAGTCCGGGTGATATTGGGTGTTCTGGACATCACCAGGGTGCTAGATCCAATCCACTTTAAACATGAGATTCATGCATGCAAATTTGAATTATTCCAAATTGTGGGTCTCATTGTGGATAGGGCATAACCTGAAATCAAGCAGTGTACAACATCAACCATTTGACTTTGCCCTTTAAATTTTAACCATATGATTTTGCCCATTAAATTTGGACCCTAGACACTAGAAGAAAACTGGCCTTTTCCGACGGTCAAAACCGTTAGCAAAGGCCAAAAAACAGTTGGCAAAGCCTTTGTCTGCAGTTAGTTAACAGCCAATAAAGCGTGCGTTGGTAAAGGCTTTACCGACAGTCAGCTTCCTTTATTGGCGGTTGTGTTAGCCGCCGCTACATGTGTGATTTACTAGCAGTTTATACATCTTTATTGGTGGTTGTGTTGGATGCAGGCCTATAGGTAAATTAGCCATGAATCATTTAATCGATGTGTATTTGAACCTAGCGATCTATAACATTGGTAATCAGATGGACGGTCTAACTCTCTCTATGAAACATGGGCAATGTACATTGGGCCATTCATTGGTTGGTTAAGATGTAATATCATGATGCACTTTCTAAAAGATGATGGTTATCCACAAATCATGCATGCATTATAAACTGTCAATATCTATATTATATACAACTAGCCCTTCAACTGGCAAAAGGAACATTTGTCTTTTCAGATCTTTTTTGCAAGTAGCTTCTCTAACTTTCATTTTCATTAGGTGTAGTCAATGGGAATACCCTCATTATTAAGAAAGCCAAAGAACAAAGGCTTAGTGAGGCATGCATCGCAATGACTAAATAACATTTACACCAGCTCATATTATGGTGAACATCCCCGATCCACCTGATCTTTTATCACTAGTGTGGGCCCCAGTGCGGTAGTGATGAGAATACGCAACACACTGGATTAGCCACGTGTCACCACTGGTCCCATATTAAAATAATATTTACAATAATATATTGAATAGTTTCAAATACAAAAAAAAAAAAAAAAAAAAAAAAAAAAATCCATTTATCTAGCTCCCATTCATCCATGCCTAAAACCTGCAAAACAAAATAGCAAAAAGAATGTATTATGGAAAATAGCTTTACCATGTGAGATCCATAATACAGTGAAAATATTACATCTACCCATTTTATGGTATCCATCACAAAAGCACAATCATTGAAGGAGAGTTGAATGTATTCATGGTCTTGGAACATACATCTTTGGAACCCCATACACTAAACTACAAATAGCTTCTCTAATGCTCTAGCATAAATAATACAATATACATTTTACTAAGGCCTATTTTATTCCAACCTGGTGCCAGCATAATGACGTGATCGCCTAGCAATGAGTGTCAGCTTAAATTCTTTACCTAGAATCACTCAAACTTCACATTTTGCTGAGACTTATATAATGTGCACGTAATCACTTCCATATTTTGTAGGAAGGTCAGGTTTGTAAATTCTATAGGTGGAACTCCAGTTAGGTTCTGACCCGTTAGCTCTCTGAAATTTCAAAAGAATATTAAAAAATGATGAAAAAAAGAAGAAATAAATTCAATTTGCAATAATAAAAACAAGAATGAATGAAGTAAAAGAACTCCTGGACCTATTTTTCCATAGCTTGATGAAACCAATTCCATGTTGAGTTCATTCAACATCTTGTAAACTTCATTTGATTGGGAATGTAATTTTTCATCAACAAGGAATCTATGCACAACCCTATTTTGTTTGGTTAGGTTTTGCTTCTCTCCATCTCAACAAAGACCACAAGATGGAGCTCGAAGTGGTTAGGACTGCAGAACAAGCATATCTCGCAAACCGGAAGAGTTATTTGATGTTCCATATATGATTATAGGGTAGGAGAAGCTACTTTAGCCTACAAACCTACTATGCCGGGTTGCTCACACCGTGTTGAGGCATAAAAATGAAGGATCAAGAATGAATCAAAAAAGGAAAGTTAAAAGAAGATGCATGGAAAAATATAAAGAAAATGAAGGAAATTGGGAACTCATAGTGTTTGTGTGGACCCACGCAAACCATGTTGGTTGCGTGGGATCGCACAAAAGGTCTAAGGGTTTTGCGTGCCCCTGCACAACACTGGTATGATTAAGATGATGCGGACAGTGGAATCTAATGAAAAGTGGGCCCCACGACACGGATATCGAGGGTTCACACGTGTGGAAGCCTATAAATACCCCACTCCCCCTCTCATTTGCACAAGTTGAAGATTCTGAATAAGATCAAAACTCCAAAGAAGAAGAGAAGTCTAAAGGTAGCAAGGAGAGGAAAGAGGAAGAAAAAGGAGTAGGTCTTGTGTCGGACCGCATAACAACATAGTGTTGCGCGGGCCGCGCATCACTATGTTGTTACGCGGTCACCAATGTTCAAAGCCCTTGAATGCTGTCAAAATAATTAGCCAGAATCCGATCTTCCTTCTGTACAGGAACATGAGCATAGAAAAAGGAGATATCAAATGATCAGATCCACAAAACATTCCTCTCAATGAGATGATCAAATCATAAGCCAAAATATTATTAGATTTAATATCCAGATCCGATTTCAAACTCTTTCAATTCTTGTATTTTGAATAGTCTATCTTAGAATCAAGGGAAATTAAAGGATGTAAATGAACTTGAAAGTGCCCTGATTTGTCAATTAGCGTGAGGGTTGAGTCGGTAAGTCAGGTAAACTCCATATGAAGATCATACAAGTTGTTTCCTCAATCGGATGTTGTTTCAAGATCGTCAAAAGGGAAATCAAGCCTCACATCCCATGTCCAAAACACCACAGGTATATAATTCCTTAAAAACCTTAGAATAACATAGGTATTAAAAGTTTGAAAATTTGGTTCAAACTAGTAAAACTTCTAAGTTTTCTGCTTGTCACTTCGAGTCATCGAGCTTGGGTTGATAACATCGAAACGGCTTCGATGACATCAACAAGTGACAGTTTATGTTCAACAACCACATAAGTATTTGGATGGAATGTTTGATTCATCGAAAGTACCTTCGATGACATCGAACATTGCATTCGATGACATCGAGGGTGATTCGTTGAAATTAAAGAACTTAGAGCTTTGTCCAGCAAAACTTCTTGGAAAATATTCTGGTATTCCTCGAGGACTTGAATGAATTTCGATGTTATCGAGATTCAAACTCCGATGACATCGAACAAGGTTCAATAAGATTGAATATGGACAAGTCGATGTCCAACAAGCTTCAAAGGAAAATCAACGAAAATGTTCAAGGAATTGAGCTAGCTTCGATATCATCGGAATTCAAATCTCGATGACATCGAAGCAGCCTCAATGAAATCGAAAATAGAAAAGCCTATGTCCAGCAAGCTTGAAAGGAAAATCAACTGAAATGTTCGAGGAATCGAGCTAGCCTTGATGACATCGAAATTCAAACGTCGATGACATCGAAATTGGACAAAGAAGAGTCCAACGAGCATTCAAGGAATATCTTCTGAAAAGATCGATGAATCGAACTGGGATTTGATGCCATCAAAATTAGAAATTCGATGACATCGAACAAGCTTTGGTGAAATGTCACACATATCATCGAGGAATCAAACTACAATACAATAACATCATATTTCAAATCTCGATGACATCGAATCAAGTTCGATGACATCGATCACCTGTTAAAAAGTTCCAGCAATGTTTTTTAATAGAGTTCATGTCATTGAACTGACACTCAATGTCATCGAAAGTATACATTCGATGACATCGAATGCAGTCAGACACCGACTACTTTATTACCGTTGAAGCTTTTTTCCTTTATAAGGAGAGCTTGTTCTTGGTTGCTGTATTGAGAAAAAAGAGAGAGCTTTGAGAGAGTAATTACTTCCACCAACCCTAAGCCCTTTTTCTCATGGGAGTTCATCCTTCAATCCACTCCCATCATTGATATTCAATAGAGTGGATTGGTGAATGAACTTTCTCATTCAAGGATCATTCACCTACCTCCTTAATGACATATCATTAAGCTGGGATCCCTTGAATGTTTAAAGACCTTGGAATCACTCCGTCTCTTAAATGATTAACATTCATTAGAATAAATTCCAACATAACCTTGGCAACCCTATATCCTCACATTAGAGCATCATCAGTGTTGCAGATCAAGGGAGCTAAAGAATCTCCGTCATCAAGGGAGAGCATCTTCATCAACATGTAGAATGGGTCTCATCTACTTACTATAAGTCATTAGAGTCCAGAGACCCTATTGATCATTCCTTTTGTAGGATTGGGTCACAGGTGTATCTCAAACCTTTCAAGTCCTCAGTGGTGGCCTCTGACGGGAGAGTACGTTTAGGTGCTTAGTGTAGGACCTTTGCTCTTGTGTAGGGCATAAACTTAGGTGCTTAGTGTAGGACTTTTACTCTTATTTAAGGCATAAACTTAGATCCTTGTGTAGGTCCTTGGCCTGTGTGGCCTAAACTAGGTTCCTTGTGTGGATCCTTGGCCTGTGTAGCCTAAACCAAGCTCCTTGTATGGATCCTTAGCCTGTGTGGCCTAAATTAGGTTCCTTGTGTGGATCCTTGGCCTATGTGACCTAAACCAGGTTCTTTGTGTGGATCCTTGGCCTGTGTAGCTTAAAACCCAGGTTCCTACTATGGATCCTTAGCTTGTGTGGCCTAAAATTTAGGTGCTTTGTGTAGGACCTCTGCTCTTATGTAGGGCATAAACCATTGCATCCTTGTCCATGACCGTTGCCTTATGTAGGCACGTTTAAGTACCTCGTGTAGGTCTTAGAGTCAACCTTGTATAGGTTGTAAAGGTTTGAGGTGAATATGATTTAAAACCTCCGTTAGTGAAATTCAGTACACTCAAGGGTTGAGTGCATCTGCTGGGAGTGGAGTAGGCACGTAGTTGAACCACTACATATGACTGTGTTTGGGATTATTGTTTGTATATTCTCTTAATTCAGTTTATCCTGAATGTTCACATGAAGCAAGATTAGTTAAATATCTAGAACTGATAAGAATCACATCCCACACACTTTCATACACATCATCCATTATAGACTAATTGTTAACTCTGCTGAATATTTAGTAGTCTTGTGGTAGGATCCTTTACTTGGCTTGGAAGCCATTAGAGTTAAAAAGATTACATTTTGAATTGTTGTCTAATAGATCAAAATTAGAAAGATAAGATTTTAAATTGACAAAAAATATTATAGTCCTGTTCACCGCCTCTAAGACATTTTCACCTATTCCTGCTTCTATTATAGTGGTCTATACTGCAATTTCAGAACTCAGTTTGAATAAATACGATGATTGTTCTCTATACACTCTCTTTGTTATGATTAAATAAGATAATCTCCCAAATCAAATGCATTTGTTTCTTGTCGAAACAAAATGACGACTCTCAATGGGAACATCCTCCCCTTCATCTCTAAGACAGATAGTTTTATCATTCGGATACTAATTGTGATTTTATATTTTGCCTGAAGGGAAGAAGATAAAACTGTGAATTATGATCAATGACAAACCTAATAAAGAAAGTGAATTTCTACTTCACTGCGACAGGATTTGTGGTGGAGTATGCAATGAATCAGCTAACAGGTCATGAAGCCCAATCTATTGTAAACAAAAAAGATAAGTCGTGAGTTATGGCCGGAGTCATATCCTCTTTGCCACTAGCACAAGAAAATGATAATGATTGGATCGTTGTAGCATCCTGAAGAACAAGGGCACAAAATGCGGCAATTGCCAGGACGAACTCGTCTTCATATAAAATCAGGGGATCGATAACAGGGAACATGGTTAAAAATAATCATGAACTCGCTCCTTTGGCTCTATACCCAAAAAAATCTCTCCCCTCTCTGACATAGAAGGATTTCCCAGCACTGCCAATTATGAAGACTCAATGGATGAGAAAACAGAAAGGCAAATCACTGATGAATAATACAACTCTTGTTTCCCCTCAAGACATGCTTCAGCAAGAAATGTCATAGTTAGCCGAATTTTATGGGAGTACGAAAGATCTAAATGCAACCCCTTTTTCAATAAGTCCCATTATATTCGGGTATTCTACTCTTACGATTGCCTCTTCAGACAATGTGAAAGCCACTGTGTGTATGAAAGGAACCAATCAAAGTCCACAGCTGACTACTAAAGATCATATAACCGACATAGTACAAACACAAAGAACGCTGATAGAAGAATGCAAAAGTCTTAGAGATGCTTTGGCTACTCTAGCATACATTGTGGCTCGGATCGCAGTCCCTCCAATGATGGCCACCATGAATGAACAAGAACAACAACCTGAAGGCTTTCAACTACCGAGAGTGGGTGTCACGCCCCAAACCTAGAAATCGGATTCACAGGAATCCCGATCACCGAATCCGGTGCCGACAGCCTCCGTAGTACCCCATTCTCGGCTCTCAGCATTCATATGCCAGATTCCGATCCTGGGATCCTACAAGGAGGATTTTTTTTTTTTTTTTACATTTAACTAGTAATAAGCATAACCACAAGATTACCCAATTCACAAAGGTAACATCATCATCACATATCCACTAATATAATCATTTGAGTACAACACTGAAAGGGAAATACATAAATAGAAAATCAAGCTCCAGAAGACCACTGCACGCTCCAAGTTCAACACTGCTGCAACCTAACATCACCTGCACGCATCTATCGTGCATAAGCTTATAGAAAGCTTAGAGGGTGGTGTAAGTGTGTGCACAAGGTAAGTGTCAAGTATTCAATACAGTGTCATAATCATATAATACCAGAAAGCTTGTAATCCGTAAACCATACAATGTTTGAATAAGAAAAAGAAACACTAATAAGATCATGAATTATCAAAGTAAGCAGAAGTATGGACAAATCCATACATCCATCAATATCAAAATACACAATATAATAAGGAGTCATAAGGAACCAAATATCAAATGCCAAAGATGCAATGCAATATGCAAATCCCGCTAAGTCTGTCTAGGCCATATAAGTGCGGAAATATAGTAACCCAAAATGTCATATGCCTGCGGATGTAATGCAATATGCGTTGCGAACGAAATGACCATGCTTGGAGTGTGAAGTCGGGATAATAGTACGTAGTATCGCAGGCTACGGGGTCCTCCACAGTGGACTTCTATCCAAACTAGTCCCATACCTAAATTTGGATAGTCAGACTCAACGTGGTAAACTCCTGATCTCAGGTTGGTCGCGCGCCCAACCAAAATCCTTGCCATAACGAAGGTACACAACAATTAGTTGCGCACCACCAGCCCGAGTGGATAGTGAATGAATGAATGAATGAGCATGCAACTCCTACTCGATAAGTCCACATATCAGTACGGTTCCTCTCTGGAAAATCACCGGGGTCTATTACACTCCAAACCAGATTGCCGCCCCATCGTGCACAACAAGGTGAGTGGAAGAGACCTCACTATCCGCCTGCCAATATCGGGCCCGGCTCGTCAATAGTGGACCCATTCCTCGAGCTGGTCAGACTCAGCCTAGCGTTGCCCCCTACTCTCGGGCGGGTAAGGCCGCACCCCCTTCCAACCGACCACGACACAGTGGAGAGCGTCACCATCTGGTAATCGGCACTCAACGCTCATCTACCCACTCGGTCTAGACGTTGGAGCAACCTCTGGAACCAAGAGGGTTTAGGGACTTTCACCCAGGGATATCTATAACACCCCATGTACAACAGATTTTCGGTGTCCCATCTAGCCATCCACGATATGCCTGTGGAGGCTACGGCCCTGATGTCGCTAGGACATACAGTAATCACAACACACAATGCAAGATACATGAGTCATACAATCCAGTCATGCATCAATCCTGCGCAAACCGTGCACTCATGTGAGACAATCTCCCCCTATCAGGGAGTCTCATAACAACCAGCACTATGGCATATGCAATGGTCAATCATATCTCGTAACAGACATGCAGATGATGCGTATGGGCATGGATCATGATGCTATGCAGTCACATACTCATAATCGGTATCAATAACCGGCATCAACAATCGGCCTCGACAATGTGGACATCTAACCAATATTGCCCCAAGCAGTGACCCTCACAGACCCAAACATATAATGGGCCCACGGCCTCACACAAGGGCCTAATATATAACACAATGGGCCTTACTCAAGGGTTACATGTACACGACAGGTGACCCTACTCATGGGCCTAACATTCATCACAATGGGCTCCTTTGCCTGACCCTCGAATGAATCACAATGGGCCTCATCACCTAGGCCTCATATACATCACATTGGGCCTTAAACACGGGCTGGATACACATCGCAACGGGCCACATATACATCACATTGGGCCTCGACAATCAGAATCGACGATTAGCCACGACAATCGGAATCGACAATCGGCCATGATAGTTGGCCTCGATCAGTAATCGGCCTCGATAATCAGAATCGGTTAATCAGCTATGACAAGCAAAATCGACAATCGACCACGTCAATCGACAATCGGCCACGATCGGTAATCGGTCACGATCGGTAATCAGTCTCGATAATCGGCCTCGATCGGTATTCGATCAATCGGCCACGACACGCAAAGTCGGCAATCGGCCACGTCAATTGATAATCGGCCACGATCTGTAATCGGTCACGATATTCGGCCACGATCGATAATCGGTCATGATAATTGGCCTCGATCGGTAATCAGTCAATCAACCACGACGCGCAGAGTTGGTAATCGGCCACGTCAATCAATAATCGGCCACGATCTGTAATCGGTCACGATAATCGGCCACGATCGGTAATCGGTCACGATAATTGGCCTCGATCAGTAATCGGTCAATCGACCACGACGCGCAGAGTCGGCAATCGGCCACGTCAATCAATAATCGGCCATGATCGGTAATCGGTCACGATAATCGGCCTCGATCGGTAATCGGTCAATCGGCCACGACAAATAGAATCGGTAATCGGCCATGGCAATCATAATCGGTAATCGGTCTATGACAATTGGGACCGACAATCGGCCTAAGGGAAAGTCACAATGTGAACATCTAACCATTATTGTCCAACAATGTGGACATCTAACCAACATTGCTCCCAAGCAGTGGCCTATATAGGGACAAACATATAGTGAGCCTATAGCCTCACGAAAGGGCCTAATACACATCACTATGGGCCTCACTCTTGGGCCGCATAAGCATCGCATTGGGCCTCACTCAAGGACTTTATGTAATTGCAGGTGGGCCCTCCATATGGGCCATTAATTTATCTCAATGGCCATGACCCATGTGCCTAAGTACATCACAATGGGCCTCAACCCATGGGCCCCAAATGCACCTTAATGGGCCTTACCAAATGGGCCAGAAATACGTTACAATGGGCCTCTTCATACAGGCCAGAAATATATCACGATAGGTCGCTCAATGGGCCACACCAATGGGCCTCATATACGATAAAATCGGGCCGCATCATGTGGGCCTCAAATTTATCATAAGGGGCAACATACATCACATCAAGGTGGGGCCCACACATCAATTAAAGGTCATTTTAGAGCATTACCAAAAATAAATCCCATAGAAGGTTCATCTAGGCCATACCTCAACAACAATGGAGATAATGATTTTCACCGATTAAATTTGCACGGCCCACCATTTTATTTTCCGTTCAACCCGATCATACGGTCACAAAGACCTGAGTTAGATGGAAAAACAAATATCATATTGATCCAGAACTGCTGTGACCCCAGCGGTTCAATGGTGGACGATCAACTTTCCACCGTTTTCTGCAGCGTGGCCCACTTCTCACATCAATCTGCCTCATTTTATTATTATTATTTTTTTCTCAAGCCTTAAGGTAGGCTCTTCAAATGGCTGAACGGGGAAGATAACAAAAAAATATTAAGGTGGGCCACGATAAAATGGATGGGCAGTGGGTATACTATACATACAACCAAGGTGGGACACACCGTCTCAATCCAGCGGACGGTGTGGACCAAGTAAATACATCAAGGTGCGGCCACTGTCTAGTAAACTGCTGGATGGTGCAGTGCAGAAATATTTTTTTAAAAAAAAAAAATTGCATTAAGGTGGGTTCCACATGCAGCCCACCGTACATATATATATATATATATATATATATATATATATATATATATATATATATATATATATATATATAAAATACTAATTAATATAAAAATATGTATGATATGATATATCCGGTCCAGCACGTCCAGCGTCCGGTTGGATGGACGGCGTTGCCATACACACATACATCATGTTGGGCAACCCCACCGTTTGTATATACACATACATCATGTCTGGCGAAAGCATGCACATCACGTGGGGCCATGTATGGACGGTTTAGATAGACCACGAACATCAAGTGGCCCCACCTTCACACGTGCGAAATGGGTCCCACGGTCCAACAACAGTAAGGATGAAATACATGAGGTGAGTCCACGTAATGGGCCACCCTCCCTAATAATATAATAATATAATATTACATTTTATAATGATATTATATACTTTATTCTATTTTTATTTATTTATTTATTAATTTTACAGCTGGCTAAGTACACCCCAGCTGTCAGTTCACAGTTCATTGCTGGCCATGTCCAGCGTCCAAGGACGCTGGATGGACGGTCTGGATAAAACGCATGCAGTTGGGTCCCACGTGGCAGTGGCTCCACACATGTGGGTCCCACCAACAAAATGGATGGACGGTTGGATGATAGGGTCCACTGCCGGCCCAGCAGCCCAGCCAAATGGCTGGACGGCAAGGATAAAACACATACATCTATCGGGTTCCACCGTCCACGGTCAGTGGACGGTGTGAATAAAACACATACATCCCTGTGGTCCCATGTGGGGCCCACTCTAATGCTTATTTGTAATCCAACCCGTTGGTAAGGTCACACGGACTAGGGTGAAGTGGGAAAACAAATTTAAGCTTGATTCAAAACTTCCATGGACCCCAAAAAAGATTTCAGTGGTAGGTGTTTAATCTCACTGTTTTTAATGGTGTGGGCCACCTGAAGTCTGGATCAACCTAATTTTTGGAGGAGACCAACCTCGGAGGGTGGTCAACCTCAAGGACGGCATGGATACAAAATATACATCATGGTGGGGCCCGTACATACGGTCGTGGGTCCCTGCCCACGCCCGCCGCCCACCCGCGGCTGGTGCGGCCTGTAACGCTGACAACAGCAGCAGCAGCTGCCGTTGTACATTTTTTTTAATTTTTTTTTTGAAAATTTGTTTTTTTCTGGGGTTTTCCAATGTGGGGCCAACATAATGTAGATCCATCCCATCCATTACATTCCTCTGCCCATGACCATTCAATCAAGGCTAATATTGAGCCTCATTCAGCGTATAGGAAGAATTTTGGTAGAGTTCAATGGTAATGATGTCATTTTTAAAACTATGGCCCACCAAAATACTCGAAAAATCCTCATTCTTTGGCTCAATGCCTAAAACGGGATGGAAAAAAGAATGGACGGCTTAGATTAAGTACATGCATTGAGGTGAGGCTTGCATAAGTGGCCCACCAAAAAGTACAATATAATTATTATATTATTTCTTTTTAATTAGATTGGTAGTACTCACCCATGTCAGTACACACACCCCATATCGGCTACACCTGCCTCATGTCCAGCGTCTCTGGACACTGGACGGCTGGGATAAACACATCACGGTGGGTCCCACATGCACGTGGCCCACTTGCATATATATATATATATAATATATATACTATATTATATATCACATAGATATATTATATTTTATTATATAAAATATAATATATAAAAAGAGAAGGGGTATTGGATCCATCTAAACAGTGGATGGTGTGGATCATCACCTACAATAGGGTGGGCCACACCATCTGATGTTGATGAACGGAGTAGATATATCACATGTTGGTGGGATCCACACCATCACATTAAAGAGAGAGAGAAAGAGAATGAGAGAGAGAATGAGACACCCACCTTAGGATCTCATCTTCTTCTTCCGCCTATAGCCCCTAGAGCTCCAAGGGAACAAGATTCAATGGTTGGGATTGATTTTGGAGGGTTGGATTTGGGGGTGGAGAACTTGTAAATGGTTGAAAATGGAGAGCTCTCATGGACGTTGGGAGCTCTCTCTTTCTTGCTAGAAAATAAGAAAGAAAGAGGGAGGGAAAGAGAGAGGTGGTAGTTCCTAGGCAATTAATAAGTTTGACTAATGGGGAAAAAGGGAATGGGTGGTTGCTTGAAAGGAGTTATGGCTAGGATAGGGTAAGGTAGGGTAGGGTGATGTCACCCCTAGGGTGACATCATAGCAATTATGACTTTCTAAGGGAAATACATCAACAGGTATAGGTGGGTCCCGCGATCAAGCGATTGATGGTTGGGATAATGCACGGGCCGAATCTCATAATCTGAGTGTCGCATTGACGTATGAGACGTGGCGTCGGATTCGCGACGACGACGCGGTCGAAATGACACGGGTCTCAAGTTGAGTCGGCTCGAGTTTACAGGTGTGATTCAACAACACGTGCAAATGCTATTTACACGTCGTGGGTCGCCAAAATTCGACTGGAAGGACCGTGGGATCTTATGGAACAGTACCTGCTAGGATATGGGTCTTACAGTGGGATCACATGGATTCGCTCCTCCAGTAAGGGTAATAACTCAAGAAGAAGGCTGTTAGAATAAAAAGAGAGCTTGAACATATTGAGAAATTCTGATACAAAACACCGTATCCAAGAGAAGTGAAAGATGTTCCATTCCTAGCAAACTTTAAATACCCAGACTTTCAAAGTTTAATAGAAATGGGTCTCCAGAAGAACATCTCATACATTTCATCACCACTATGGAGAATTTCTCTACTGTTTGACAATATTGCTTACGGCTGTTCTGTTCTTCCTTGACAGGCAAAGCATTTCAATGGTATTCTAATATGGCACCAAAGTCGATAAGAAATTGGGAACAGATACAAGACACATTTATATCCAACTTTTCATCAGAACACAATGTCAGTGTTGGGGAATTGGCCTCTATCAAACATAGAGAAAATGAACCTGTAGGAAAATTTATTGACAAGTGGAAGACTTTGGGGGCTTCGTCCAAACAGTTGTCAGAAGAGAAAGAACAAGTAAATATGTGTTTGAATTCTATGAATCCAGGAATTGCCTTCGGGCTCACAAGTGCTAATATAAAGACTTTTCGAGATCTAGCAACGAAAGCACATGCATTGGAATTGATGGCTAGGAAGATGCCGACATTTCAAATCATAACAAAAGGAAGAGGATCAAATAAATCAATGGTGAATACTGTTGAGTAAGAAAGAAAAAAAGAATACTTTTTATAATAAGCGAGAAACAAGAAAGAGAGAAGATGCGGATCAATATAAAGATAGAGTAAATGATAAATGAACTCGATCGCACGACTATCATAAACAATATGATTTTTAAAAAGAAAATGTTGTACCGATGATGGAACGGATATTAGCTGTCGGGACTATTCAATTACCTCAGCTTAGGCATCCAGAGGAAGTTGAAATGACTAAGGATATGAGATATTACCGTTATCATTGCTATGTCAGACATCCGACAGAAAAGAAATTTGTTTTATACTAAAAGATAATAAAACAGGGAGAGATAATAATGAAAAAGAATGAGAAGCAAAATGAGAAAGCAACTGTGAACGTGACATTTGCAAGAGATCCGCTGAAGATCTGGAAAGATAAAGGGAAGACTGTTGTGACAAGAGAATGGCCAGTTGCGATGGATTCCCTCATAAACTCTCATTACAATTTGCAATTTGTTGGATCATCTTCTAAAGAAGTTACTAATGGCTTAGCTTATATTCGCCAAATAGAAGATGAACCGGTCAAAAATTCATTAGTCAATGGAGAACCCTGGGGGCATCACGTTTGCGGTTAATGAAAGAAGAAAAAGAACAAATCAAATTATGTATATAATGCATAAAACCAAGTATTGCATTAAGTCTCGTGGGTTCAAATATACAGATGTTTCAAGGCCTAAACGAGGAGGCTTGCAGTTTAGAATGCATTATTACAAAAGTGTCTGATTTTTATATAAGCCAACCATCTCCAAATTTTAAGAGTACAATTGAAAAAGAAAGAAAAATGAGGAATCGACGGGATGGGCAAAAGAAGATCTGATAGAAGAGACATGAATAAACATACAGCTAAGAAAATAGAGAAAGAATTTGGACAGTCCAAAAATTATGGAAGGTATTTATTCGAAAAAGATGATATACTTCCTATGTTGAACAAATTATTGGTAGCGGAGAAGATTAAGTTGTTATGGCTAAAACATCTAAAGGAGATGAAGAAAATAAGTGAAAGCGATTATTGTTATTATCATCGTTTCCTCGGACATCGAAATGAGAATTGGTTCAGCTTAAAGAATATATTATAGAAAATGACTGATGGTGACGAAATTGTTATAAGGAAAGCATACGACATAAGAGAAGAAATAAGAGTACACAGGCTTGATTAGTTCAAGACTGGGGGCAATTCTAATCTCGAACGATCCATATGAGGTGATGAGGCATCAATATATTTGTCAAAGTTCGTTGCATCAAGATAGATTGTCCTTGAAGGTCATTATGATTTTTTATTATAAATATTATCAGCACAATACTTCCTAATCAAAAAGGGACATGACGAGTAGAAAGATGAAATGGCTTCAAAAGGAGAAATCATGTATTCTTCTCCTCATGAATGAATAAAAGGCGAATTTTCAAGTAAAGCAGACAAATTAAATTCTCAAGCATATCAGGCATATCAAGATCAAGTATAGCGACAATTATTGTCAACATGTCGATGATTATCGCCAAATGATATTATCATCAATTATTGTCAAAGCATCGATGATTATCGCTAAGTGATATTATCGTCAACTATTGTCAAGTGTCGATGATTATCGCCAAGCGATATTATCGTAAACCAATGTCAAGCATTGGTAATTATCACCAAAATTAGCAAATATCACTGTCATCAACAATCACTAATACATCTTATCGAAATTGTTTTCATCACCAAGCCAATACACTATTTTAACCATGAACGTTGTGAAAAGGCCGAGCTATATGTCCTAGAGGGGAGGGGGGGGTGAATAGGACTATGCCAAATTAAAAAACAACAGTAAAATTAAAATAAATTAAATATATATAACAAAAGACAATCTCACAATGTTGAATTTAAAGACAACTTCAAATGTACGAGTATTGAGAGATTGATATAAATGTTGTTCTAAGGACAACCTTAAACCATAAAAACTAAGGATTTATGGCAGGACAACCTTACTAGAATGGTTTGTGTATTAAAAAATCAAACTAATACAGAGGAATAAAGAAATAAATAGCAAGGAAAGAAATCTACACTATTACAACATTACCACACTTGCATAAAAGAAATTACAACATTCTCCATAATGCAAAAAGGGAAATTACAATCATCCACAAAAAGAAATAAACATTGAATACAGAAGACCAGAAATTATAGTGGTTCGCTTGTGTGTACACTCCACTCCTAATATCCTCAGACAGTGGATATTAGCGTTCACTACGAAAGTAGGTTTTTTCAGGTTCACTTAAAATCCTCACAATTGTGTCTTTCAAGTGGGCTTACACAATTCAAAAACCCCACACTCTGAGTTTTCTGGATCACCTCAGATAAACCAAAACAGAGATTTTTCTAGCACAATCTCAACAACCAAAACAGAAATTCACAACAATGTAAAATACCTGGATATTCTCTTTTTGATGCCGCCCGGAAGAACCAAATCGGAGTTGAAGTTCAACGTCGAAGTTCAATGTCCAAACTCACTTATGAAATGGTTTCAAGATTTTAAATTAAATCAAGTTGGGATAGCTCTATTTGATTTTGATTCCAAGAAAAGAGCAATTCTCAATCCCTTCTTCAAATATGAATGGAATATAAAATAAAAAATTAAATATAAAAAAGCTAAATTAAGAGAATATTAAATGAGTATAATATAACTTAAAAAGAACACTAACTTATCTCTCAGAGTGGCATATTGATTTAGCTTAAATATAATATAAAAATTTAAAATTCATGCTCTATTTATAAGTGAAGAAATCACGTTCACGATTGGTCCTGAGGACACCACGACTGGTCGTAGGACCAACAGATTTTTAAAATTTTGAGCGCGATAAGATAGTCATTCCACGACTGGTCGTAAGCCCTTCACGACTGGTCGAGGGACCTCCACGACTGGTCGTGACCTGTCTACAACTGGTCATGTGGAACCTGAAATAGTTGCTAGAATTTGAGTCGTAGCTGTAGAAATGGTCGAGAACGAGTCGTGCACTGTCCATACGACCGGTCGAGCAGACTCTAAGACTGGTTATGACTTAACAAAAAATTCTGAAAATTTGTAACAGACTTAGGACTGGTCGAGGAATTTCTTAAACTAGTCGAGCCAGTGCTAGGACTAGTCGAACAAAGTCCAGGACTAGTCGAGAAATAGACTATTCACTTATAAAATGATCTTATTGAATTATGTATTCAAAATGACCTACCTTATGGTTAATCTAGGGTCATTCATACCTTATCCATGATGTATGAACATTGAAATCTCTTTTTCTTCAGTTGATAGTCATTCTTTGAAGTTCGCGAAGCTTGAGATGAATGAAACTTGAACTTGTGACATTTTAAAGAATATTCAAACTTGAATTTGTAGCCATAAGAAGCTTGAACTTGAAATATATTGAATCTTAAGCTTGAGGTTCAAAGTATAAAGACTTTGTCTTGACTTGGAGCTTGATTTATGAATCATGAACATTGATCACTCACTTGATGTTGTACACGAACATGACCATGTAATCTTGCATTTCTTGAATCAAAGATCTTTGTTCTAGAGAGATGCACAGTCTTCACTATGTAGATGAGCTACAAAAACACAGATTCACAAGAGAGGTTTTGGCACTACAAAATTTGAGAATTATATGAGCTAGAAACCATAGCACTTACAATTTCCCCCTTTGTCAAATTTGTGACAAAACATACTCCATACAAACATAAGCATTATACACATAAAGAATCATGCACCAGTTATAAAAAGAAAGCAAGCATCAACTCGCGTTAATTCCACCAACAATCAATTTCACAATACTCCCCCTTAACTCTCCTTCATAAACTAGAATTAATTCATCCACATTCCACATGCCATACCATTATACCACAATCACCATATATTAAGCATGCCAAAATTCTCTCCCTTTTTGTTACAATATGACAAAGGAAGGAATCAAGAAATAGAAGTAGAAATATATAAAGAATGAAAAATAAGAAGAGTATTGAGGAATAAATGATCAAGAAAGTCATCATATGAAATCCATAAGCAAGTCATAGTCAAACATAATTAACCAAGTTCAACTAAGTACTACCAAGTTAAGTTAAGTATAACCTCACAAGACAAAAGAACTCCAAGTAGCATTAAAGTTATTACAAATGAAGATTAGAAAATACGAAACAGATCATGAAGAGGGAGCAGGAATAGATGGATCAATCTAATATAAACCCTTATTAATGCGCCTCATATATTTACGCATATAAGCAAATTGCGAATCGTGGGTTATACAAATCTGAGCCACCTGTTCCTCAAGAGAATTCAACCTCTTAGCAAAATCAGAAGGCTGATAATCAGGGTCAGCCGTAGAATCTGATTCAATCTCATTAAAGATATCATCCATGTTAATGTCATCAGGAAGTAAATCACCTTCTTCTTCATTTACTGCTGTAGCTCCACTAACACCCACATTGACCAACCTCAAATTCATCTTGTTTATATTTGAGCTATTGAAGATTAGGTGATGAACAGGAGCCTCTCCAATAGGCATAGCCACTAACATATGGGTACCCAACATAGTCATAAGATATGATAAAGGGATATCACTATGTCCAAGATGGAGACAATTATATGATGGAATGACAAATTAAAGAAGGAAAACATACATTGGTTCCATAGATGATGGAATGCAAAATCCGAACCATGAAAGAGGTGAGTTCAGTTTTGTTACTAGAACGAGGATAAAGATTTGAAATAAATATCCTGTGAAGGACCCCGTATCTGGGTAACAAGTAAATTAAAGCAGGTGCATTCCCATTTTGAGTCCATTATGCATCTATATTACACAGTGTTGTAGTAAGCATATATTTTTCTGATTCAGATGGTTTAGCTACTAGAGTGCTAATTGGAATACCTTCATCATTGATAAGTATGTCCATTAGGCTAGAAATGGACCTTCTCTAGTTTCTATAATAAAAGTTAAATTTTCAGTTGAAAAATCAGAAATACATGCACACATAGCTTACGCAATAGACCGGTATGCCGGCCCACCCCAATGTAGAATGTTAGCCCATTTTACAGATTGGAGAAGAGGAAGGATTTCAAATGGAGCAAGATGTTCGACATAAATAAGTCGTTTAACTATAACATTGTGCAACCTTAAATTTGCACATAGGAGGGATCATCTTCGAGTGACCGAAGGTGGCGCCTTGTGATAAGTGTCGATTTAGATGTTGAAGGACTACGAGAACTTTTCTTTTTTGCTTCTACGTTCCATTTGCAACTAGGAATACAAGGAATCAAGAGGTTACAAAAGAGGTAGTGGGTTTTATCAAGATCAGATTTTAGAGAAGAAATCCCAAAAACCTCATTAAAATAAGAAATAAATCACTCCAAAGATAAAACAGAAGTGATATGGACTTGAATCTATAAGGAAAATAGAAATAAACCACTAACCTTTAAGAACAATGGAGATGGGTTTGACCGATCATGCTTAGACCCGTTGGGGAAGAAGCCCAAATGAAGAAAAGAGAGATTTTTCCCCCAAAAATAGTCAAACCTGCGATTCCACGACTGGTCGAGTACATGCTCGACCGGTCGTGCCATGACTGGTCGAACATGTACTCGACTGGTCGGGCACAGTCAAAAGTATGCATTTTTCATTAAATTTTGAAATTTAAACATTCAAACTAACAAGTATATATATTATAATACAGAAATGCATGAATAATCAATTTAAATTGCACATACCAAGATCAAATTTCAATTTAGAAAACCTACTTTTTTCGAGCGGTTTTGTGAATATGTCAGCAAGTTGAGTCTCGGTTGGAATGTATTCTAAAGTAATTGTCTTTTCTTCCACTAACTCACGAATGTAGTGATATCTAATGTCAATGTGTTTGGTTCGTGAATGTTGAATTGGATTTTTAGATATATTAATTATACTGGAATTATCACAATATAAAACCATAGTCCTGTGCAATTCTGTAATTGCTTAACATTATTTTCATCCATACAAGCTGAGTGCATGCATTACCTGCAACAATGTATTCAGCTTCAGCAGTAGAGAGCGATACGGAACTTTATTTCTTACTCTGCCATGAAACTAAACAGTTCCCAATATAGAAACAACCACCACTGGTTGATTTCCTATCATCAACATTACCAGCCCAATCAGCATCAGTGTACTCAGCTAATTGAACACTAGTATCATATGGATACCAAAGACCCAGATTAGCTATACTTGTGACATATCGTATAATCCGCTTAACAGCAGTTAAATGTGACTCTTTAGGGTCAGATTGATATCTAGCGCAAATCCCTATGCTAAATGTAATATTAGGTCGACTCGTAGTTAAATACAGCAAACTACCTATCACACTACGATACAATTTAGGATCCACTTTTTTACCTATAGAGTCCTTTAAGAGTTTTAGAGTTGTACTCATAGGAGTATCAAAATTTTTACCAATCTCAAAACCGATCTTTTTAACTAAGTTTAGAGCATATTTGGTTTGAGAAATGAAGAAACCATCAGGTTGCTGTTTAACTTATAATCCTAGGAAATAATTCAATTCCCCAACCATGCTCATTTCGAACTTAGATTTCATAAGATCTGCAAACTCAACAATATGTTGGAACAGGTAGATCCATAAATAATATCATCAACATAAATTTACACTATTAAAATGTGATCATTATGTTTCTTTATAAACAAAGTTTTATCAACACTTCCCATTATAAAGTTATGACTTAGTAAAAACTTAGTCAATTTTTCATATCATGCCTTGATAGCTTATTTTAAACCGTATAGAGCCTTTTTTAGGTGATAGACACGATCAATATTCTTAGGGTCTTCAAAACTAATTGATTGTTCAACATACACTTCTTCATGCAAATCGTCATTTAAAAAAGCACTCTTTACATCCATTTGATAAATTTTGAACTTTCTAAAGCAAGCAATGGATATAAATAGTCTGATTAATTCAAGACGAGCTACTGGGGCAAAGGTTTCATCATAATCGATGCTTTTAATTTGAGCGTACACTTGTACAACCAGTCCAGCCTTGTTTAGAATTATATTACTAAGTTCATCAGACTTATTTTTGAAAATCTACTTAGTTTCGATAATATGTTTATCTTTAGGTCTAGGAACTAAGTACCAAACATCATTTCTAACAAATTGATTTAGCTCTTCTTACATTGCAACTATCCAGTTTTTGTCAGTAAGAGCTTCTTTTACATTAGCCGATTCTATCTAGGATGTAAAGCACACGTAATTACACATATCTTCAAGTTGTCTACGAGTGCGTACACCAGTGAGAGGGTTTCTAAGAATTTAATTAGTTGGACGGTCTTTAAAAGTTTTCAGTTCAGAGTTATTTTGACTTGATGAAGAATCTGGTTTATCAATTAGAAGTACATCATTATCTGAACTTGAGACAGATGCATTCAAGTGATCATTAATAACCACATTAATGAATTCTTGAATTACACCGGTTCTCTTATTAAGAACTCGATATGCTTGACTATTCAGAGCATACCTTAAAAATATTTCTTTATCACTTTTGGTGTCAAACTTATCCAGATTTTCTCGGTCACGTAAAATTTAGCACTTGCTGCCAAAAACTCAAAAATATTTGACAGTAAGCTTCTTATCAAACCACATTTCATAAGTCATTTTACCGTTTAATTTTCTAGTATAAACACGATTAATTATATAACATGTAGTATTTATGGCTTTGGCCCAAAGATTTTTAGGGTGCTTCGTACTGTTTAGCATTACATTTGTCATTTCTTGAAGCACTCTATTTTTTCTTTCTACTATATCATTTTTTTGTGGTGTTTTGAGTTCAGAGAATTCATGTGATATTCCCTAATCACTGCAAAACTTCTTAAAACCGCTATTCTCAAATGTTGATCAATAATCGGTACAGATCTAATAGACTTGAGTCTCTTTTTCAGTTTGGATACGTCTAAGTACCCTTTTAACTTCATCAAGAGTTTCTGATTTGTCTCTTAAGAAGACTACCCAAGTATATCTGGTAAAATCATCGACGATTACCAGTATGTACTTCTTGCTACCTCGACTCTCCATTCTAGTTAGTCCAATAAGATCTATATGGAGGAGTTCGAGTGGTTTTGGATGTGGCATTGGAGTCCACTTTTTTGTGAGAACTCCTAGTTTGCTTGCCAATCTGGCATTCACCACATATTTTATCTATTTTTTATAATTTGGGTAAGCCTCTTACTAACTCTCTTTTGCTCAATCTATATAAGTTACGGTAGTGTACATGTCCAAGGCGTTTATGCCATAACTTGGACTCATTAGTATGGACCATGTTACACAATAGATTAGATGAGCTAGAATCACTTACAATATATCAGTTTTCAGAAGTTCTGCGACCAGTTAATATTAAAGAACCGTTTTTATTTAAAATTTCACACCCTAGGTTAGAAAATTTTACTTTATGATTTTTATCACATATTTGAAAAAAGCTTAATAAGTTATGTTTTTAACCTTCTACATATAAAACATTCTCAAATAAAGGGAGGTTAGAAAGTTGAATCGTATCTTGGCCAATAATCCTGCAGTTGCTACCATCACCAAATGTGACTGAACCGTCAGTTATATCTTTAAGATTGGTTAACAGACCTTTGTCACCAGTCATGTGCCTTGAGCATCCATTGTCTAGGTACCACTTTGAATGGCTTAATGCTTTGAAAGTCGTGTGAGAAACCAAGCAAGTAACCTTAAGAACCCATTTCATTACAGTCTAGGGTTTAGGAGAATAGTTGGTCTTCTTATGTTTATATTTGTTATAAGACCGACCCTTTGAGTTAGATTTAAAGTTCTCCTGAAGTAAATTAACAATTTTCTCAACTAAAGGATTACGATTATGATTTTTATAGTTGAGATGGTCGCTTTTATATTTTAAGAAGTGAAAAGTTTTAGCATTTTTAGAATAATTTTGATTTGAATTTTTCCCCTTTGAGTTTGAGGACTCTCCTTTCATAAACTTAGGAGGAGTATTCTTATGTTTGGGTGAAATATTTTTGTCGTAGCCCAAACCGAATCGGTTACCACATTTTCTGGATCCGAATAATAATTTTTCTAACTTAAGATCACCTTGGGCATACCTCCATGTATCCTTTAAACTCAAAAGTAAAGAGACTTCAAGTTTTAGTTTTTCATTTTTAGATTTTAGATTTTCAATAAGGAAAGTTTTGAAATCTAAATCGCATTTAGTTTTTTCAAAAGAATCCGAATTGTGGGATTTTTCTAAAACAAGAGTATCAAAATTTTCTTTAAGTTTCGAAAACTTTTTTTTCTAAAGTTTTACTTTTACCGCAATTTTACATCTTTCCTTATATAAGGTACTGTAAGCATCTTGATGATCTTCTTCATTTTCATGATCACTATTCAGATTTTCTTCACTAGTTGAATCATCATGATCTGAAAAAGTAAACTTGGCTAGAGTCATAAGGGCTTTAACTTCATTGCGTGACTCGATTTCAGAATCTTCTGATTCAGAAGAGGCTTCAGAGATAGAAGATTCATCCCAAGTAGCTAACATACCTTTCTTTTTAGGTTTGTCCTTTTTAGGACACTTGTTCGCTAAATGCCCATATTCATGGCAGTTATAACATTGACTATCTTTTAAAGATTTCCTAATTTTAGATTTAGATATTTTCTTATCATTAAATTTTTGGAAATCAACCCTCTTTTTATTTTTAAAAATTTTAGAAAAATTTTTAGCTAAAAAGGTCATATCATCTTCAGAATTTTCTAAATCAGAATTACTATTTTCTTGAGAAATACATTTAGAAGATTTAAGAGTGATTGATTTACCTTTAGGAACTTTAAAGTTTAACTCATAGGTCTGTAATGATACAACTAATTCTTCTACCCTCGTATTGTCCGTATCACGAAGTTCCTGGATCGCAGTTACCTTTGAATCGAACCATTCAGGTTGTGAGCGTAGTATCTTTGCACGGACTTTACTTTCTAGAAATTTATCACCGAGACCCCACATAGAGTTAACAATGTCATTTGTTCTAGTATAAAAGTCCATGAATGTTTCACTTTCCTCCATACGTATTTCCTTAAATTTGGTTGTGAGAATTTGGACTTTAGATTTCTTGACAATTATCGTTCCCTCGTATGTCATTTCTAAAATATCACAGGCTTGCTTTGCAGTATCCTAGGATATAATTCTTTTGAATTCATCCGGAGATAATGCGTAAGTTATGACATTTAAAGCCTTTGCATTGGCACTACTCTCATTTTTCTGAAGAGTGGTCCAAGAAAAATAAGGTGTAACTCTCATTGATTTGGATCCATTGATGTCAATTACTTCAGTGGTAGGAGGGGTCTATTCAGTCACTGTGGCTCGCCACACGCTCTTATCCATTGATTTTAGAAAAATCCTCATTCTGGCTTTCCAATAAGCATAATAGGAGCCATCAAATGGTGGAGGCCTAATGAATGATAGACTATCAAAATTTGACATCTTACAAAGCTCAAATTGATTATCTCAGGAAATAAATCTAAATAGAATAATTAAAAGCAAGCTATTAGGCTTTGATACCACTTGAAAAGGCCAAACTATATGTCCGAGATGGGGGGGAGGGAGTGAATAGGACTATGCCAAATTAAAAAATAATAGCGGAATTAAAATAAATTAAATATAGATAGCAATATACAATCTCACAATGATGAATTTAAAGACAACCTCAAATGTATGAGTATTGAGAGGTTGATACAAATGTTGTTCTAAGGACAACCTTACACCATAAAAACCAAGGATTTATGGCAAGACAACCTTACTAGAACGGTTTGTGTATCAAAAACTCAAACTGATATAGAGGAATAAAGAAATAAATAGCAATGAAAGATATCTACGCTATTACAGCATTCCCACACTTGCATAAAAGAAATTACAACATTCTCCACAATGTAAAAAGGGAAATTACAATCATCCACAAAAAGAAATAAACATTTAATCCAAAAGATCAGAAATTATAGTGGTTCACATGTGTGTACACCAACTGTTTAGAAAAACAGTCGCACAACTACTCCACTCCTAATATCCTCACACAGTGAATATTAGCATTCACTATGAAAATAAGTTTTTTCAGGTTCACCTAAAACCCTCACAATTGTGCCTTTCAAGTGGGCTTACACAATTCAAAAACCCCACACTCTAAGTTTTCTGGATCACCTTAGATAAACCAAAATAGAGATTTTTCTGGCACATTCTCAAAAATCAAAACATAAATTTACAACAATGCAAAATACCTGAATATTCTTTTTTTGATGCCACTCGAAAGAACCAAATCGGAGTCGAAGTTCAACGTAGAAGTTCAATGTCTAAACTCACTTATGAAATGGTTCTAGGATCTAAATTAATTTTAAATTAAATCAAGTTAGGATAACTCTATTTGATTTTGATTCCAAGAAAAAGGGCAATTCTCAATCCCTTCTTCAAATATGAATGAAATATAGAATACAAAATCAAATATAACAAAGCTAAATTAAGAGAATATTAAATGAGCACAATATAGCTTAAAAAGAACACTAACTTATCTCTCAGAGTGGCGTATTGATTTAGCTTAAATTTAATTTAAAACTCTGAATTTCGTGCTCTATTTATAAGTGAAGAAATCACATTCACGACTGGTCCTGAGGACACCACGACTGGTCGTAGGACAAAAAATTTCTAAAATTTTAAGCGGGATAAGATAAAGTCGTTCCATGACTGGTCGTAAGCCCTTCACGACTGGTCGAGGGACCTCGACAACTGGTCGTGAACTATGTACGACTGGTCGTGTGGAACCTAAAATAATTGTTGGACTTTGAGTCGTAGCTGCAAGACTGGTCTAGAACGAGTCGTGCACTGTTCATACGACCGGTCAAGCAAACTCCGGGACTGATCGTGGCTTAACAAAAAATTCTCAAAATTTGTAACAGACTTAGGACTAGTCAAGGAATTTCTTGGACTGGTCGAGCCAGTGCTAGGACTAGTCGAACAAAGTCTACGACTAGTTGAGAAACAAACTATTCACTTATAAAATGATCTTATTGAATTATGTATTCAAAATGACCTACCCTATGGTCAATCTAGGGTCATTCACACCTTAACCACGATGTATGAACATTAAAATCTCTTTTTCTTTAGTTGATAGTTATTCTTTGAAGTTCACGAAGCTTGAGATGAATGAAGCTTGAACTTGTGACATTTTGAAGAATATTCAAAATTGAATTTGTAGCCTTAAGAAACTTGAACTTGAAATATATTGAATCTTGAGCTTGAGGTTCAAAGTATAGAGACTTTGTCTTGACTTTGAGCTTGATTTATGAATCTTGAACATTGATCACTCACTTGATGTTGTACATGAACATGACCATGTAATCTTGCATTTCTTGAAGCAAAGACCTTTGTTCTATAGCGATGCACAGTCTTCATTATGTAGATGAGCTACACAAGACACAGATTCACAGGAAAGATTTTGGCACTATAAAATTTGACAATTATAGGAGCTAAAAACTATAGCACTTACATGTTGTCAAAATATTATCAGCAATGGCGATATATCAATTATTAATTTACCATTCATGATAGTGGAATAAGCCTATATGGCCAACCACACATAAATCTTACGACAGCGATGGTAGCCCATCATTTACAGTAGCATAGCCAAGCTTATATGACTAAGTATGCATAAGACCTACCATCATCAGCAACGTATATATTATTTGGGCATCAATGAGATCCCAGTTGCCCTAAAAAGCCCGTATAAGCCATCATAGGTACTCATGCGGGTAGCGGATGAAGCTAGTGAGTAAAAGCCCTAAGCGACCAAAAAGTCCACAACGGCCAGTCACACGTGAGACTTATGCCATCTGTATACCTTCTGACAGGGTCACAAGGAAGGAGAAAATGCCCTCCCGTGAATGGGTCAGACCTTGCAGGTGAAGAAAAAGTGGGCTGCAGTGTGCGCACTTTGACTTTGTCCATAGATAGGCCAATCATGTATAAGACCCCCCAAATTCGTGGTTCAATTCCAGTAGAAATGCATGAGGACGGGTTTTTAGCCTACTCATTGATAGACTGTCGACCTTGGATTTGGTACCCTAAGGTACTCTTGTACGCCCCGCGAACTCTAGAGAGTTATTGTTGCCAACCCTGTGCGTAAATTCCACCGAGTTCACGGCCCCAGTAGCTTCACTATGCCCCCTTTGATGGATAATGGTTTGTGAACTCCCTAGCCACGATAAGTCCAGCGAATTCATAAGAGTTACAGTGACCATTGGTGTAAGACATGATTCCCACATGAGTCTAAAAAACTGTACTAGCTCCGCTACTCATGAACTTAAAAAACTGTGTGAAAAAGTTAAGTTCAGTCAAGTCTAGTAAAGTTAAGTTCAGTCAAGTCCAATAAAGTTAAGTTCAGTCGAGTCAAGTCAAGTCCAATCAAGTCAAGTCATGTCCAGTCAAGGTATGGCCGATCAAAAGTATACTATCTCCATTATTCAAGAGCTTAAACTATGTTTAACATCAAAATGCTGCAGATATACATGATCATCTATTTACTAAATATGCTCAAAGATGCAAATTGCTTGATATTGTAACGTAAATCATGAAAATCTCATTCTTAGATTAAACAAATATACAAATGCGCTTCTTTTTAAACAGGTTCAGATCATAACAACATCAAATCTAATCAAAATATTTGTTGCTTTTTATCTTAAAGCTAAGTGCTTCAAAATTAATTATGTATTCAATTATGATGCATTTATTCTTCTAAAGAGGAAGAGTCTTCAATTATTATATGTTTATCTTTCTGAAGAGGACAATGATGTCTTTCTGATGCCAAAAGAGTGCTATCTCTTAAAATCTGCAAGGGAGGAGGATAGAATTGCAAAGAATCATCATTCTCTTCTAGGAAATCTGAAGATCTAGGTGTATTCTTCAAAGGTGTACCAAAGGCTATCAATCCCTCGAGAGTATCAACAGGCTTTGTTTCAAAAATATTATCTGTAAAAGAAATTTTTATGCAAAGTTAGCCTAGAGAGGGGGCACGATCTACTTCTTCAAAACAGCCAATGCCTTAGTCTTTCTGAAAATCTCTTAGGCGAGGGGGAAGAATCCATATGACATAATTAACTGGGCAACAATGTTCCACTATGTCACGCCCCAAACTCAGAAACCAGGCTCACGGAATTCTCAATCACCAAATCTGGTGTCGACAGCCTCTGTAGTACCCCATTCTCGACTCCTGACACCCATACGCCAGATTCCGATCTTGTGATCCTACAAGGAGGATTTTTCAACGTACATTTATCTCGTAAGAAGCATAACCACAAGTTTACCCAAATCACAAAGGCAACATCATCATCATATATCCACTAATATAAGCAGTTGAATACATTGCTGAAAGGGAAATACGTATAAAAAATTGAAGCTCTAAAAGACAGGTGCATGCTCCAAGCTCAACACTACTACAACCTAATGCCACCTGCACGTATCTATCGCGTATAAGCTTATAGAAAGCTTAGAGGGTGGTGTAAGTGTGTGTCCAAGATCAGTGCCAAGCACACAAATATTAGAGTAATCAAAAATACTGTCAAATCCATAAATCATACAATATTAGAGTATACAATGCAGATCGGCTATGCAAATGCAGAATCATAGAGAGCAAAATATTAGATGTTGAGGATGCAATACAATATACAATTCCTGACTGGTCTATAATACCATCAACCTTATTCAGGGTATCCAATACATAAGCATAGTAAACCAAATGCTATGAGTTGAGGATGCAATACAATATACGGTGTGAATGAAATGACCAAGATGGAGTGTGAAATCGGGATGATGGCAGGTAGTATCACGGGCTGTGGGGTCTATCACAAGGGACTCCTATCCAAACCAGTCTTATACCTAAATTTCGATAACTAGGCTCAATGTGGTAAACTCTTGATCTTAGGTTGATCACGCACCCCAACCAAAATCTTAGCCACTATGAAGGTACACACGATGACTTGATTGCGCACCACCAGCCCAAGTGGATAGTGAATGAATGAATTAATCAATTAAATGTTGAGTACGTAACTCCTACTCAGTAAGTCCACATATCAGTATAGCTCATCTCTAGGATATCACTGGGATCTAGTCAACTTCACAATGACTGCCGCCTCCTTAGCCACACAACCATTGAGTGAAAAAGACCTCACTATCTGCCTAGCCAGTAGTCTGCCGATACCTACCTTGCTCGTCGATAGTGGACCCATTTACGAGCTTGTCATACTCAGCCTAACTTACAGCCCCCTCACTCAAGCGGATAAGGCCACACCCCCTCCCAACCTACCACGACATAATGGGAGACACCACCTACTGATATTTGGTACTCTGAAGCTCATGTATCCACTTGGTCTAAACGTTCGAGTATTCTCCGGTACTAAGAGAATTTTGGGACTCTCACTCAAGGACATCCTATGTGCCCACAATGCTAGAACCAAATATTTTTGGTATCCCATTTAGCCATCCACGATGAACCTGTGAAGGCCACTGCCCTAATATCTCTAGGGCGCCAAGTGATAATGTCATACAAATGCGAGATGCATGAGTCATACAGTCCAATCATGCATCAATCCTGTGCATACCTTAGGCTCATGTGGGACAACTCCACCTATCAGGGAGTCCCATAAATAACCTGTCCTATGACATATGCAATGGTTAATCAGATCTTATAACAAATATGCGGATGATGCGTATGAGCATGTATCATGATGTTATTCTGTCACATACTCATAATTGGTATCAATAATCGATATTGATATCGATAATTGGCATCGATAATCGGCCTATATGCAAGGCGGGGTCCATAGATGAATAGCCTATCTAAACCAAAATATAAAGATCGACCCTCGGCCGTGGGACTCACTCATGGGCCTCATATACATCACATTGGGCCTCATCAAATGGGCAACAAATACATCATATTGGGCCTCAACATATGGGCCAAAATATATATCACATTGGGACTCATCAAATGGGCCCCAAATGCATCTATTGGACCTCGCCAAATAGGTCACAAATACATCGCTTAGGACTCATCAAATGGACCTCTCATACATCACAATGGACCTCAATACATCATCATAGACCGCATCACATGGGCTCAAGATACATCAATGGGCTGCATCGCATGGGCCTCATCACATCACAATGGGCCTCATCCCATAAGCCTCAAGTACATCACATTGGGCTCCATTAATACATCATATTAAGGTGGACCCTGTACATTCTAAATGGGCTCCATCAGATGGACAGCTTGGGTCAAACATGTACATCACGTGGGGGCCATGTGGATGGACGGTGAGAATGTACAACACATTACAAGGTGGTTCCTACCTGTCCAGCAAATGGACGGTGGATATACATCATCTGGGCTTCACGTTCCAGCCAAAATAGATGGACAACAAGACTGTACATACATCAGAGGTGGGTCACACCGTCAGATGGATGGTGTGAATATAAAACAGATGGACGACACTGATGCAAAATAGGTGGACAGCGTGGATGAGACCCAAATATCATGGTCGGTCTCGCGCAACAGAAAATAGATGGATGACATGGCTACAAAGCACATACATCATGGTGGGCCGCACAAGTGGATGGCATAGATGAAACACGACATCAAGGTGTGGTCCACATGCAGCTGGAATGGACGGTGTGTATATAACACATACATCAAAGCTAGCCCCACTCAGAACATCATCCAGATGGACGGTGTAGATACAAAGTACATAAATCAAGGTGGGTCCCACCTGCCCACACGTGTCACACGTGTAGGGTGGGCCCACCCTTAAAATAGATGGGCGATGTGTATAAAAACACACACATCATGGTGCGGTCCACACCAAAATAGATGGACAGCTAGGGAAACACATACATCCTGGTGGCCCATAGGACTTGCTGACGTCAGTCAGCAGTGGGACCCACCGTCTTGAAAAATGGATGGACGGTAGGGATATAATACGTACATCAATGTGGGGTCCGCCTGTCCAGAACGAACGGACAACTAGGATATAGAATGCGTACATTAATGTGGGTCCCACCTGTCCCACGTAGGAAACAGATGGACGACTAGATACACAATACATATATTAAGGGGGACCCAACCCTCACACGTGTGGGGTGGGTCCACGTCCATGGAAAATGGACGAACGGTTTTGATATAACATATATCTCATGGTCAGTCCCAACCTCCTAGCCCAATGGACGGTGAGGATATAGGGCGTATACATCAAGGTGGGTCCCATCCCACACGTGCCAATGGATGAACGGTATTACACATACCTCGGGTACAGACCCATGGAACTTAATGGCGTTAATAACAGCTATATGCTAGTGTGAGGTACTCCAGCCAATCTGCTTCCCACTTTCTAGTGATTGGATGGTGGATACAACACATCCACATGGTAGGCCCCATAGAGACGGACGGATAGGGATGGATACAACACACATATCATGTGGGACCATGACCTAGATGGTCTGGATGACCCATGGAACTTACTGGTGTTAATAACAACTATATGCTGGGTGTGAGGTACTCCAGCCAATCTGCCTCCCACCGTCCAATGATTGGACGGTGGAGATAACACATCCACATGATAGGCCCCACAGAGATGGACGAACAAGGATGGATACAACACATATATCATGTGGGACCATGACCTGGACGGTCTGAAAGACCCACGGAACTTGATGACATGATACAACAGCTGATGCTGCTGACCGTCCAGTAGATGGACGATCCAGATATTACACATACCTCATGATCAGACCCACCGTCCAGATGATGGATGGTGTGGATCTGAAGCATATACATCATGGTGGGCTTCTACCATCCATAACTGGATGGTGGATGGGAGGGATACAACGCATACATTTGGTGGGTCCACACATGTGGGCCACCAGCTTGTATCAAGCTGATATTTGTTTTTCCCTTCATCCAGTGTCCAAGATGGACGGCATGGATAGAACACAGGTCAGGGTCCCACTATCCAAAGCATCTGGATGGTTGGATGCATACATCAGATGGGCCCATGGCTTGTACGGTGTGGATCAAGTGGGCCACGCCCATCACAAGAGAGAGAAAGAGAGAGAGACGGTGAGATGGAGGGACCCCGCCACTATGGGCCCCTCTTGCTTATAATCATATACATGAAAATGGGTCCCATCACAAATAGGCCTTACATCAAATTCAAGGTCTAATGGTATGAACATCCACCGTTTACTCTTCTTCTTGAATCTATGGCAAGCTAAACTCCTTGGTTTCTTCCTTAATGGTAAATGATGAGAGTTGAAGGGTTGGATGGTGAGGATCTTTGGGTAGGAAGTGGGCCACACACAAAGCTCTCCTTGCACTCCTTAGAGGTTAGATATCCACTCTTCTTGCTTGCTTGGGAGTGAAGAGTGAAATGAGAGAGAGAGAGAGAGAGTGAGTGATTGCAAGGGAGAGGGATGGGTGTGATGGGTGAGTGATGGATGTGTATTTGACTTGTACATTGATTGATTGATGGGATGGGTTGTAAAGATTCTTTCGGGATTAAAAATACACAGCGTTTCTTTGAGATAAATGCCGGCCCACGACTCCTAGCCTGGGTATCGCATCGGCACACAAGACGTGGCATTGGAACCGTAGCGATGATGTGGTCACTGGGGTACAAGTCTCGAGTCGAGTTGACTCAGATTTACGGGATACAACTTAGTGTCGCGCACAAACACCGATTACAGGTTGTGGGTTACTGAAATTTGATGGGGAGGATCGCGGCAGTCTACAGAACGGAACAGTCTAGGATACGGGTCTCACACACTAATTAATACTGACGAACCCACCACTGCATCTAGCAATAAGAAGCACTGAAAGGATAATAATAGCCAGGAATTATGAAATGTGATCCAATATGAATGTTCAAAAGATGCTTCCATACCAGAGCCCAATTATACGGCCCAATGCCATAACTTCTCATTGCTCTAGTGACCACATCATAAGTCTCTAGTACTGTTTGGTCAAGTCTAAATTGGCGAGCCAATCTACTTGAATAATATAGTTCACACTAGAATTTGCTACCTTCTTTTAGTGGAAGAGTGCTGGATCTGATGGAGATAAGAAAAGAATGTTCAACAAATGAGATTGAATCATTATCAACAACTGCTACGTCTTCAGGAGAGCTAGTAAAAGAAAATTGATGGAAGTTGATAGGATCATTTCTCTCTATCTTTTTAGTGACCCTGCCATTTGACTTCTCGATCATCTCTCTTAGTTGATAATGTTGGAGAGGGAGCCGATCAGGGTGTGAATACTCTCTTCCAGAGTCAACAAATGTCCAGGGGAAATACACTCCTAGCCAGCCTATGAAGAAATGCCATGGAGTACAAACAGGAAAAGATTCGAAGGAAGAATCTTTAGAACCAGAGACGACATCTCCAAAAGCACGATACAGGGAACACAAAATTGTAGGAGCTAGTGAATATTTTTGGCTTTCCGCCATTGCACCTGTGACCACGAAGAAGGATGGCCTGATGATGTTTATTTGTTCATAATCCAGGAATATTACTAAGCTTAACCAGTAAGCTAGGAAAGCAGTTAGTTCACAAGAAGAACTGTATTCAGCGGTATTCATGATGTTCATGCGAATGGTCTTGAGTTCTTAATAGTTATGGCTTGCAAAGCTGTTAAGATAAGGATACAGTTAGTAAAGCAAGATGATACAAGGTCAAAATTTTGGAAATGGAAAGCAGGAAGGAGAAAAGTATATCGCAGTTTTTGAGAAAAATGAGCTAGCCATTTAAGAGAAGTAATGCAATCGGGGTGAGGAAAATTAGCCAGTGCACTGAAAAGTTCAAGTGTGGTCTTTGAAATCTTAGATTTGTCATCCTCTAAAGATAGCTGCATTAGCATGAAAATGCTCTGACATAGTTATAATTGCATCAGAGAGGTTAATCTGCTCTAGAATAGCGGTGTGTCTTCGAACAATGGCTCAAGCCCAAGCATTGTAAAAATTACAAAGAGATAGGAGGCCTATTGCTAAGAATTTTTCTATATTCCAAGGTAACCTTTCAAAAAAGAAGAGTTGTTGAGTGGTTTTAAAATAATGGGTAGGGAAAGGTTGCTGAGGATCGTGATATGGACGCAAAAATCTCATTTTATGAATCCTACCATCTCTTTGGTGGGGTCCATTCTTTTCCAGATATCCTGTCCAAATTCTTGGTTCCTTCATGATCCAATTGTCCACGGAAACAAGGATATTTCATTGATTGAATGGTTCACTGTGTAAAATTGACTAGTGACATCGCAAATTGATGGGGATAATGGTTGGTTCATTGGCAAAAGGGTTATGAAGATCTAAAGTTTCTTCATTTATTTCTACATAATTCCAAGAATGTTGGAGAAACTGTTTAGATCTTAAAAGAGATGGGTGATTCTTTCTTCTCGAAGAGGAAACCTGCGAGCGATGCATGTTTATGGGCAAAGAATTATCAAGTTAAAGATGAAATTTTGAAGACTAAGGATTTAAGGACTGAAGAAGGATTTCAAAGATTTAACATTTTTAGATTCTAAAAGAAGCTTCTGAAATTATTTGCGCGCAGGTGCACAACATGGGTGGGTTGTGCAGCATTGCACAAGGAGAAGAGGATTCAAGGCTTGGAAAAATCCTAAAATGAAGCTTATGCAAGAATGCACAATAAAAAAGTTGTTGCATAGGGATGCGTAAAAGTGGAGTTTTTTTAAAGGAGAAGGATGTGTGTTGTGTAGGAACGCACAAAGACAAGTTGTTGCATGGGTAGATAATAAAGAGACAAGGCTTATGGAAGGAGCTGAAGGCAAAGGCATGAAATTGAAGAGCTAGCTCTGGTATTTATAGGAGAAATTGGACCCGAATATGGGACCCGAATAGTCATTGCACGGGTATGCACAATGATGTTTGAAAAAGAAAGAAGTGAGTTGATACTATTTCTTTATCTTAAAGGGGATAAACAAAAAGGATCAAGGGAGTATCTATTGAGGCATAAAAATGAAGGATCAATAATGCATCAAAAATGGAGTTAAAAGAAGATGCATGGAAAAATATAAAGAAAATGAAGGAAAATGGGAACTCATAGTGTTTGTGCGGACCCGTGCAAACCATGTTGGTTGCGCGGGATCGCACAAAAGGTCTAAGGGTTTTGCGTGCCCCTGCACAGCACAAGTATGATCGAGATGATGTGGACAGTGGAATCTGATGAAAAGTGGACCCATGACACGAATATCGAGGGTTCGCACATGTGGAGGCCTATAAATACCCCTCTCATTTACACACGTTGAAGATTCTAAAGAAGATCAGAGCTCCAAAGAAGAAGAGAAGTCTAAAGGTAGCAAGGAGAGGAAAGAGGAAAAAGAAGGAGAAGGTCTTTTGCTGGGCCGCGCAACACTGTGTTGTTACGCGGTCACCAATGTTCTAAGCGCTTGAATTCTGTTAAAATAATTGGCCGGAATTTGATCTTCCTTCTGTATAGGAACATGAGCTCAAAAAAAAGAGATATCAGATGATCAGATCCTCTCAATGAGATGATCAAATCATGAGCCAAAATACTGCAGAATTTGATATTCAAACTCTTTCAATTCTTGTATTCTGAATAGTCTGTCTTAGAATCAAGGAAAATCAAATGATGTAAATGAACTTAGTTTGAATAAATACGATGATTGTTCTCTATACACTCTCTCCGTTATGATTAAATAAGATAATCTCCCAAATCAAATGCATTTGTTTCTTGTCGAAACACACCAGATTTGTGATATTCCATTAGATCGATGGTCGAAACTCCATTTTATTTCCATTTTTACTATATATAGTAAGTTTCAGTTCGATCTAATAAGTTTCACTTCGATCATAACTTTTGATCCGTTGATTTTAGGAGTCGTGCCCAACATTAGAAGGGCTTAGAAAAATTACGGGAATAACATGGTTAGCCTAAATTGGAAACTCAATATTTTTGGTCGAAAACCATGAAGTCTAGTAAAAATCATGATCGTCTATAAATAGAAATTTTACTATATATAGTAAGTCACATTTTTAGGAAGTTTGAGTTGGAGTTTGATTCTGAAACTTCTTCCTAATTTTGATATCACTATTCAAAGGATTGTAAATTCATTTTTATGATCAATCAATTTATTTTCAATTTTACTAGAATTTATTTCTTCTCCCAAGTGGATTCGAGGAAACTCTGTGAGGAGTCTAGAGAAGCACTGTGGATTTAGAGTATTTATTCTCCTGAGGAAGCTTGTGATCAACCTCATCACGTCCTTCCCTACGTCAGTTAGTATCAGAGCGAGGCTTTCTCCTAGGATTTTTGGCTTATAACAATAGGTCGGATAACATTCCCATGGACGGTGCTCCATGGAATTTACCTTTAACAGCAGCAACTTTTGAAGTATTGCAGCAAGAGAATCAACAAGTCATGTAAAGGTTGCAAGATACCATCAATTGCATGATGGAGGCCTTAGGGTAGTTCTGTGCACATGGCAGTGATCCACCTCCGATAAGGGCTAGAACTCGTAATCGCAATTATCGCAGGACAGTGCTAGCAATGAACCATATGATCACTCCTGACGAGATGGGATCCAGCAACAAGGAGTTCGATGATATGATCTTCAAATATCTTAGACAAGGCGGCGATCGGGCAAATCAAACAGATCAATAATTCAAGATGAGAGTAATTCTTCCTTTTTTCGGGTATATCATCATTCTCTAGTGTAATGGTCTTAGCATAATTTGCGTAGTAGTAATTGAAACCAATAAAATCATAGGAGTGTTTTATCATCTTAGACTCATCCTCTGTGAAAGTAGGAAGCATCCCCCTCACAGTAGCCCTCATGTTGAACCGGTAGTCTCCAAATGCTACTTACTCCATGAACCTAAAGATTAAGAAAAAAACACATGTACTTCTATCCTCCCAGATTAAGGCCACTACGCGCTCCAGAAGAAGCAAGGAAAGGCCTAAAAACATAGCACTGTTGCACAAATTCAGCTGGACTTAGCCCATACCAGCCTGGAAGCCAACAAACGATCTAGACAAAAGACGTAGCCAATCTCTGCTTTCAGAGGTTACCAATGGGCTCCTGCCGAGTGAAAAATTGTGAGGAGAATTTGGAAAATCGTGAGGAGAATGCGGAAACGATCGAATATCTGGAACACACATATATAGTCAGCCCACTCCCTTTCTTGCTTTAATCCTCCTAATCGTTCGAAGGCTGAAGATGTCCATCACAATAGATCCCCTAATTTTACTTAGAAGAAGACATTTTGAGCGATATAATTTATTCGATTCGGGAAGCCACTACTAGCAAGCTTCACGAGGCCATCTTCTACCGAGTTGCCTTCACGGAGGGCATGGGAGAAGTGGAGGTTGATAAATTCTTTAAGGTTAAGGATGACTCCCAGTTGGTACCATAAGTTCCAACATCTTGAGAAGAGAGGGGATGAGGCAGCTTCAATGATAACTCTCGAGCCAGATTCAACTACAATGTTATTGAGGCCCAACTCTTTGCATAGTTTAAGACCATCTACATGGTTTGGGCTTTCGCATAGGTATTTGTGACTGTGCCATAACTATTATGGAATGCAAAGATGAAAGTGCCAAGGTGGTCTCTGCATACACCTCTACTCCCTCCTACCCTTGAATTGCCCCTAATAGAACTGTCAACATTCAACTTCAGCCAACCTTCATGAGGCCTCCTCCATTTAACTATCAAGTGAGGAACCATTAAGCCAGAGGACTCTTCATTCATCCCCAACTCCTGCAAGATGATGTCTTCATGGACATTTTCCCTGATAGAGGGAGGAAGCTGAATCCCCACTTCTTTCAGGCAGATAGACATTCTAGAGATTATCTTTTCAACAAAAAAAATCTGCTTATTAAATCTAACCACATTTCTGGCTAACCAAATCTCCCAAATGATGAAGGAATGTACCACACCCCAAAGGTGTTTCCATTTCCTTGATTCGAACGCTAGATCACTCCACTAGATCACCCGACTATTGATGGTTTGGTTCGGAATAAGAGGGACACGGAACATGAGAGAGAAGTGAGACCACACTTTAGATGTCACATATCCATTACTGAACAGGTGGTCGAAGCTTTCAGCATCGTATGAAAGAATCAGGGAAGGTTGGATGGCTTCAGCATGGTGTTGAGGATTGGATTGGTTGGAAAGGTGCGAAGGAATCAAAGAGGGAGGGATCTGAATATTCAGAACATCAACTTAAATGTCCTGACGCCACTCCGAAAGTGAGAAAACTGGATTACCTCCGTCCGTATGCTCTGTATTTTCGAAGGTGGGTCTCTACCGATGCAACTGGGAAAGATATCTTGGTCCTAACGATGGGTTGAAATGAGGGAAAGATCCTCCGACTCTATCGAGCGAACCCAAGAAGAAGATTCCTTACAACAAAGACATTTGGATGCAAGATTGATGTCAATTTTTTAGATGGCCAAGTCCACTGGCACCGCATTGTGCATAAGTTTCCAACAGTAGGTTGCTATCTTCGGAGGAACAAGCTTATTCTAAGCCCAGATGGGGCAACTTTGCTTGGGCTGATGGTGTCTAATCGCATTCCTTACTGATTTTAGGGAGAATTTTCTAGAAGTCGTCAGCTTCCAAATGAGGGAGTCATTTCTATTAGTGGGGTAGACTCCACAATTATTGATTGCTAGGATCACTAGGATGGGAATGAGATCTCTAATCAATGATAGATCCCAACATCCTGATTGGGTCCAATTATCTCTCACCAAATTGTCTTTATGATGGTCTGGAATGGGATTGGTAGATGCGCATGCCAACAGCACTCCACCTGACTAGTTGTGATATCAAAACTTAATTGAGCCTACACCTATTACCCATTTTGAGTTGTGAATGGTGAATAGAAGAATCTTTGCCATGTTTGTCCATATGCTTGATATGTTGTTTCTAATTGGGTCATTTCTCCTTAAGAACTTGTGGAAGCATTTAGCTGCCAAAAGTTTGGCCCATTTTGATTTGCCTTTAATGAACCCCCAGGCCATCTTACAATGATAAGCTTGCATCACGTCTGAAGTTCTTTTAATATCAAGCCCTCCCTCTGTGAGCAGATAATAGAGGTCATCCCATTTAACCTAATGTTATTTGTTCCCAAATTCTTAGTTTCCTTAGAAAAATCCGGCGAAGGCCTTTTCCATCTGATTGGAAACTTTTCTTGGAATGTTGGCAGCAGCTACTAGGTGCATCAAAAATCTAAAAAGGATATGCTTGATAAGTACTAACTTAGCTACCTAGTTAAGGAGCTTCGCCTTCCATCCCGCTACTTTACTTTCGATCATCTGGACTAGGGGAATGTGGTGTGAGGACCGTATCATTCCTTTGATGAGTGGGATGCCCAGGTAGACGAGAGGTAGGACAATTTGCTTAATCATATGATATGGCTTATTTGACGGGCCTTGCTTGTTGAGGCATACTTCGGGAGAATGAAGGAACTTTTTGGTCCGTTAACCTTATGACCAGACTCCCTTTCATAGGTGTTGATGAACTTCAATAGAGACTGGATAGAGGATGCCCTGCCATTCAAAAAGATTATGGTGTCGTCAGCATATAATAGGTGGGAAACAATCAGACAATTTCGGGGAAGTTTATAGGGTTGATAAGTTCCTGTGGTGATAAGTTGGTTCAATCCTCCACTTAGAACCTCCGCTGCGATTATTAAAATAGTTGGAGACAGGGGGTCTCCTTAACGTAAACCTTTATAGGATTGAAAAAATCCAAAAGGTCTACCATTTATTAATATAGAGAACTAACAATTTGTTCAGGATCACTAAGCCATGTGAATCCAGACAGAGTCAAATTCAAACTTGAGGAGAACCCAGAGAATAAAAGACCATTTCATGTGATAATATGCTTTCTCCATATCCATCTTAATGATGATATAGCCTCCTTGCACTCTTCTATCGATCTTGAACAACATATTGGAGGCTATGGAAACATTTTCTGATATGGATCTACCATTAACGAAGGCGCCTTGTTATTCCAAGATGATCAAAGGGAGGATCTTTATCGTTCTGATAGTTATGACTTTTGATATAATCTTCTGGATGCAGTTGCTCAAACTTATAGGACAGAACTCCACCAAGTAGGATGCGTTTCACTTCTTGGGGAGAAGGAAATGGAGGTGCATCGGAAGGCTCTAGGCATCATGCCACCCTTGAAGAATTTTGACACCGCTTCTAGCAAATCTTCACTGATTATGTCCTAACAAGAGGCGTAAAAGGACCCTGAGAAGCCCTCCAGGATCGGTGCACTATCCGAAGGAATAGCGAAGACAACTTCCTTTATTTTCATCCATGCCTAGGCACCTAAGCATCTCTTGATTCATTTGCTCAGTCACTAGGCATGGGATGCTATCAAGAAGACTATCATTCTCTTAGGCCGAATTTGAAGCGAAGAGATCACGAAAGAAAGAAATTGCCTCTTCACCCATCTCGGTAGGAGAATTAGTAGTGGCTCCTGAAGAAAGGGTGATCGATCTTTTGGTTGAAGTCCTTCTGTTGTCCATGACAAAGTTGTGGAAGAACTTGATGTTGCGGTCTCCTTCTTTGAGCCAGGAAATTCTGAATTTTTATTTCCAGAATAGTTTTTCTTTAAGTTGGCTAGATTTAAGGTTTGTTAAGGCCTCATTTAGTCTCATAGTGTCTTCATCCAATCTAGTTTCTAGAAGCTTAACCTCTATCTTAACCACTTCATCTTCAACTATTTTCACCTTTTCGAAGACATTGCCAAATACAGATGCATTCCATGTCTTAAGAGTTATTTTGAGCTTCTTTAATTTGAGGAAGAACTTAACCATGGGAGTAGCCTGCAACTCTTGATACCATGAAGCTCTAACTAACTCAAGGAACCGATAATGTAGAGTCCACATTCACTGAAATTTAAATTGATTTGGACAATCATTCCATTCATCGTTGAAGTTCAGCAGCAGAGGGGAGTGATTAGAATGCACGCAGGTCTTTGTCCCAAAAACTTCCACCTCCCCAATACCTACATTTAACCCACATTTACTCCTCTAGTCTGATGTCTTCCCCATAGATCATCTCCCAAGCATATCTTCTAGAAGAACAGAACTGAAGCAGGTTAGGAAGCATCTCATCCAACCTATTGATGTCACAACACAAATCATCAAGACCAAAGATAATAAGATGGAAGGCATGGAAAGATGGAGCTGGTCAGGAGCTCCTCATAGCCGGAGATGGAATCCATATGGGGCAGAGTCAAATATAGCTATTGACGAAGATGTAAGGCTTGATGAATCGGCCACAAATCCAAAACAAGACATCTTTATTCAAACAAAGCCTTCAGGACCATCTTCACTAGGACTTAATTTGTGGGTTGATATCAGGGGTTCTCAAACAGGTCATCCTACCCATAGCACCCTATTCTCACCTGATCCTTATAGGATCCTTCCAAACTGAGGCACTTATCTAGCATAGAGGTAAATAGTTGATCAGAAGGTGTTTTCAATTAGTTAAACTCCATAGAAGGGCTACAAAGGAGGGATGGTTATCAGATGTCTAGCATCCTATGTTAGAATGTGAGAGCTGTAGGAAACAAGCTAACCATTACACACCTTAGAAATCTAGTTAGAACTAAAAAGGTGGCAGTCCTATTACTTCAAGATCCTATGATCAGTCAGTCCAGGGGAGCTGTAATGGCGACTAAGCTGGAATTTCAACATTCTATAGCAGAAACTCAAGTGGAAGGCAAGGTTTGGATTCTCTACAACCAACCATACCAAATTTCCACCATCACAGCCTCGAAGCCATGCGTTACCCTCTAAGTTTCAGCTTATTACAACTCTTAGGTTATTTACGTTACTGTTGTATATGCATCCTATTGCACGAGCGACAGAACTGAACTCTGGGAAGACATAAGATCCAGTTCTAGGGTCGTAACTAGTCCCTGGCTAGTTTGCAGGGACTTCAACACTACCACCAACAACGATGAAAGAATAGGAAGCCATACGTTCAATAACTCAAGCATGGAGGCATTTCGGGATGTTATTCATGATGTAGGACTGATAGATGTGGGCATTATGGGATCCAAATTCACATGGTGCAATAATAGGGCAGGCCAAAGTCATCGATGGGTGAGATTAGATAGAATGTTGTTCAACATGGAGTGGCTACATTCATCCCACTGCAGTAAAGTGGGGCAAATCGGGCTGCGAAGGTAGAGAAGGTGGCAAGGGAAGGCCATTTGAAATATGGAGCCGGAAACTAGAGCCTGAATTAGAGTTGACTGGAATGTTGATCGGCATGGTTAAGAAATCTGTTGGTATGGACAGTCTCCCGGCCTCTGATAAGTTGTTCGTTAAAGGTGGCATTTCCCCGAGCATCTGAGCGCTCTAGTCATTTTTTATTGACTATATGGCTTCGAGAATTGGAAGGGGCATTTTGTCAAGTGTCCTTGACACGATAATCTTCTAGCATTTACAAAGTCCCAGAGTGGGAGACTTTCATATCCTAGTGTGCATTCTACTCTGGTTGCTTCTCAGGTGTGGCTTGATGATTATTTGAATAGTTGTGTTTGGGGCTTCCCTGACAGAGTGATTGGAAGACCCTATTCCTAGTATGATCGATAAAGTGGGAGAGGATGATCGGTTGCTTAGGCTAGTCAATACCCACTAGCTTCTGCGAATTGACACCCACATGGTACATCATTGTCGGGTCCACATGCGTAATTATAGGAAAGGATAGGCCATAAACTTCTAGGTTTAAAGCAGAGGATAAGTGGCTGCTAGGTGTAGATTATCTTCACGCTGGCAAACATTAGAAATGAGGCATTCAGGGAAATGGGGTCAATCTCAATAATGGAGCCTAACCTTCCTGCAATTTGTTCAATCATCTGTTCACACCACGAGTGGATCGAGATCCCTTGGATGCGAATCTAGGTTCCTCCATTTATAGCGACCAACGAAGGGCTCCATGGTTTAACAGAGCTGAGAAGCATCTTCTACTGAAGAATGGAATTTCATTCAAAAGTGGCAGATTCAATGGCCAACTTCAATGAAGTTGAACAATTCTTTGGCTATATGGAAATCTCTGAAGTGAAGTTGGTTAAGCATGTGACATACAAGTTGAAGGGCAAAGCCTCAGCTTGGTGGGAGTAAGTTCAGCTCACGTGGATGAGAAAGATGAAAGAACCAATCCACACATGACAACGATGAAGTAGGTTCTACGCATGTGATTCCTCCTTAGTGCTACAATCAGGTATTGTTCCAACAATACCAAAATTGTTAGCAAGGTAGTCAATTGATGAGAGATTATGCAGTCGAATTCTACCACTTGACACTGCGAAATGATTTAGTCAAAACTAAATCACAACAAGTCACTCGATTCAACGGTGGATTGCATATGGTGATCCAGGATCAAGTCTAGATGCAACCTGTTGGACGATGAATGATGCAATCAAGTTGACTACCCAAGTGGAAGCACAACTTGAGCATCCCAACACACGGACCTTTCCTACCGCCAAGGTCACCGTGACGGGTCCGTCCTAGGGAGCTTCACAGCCCAAATGGAAAGAACCTGTACGAGTGCGCACTTAGCCTCCTAAACCCGTGAACCGAGACTAGGGAAGTGGGAAAGTTATGCCCCAAAGGGGTGTAATGACTGCTACTGGTCCAAGCAGGATCTCAAGACCCTATGATCAGCCAAGACTCGACTATTTCTATCGTTGTAGCCAACTGGTTTACCTGTCAAACACTTCTCCCTCACCATCAATGATGGTAGTGCTGAAAACACCGTTGAAGACCCAAATGTTGATGGATTAAGTATGTTGTTAAGGATGAAGTGAATGAGACAGAATGGGTTCTACAGGATCATGGCGAGTTACTCGTCGTGAGGAAACTAATGTGTGCACCAAGGAAAGATGTACACCCATAATGACATAACATCTTCTCAACTAAGAGTATATTGAATTAGAAAGTCTGTAATGAGATCATCGATAATGAGAGAAGCAAAAACATCGTCTCCAAGGTAATGGTAAAAAAATTGGAACTAAAAATGAACGTCATCCCTTTCCATATACGTTCGGTTGGATTAAGAAAGTTAGCAAAATGAAGGTAACTGAACAGTGCACTATATCTTTTTTTTAATTAGTAAACATTATAAAGACGAAGTAGTATGTGATGTTGTTAACATGGAGGCCTTTCACATTTTACTCGGTCAACAATGGCAATCCGATCGTGGTGCCACTCATAAAAGGCAAGATAAAGTGAACATTTTTTGTTAAAGATGGCTGGGAAGCCATACCGGCCCCTATGGATCTATAGGAGCCACCTAAAAACTTTAAATTAGAGAGTCATTTTCTCTTAGCCATATGAGACTTTATTGAGGAATACAAAGAGACAAGACAAGCTTATGCATTAATTGTGAAGGGAAAAGAACTTGAGCCCATCATCATTCTTGAAAAACTAAAACCTTTACTACATGAATTCAAAGAAATTTACCCTGATAACCTTCCCGATGGATTGCCTCCCATGCGAGATATTCAACATCATATCGACCTTGTCCCTAGGTTTATTTTATCTAATCTTCCTCACTATTGGATTAGTCCGAATAAGTACAATATTTTATAAGGGCAAGTGGAGGAATTGTTCTGTAAGTGTCTAATCCGAGAAAGCATGAGCCCATGCGCCATACTGACCCTATTAACTTCTAAGAAACATGGGAGTTGGTGCATGTGTATAACATCTGGATGATCAATAAGATTACTATAAAATATAGATTTTCTATACCATGGCTGGATGATATGTTGGACATGCTTGAGGGTGCGAAGTTATTTTTTGAATTAGATTTAAGAAGCAGGAAACATAATATTCGAATATGGCCGAGTGATGAATGGAAAATAACTTTTAAGACTAAAGAAGAGTTGTATGAATGGTTGTTCATGCCCTTTGGTCTTTCGAACGCGCGTAGTACATTCATGAGGTTGGTGAATGAAGTTTTGAAACCATTCATTGAACGGTTCGCAGTGGTCTACTTCGATGACATTTCGATATACAATCGGGATGAAGCAAACCATATGGAACACCTCAAGCAGGTACTTCAAGTGCTCATGGAAAACAAGTTGTATCTCAATTAAAAAATAGAGTTTTTGACCGATAGCCTACTATTTTTGGGCTTTGTCATCATGTCCATGGGCATCCGAGTGGATGACGAAAAGGTAAGAGGCATCAAGGAATGACCAGTTCCATCAAATATCCACGAAGTACGGAGTTTTCACGCATTAGCGACATTCTGTTGTTGATTCGTGAAGAATTTCAGCACCGTTATGTTTCCAATTATAGATTACATGAAGAAGGAACCATTTCAGTGGACCGATGAAACTGACAATAGCTTTGCTAAAATCATGCAAAAATTATCCACAACTCCAATTCTTGAAAGTGCCCTAGTTTGTCAATTAGCGTGACTGTTGAGTCCGCCAGACAGAGGAGCCCCATAGGAAGATTGATCAACAGGATGTGTGCCCGAACTCGTCACAGGTAAATCTTAGCCTCACGTCCCATGTCCCAAAACCCCAGGTAATTAAAACCCCTTAAAATTGGTTAGAACATCCTAAGGAATTATGGTTAGAAAACTTTTTTCAAACTTAGAAAAATCTCTAAGTTTTCTGCCTTTGTCGATTTATCGACGAGTGGTTCAATGAAATTGAACCCTGTTGTCGATCTCCTCAAAGCTCACTCGATATTATCAAAATGAGGACATAAGATGTCCAGCAGCTACAACAATCTCTGGACAGAATTATCAATGTATCGATAGAGGATTCGATATCATCGAATTTTGAATATCGAGTCCATCGAATAAACTCGATAAAATTGACATTAGGTCTATTGTGTTCAAAGCTCTGCTAAGGAAAATCATGCTATCTTTGATATATCGAAGATCTCCTCGATATCCTCGGAATTCAAAACTCGATGATATCGGATTGGGACACATTTCTATCCAGTAAGATTTTCAGGATATTTTTCTTGGATCGAGAGTCACTCGATAAAATCGATATTCAAATATCGATCATATCGACGCATGACCAATACCATCGAAAGTGGACAGAAAGTGTCCAGCAAGCTCATAGGAAAATTCCTTTGAATTATCGATGAATCGACACTGCCCTCGATATCATCAATATTCAAATTCCGATGATATTGAGTGATGCTCAATCATATCATTTTTCCTAAAATTCTTCAAAGGAAAGTCTCTCATATTTTCAAATGTCAAGGAATCAAACCTCGTGTCGATGAAATCGGAGTTCGAAATCTGATGACATCGACGCGTGTTTGATTTCCTCGACTAGCTGACAAAAGATTTTAAAAGCATTTGACACTTGAGTTCGTGTCATCGAGCGGTCAGTCGATGCTATTGAGAGTATACGCTCGATGATATCAACCCTGCTCGATGATATCGAACTCTGTAAAAATGTAACCATTTTATATCCGTTGGAACCTTTTTGCCTATTTAATAAGAGTTTGCCCTTGGTTGTTGGATAGAGAAAAGAGAGAGTGCTTTTATGTGTTTAACCCTAGATCATATACTAGCCTTTTCTTTCATGGAAGTTCATCCTCCAATCCACCCTCATCATTGACATTCAATAGAGTGGATTCGGGAATGAACTTTCGCATTGAAGGATCCTACAGCTACCACCTTAATGGCAAATCATTAAGCTGCTGGGATGCCTTGAATGCATAGATGATCGGAATCGCTCTGTCTCCTTTATAGGTAAACATTTAATAGAGTAGGATTCCATCATAACCTTGACCCAAACTGTCGCCATGTATTGGTACATCTTCTGAGTTACGGATTAAGGGAGCTAAAGATTCTTCATCATCAAAGGAGGAGATTTTCATCAATGTGTTAAATGGGGCTCATCTACTTATTTGTAAGTCATTAGAGTCCAAAGGACCCTTGAGATCATTCCTTTTGTAGGATTGGGTCTAAGGTGTTTTTCACTCTTTCCAAGTCCTCATAGGAGGCCTCCGGCGAGAGTGTACGTGGGGGTGCTTTGTGTTGACCCTTGCTCTGTGAAGAGCATAAACTGGTTAGAGGTGAACCTGTTTAAAACCTCTGGTTAGAGGTGAACCTATTGTGAAACCTCCGTTAGGTTCCTTGTGTGGATCCTTGTCCAGTGCCTAAAAGTCAAGTGTTATGTGTTGACCCTTGCTCATGAGAGCATAAACTATGTTGTGTAGACACGTTATGTCAGCCTAAGTGTAGGTTGTACTGGTTAGAGGTGAACCTGATTTAAAACCTCTGGTTTGAGTTAAACCCTTTGTGAAACCTCCTTTAGTGACATCCGGTACACTTAAGGGTTGAGTGCGTCCGCCGGAAGTAGAATAGATAAGTAGTCGAACCATTATAAAAATGATTGTGTTTGAGATTGCTAGTGTCTTCCATTGCTTATATGATTCCCTTAAATGCTTTTATATTTGATCACATCTCACACACAGTTACATCCATCATAAACTGTGTTTGCATTTTATTCATCCTTCGATTAGTTTTATGATTAGATCCTCTATTTGGCTTGGAAGCCATTAGAGTTACTCTGAAAAAATCTTGGTGCATACATATTTACTTAAGATTAGAGACAGAATTTTAAATAACCATAAAATATTAAAAAATCCTATTCACCCCCCTCTAGGACATATTGGCATAATTTCACTTCAAACAAAGCAGTCATTACTGCAATTTCAGTTTTTATCAAAGCGGGTCTCTCTTAAGGGCTTCACTGCCTAGAGAGTGATCTTAATGGAAGTTGAAATCATGTCCAAAAGTGTCTCAGAGGGTGTGATAGATCGAAACAATTGCCTAGTAATCCATACTGCTCTGAAAGTTGGCAATAGTTCAAAATGGTACCTTGATAGTGGATGCTCCAGACACATGACTGGTGACCAAACTCATTTTTGTGAATATTCAGATTTTGATGGAGGATTAGTCACATTTGGAGACGGTAGCTCCACCAGAATTATTGGACAAGGAACGAAAAATGTACCAGGTCTTCCAAAAATCAAACATGTTCTTTGTGTAGAAGGTGTGAAACATAATCTCCTTAGTATCTCCCAAATCTGTGATAAGGAATATCTGGTAACTTTCTCAAAGGATGTATGTAAGATCTTAGATCATACAGAAAAATCTCTCATAAAAGGTTTACACATGAGCGATAACTGTTATGTTATTGAAAGTACAAGTGAGAATGTGTTATCCACAAAGTGTAATATGGCTGTAAAGAGAGAATCGAAATTATGGCACCAAAGGTTGGGACATGTTCACTACCGAAATTTAGCTAAGCTTAGTTTAAAACATTTAGTTAGAGGACTTCCCAAGATTAGAAAAGAAGAAAAAGTTTTCTATGGAGAATGTCTAAAAGGAAAACATATAAAAGTCGGTCACAAGAAGACAAGCACCATAGCAACAACAAAACCTTTGGATCTACTGCATATGGACCTGGTTGGCCCAAACCAAAGTGGAAAGCCATGACAAGAAAAGATACTTCCTGATAGTAATAGATGACTACACCAAATTTACCTGGGTCGCATTTCTTCAAGAGAAATCAGATGCCTTTGATGAATTTGTAATTTTGGCAAAGCGACTTCAAAATAAAAAAGGATATTGCATAAATCGTATCAGAAGTGATAATGGTGGGGAATTTAAAAATGAGTTATTTGAAAAATATTGTGATGAGAAAGGAATCCGTCATGAATTCTCAGCCCCAAAAACCCCACAGCAAAATGGAGTCATTGAAATGAAAAATCGAGTATTGCAGGAAATGGGGTCAGTTATGCTAAATGGAAAAGATATGGCAAAAAGTTTCTGGACGGAAGCTGTCAACACTTCATGCTATATCATAAATAGAGTATACCTTAGAGCAGGTTTGAACAATACACCATATGAACTATGGTACGGAAAATAACCTAGTGTGAAATACTTTCGTGTTTTTGGAAGTAAATGTTATATCTTCAGAGATAGAGATCACCTAGGGAAGTTTGAGTCTAAAAGTGATGAAGGCATCTTTCTGAGGTATGCCTTGAATAGTTGTGCTTATAGAGTGTACAATCTAAAGACTCTCAATATTCAAGAATCAGTCAATGTGGTAATTGATGACCAACCTCACGAAGAAGATAGCCCTGTCAATGAATTAGAAGATGATGTAGATTCATGCATTCTAGATAAATCAGATAACAAATCTCCATTATCAAATGAACCACAACCATCATCTAACATACCCATCATTAAGGATCACCCTCGAGAGTAAATTATTGGAGATCCAAATGATGGTGTGAGAACTCGACGGCAGATAGAAAATGTCTATGGTCATTTCCGCTTTACCTCAAAGATTGAACCTAAGAATATTATGGAAGTTCTTCAAGATGAACACTGGATAAATGCTATGAAAGAAGAACTCCAACAATTCCAGAGAAACGAGGCATGGCAATTGGTTTCTAGGCCACTCAATACAAATGTCATTGGAACCAAATGGGCCTTCAAAAACAAATCCGATGAATCTAGCAATGTAATTCGGAATAAAGCAAGGCTAGTAGTTCAAGGGTATTCACAGATAGAAGGCATTGATTTTGATGAAACATTTGATCCTGTAACTCATCTTGAGTCTATCAGAATACTCATATCTGTTGCATGTGCATTAAAATTTAAACTGTTTCAAATGGATGTAAAAAGTGCATTTCTTAATGGGGATCTTGAGGAAGAAGTCTATGTAGAATAACCTAAGGGATTTTCAGATCCTAAGTATCCTCATTATGTTTATCGTCTGAACAAAGCACTTTATGGTCTCAAACAAGCACCACATGCCTGGTATGAACGATTGACAAAATTTCTTTTGGACCACAAATTTTACAGGGGAAGTGTACATAAAACATTATTCACTCAAAAGACAAAGGATTCATGGCTCATTGCACAGATCTATGTGGATGATATTATCTTTGGTTCAACATGTGAAGATACTGCATACAAATTCACCGATCTCATGAAATCAGAATTTGAAATGAGTATGGTCGGCGAATTAAACTTCTTTTTAGGCTTACAAGTGAAGCAGTTGAATGATGGAATTTTTGTATGTCAGACTAAATATGCAAACGACTTGGTGAAAAGATTTGGGCTTGAATTTGGTCATACTTATCTTACTCCTATGAGCACCACACTTAAACTCTCCAAAGATGTTAACAGCAAAAGTGTGGATCAAAATCTCTATCGGAGTATGATAGGAAGCCTACTGTATCTCACAGCCAGTCGTCCAGATATATCTTTTAGTGTGGGAGTGTGTGCTGGGTATCAAGTAGATCCTAAGGAATCCCACCTAACAGCTGTCAAAAGAATCATCAAATATATAGCAGGAACTACTTCTTTCGGTCTATGGTATCCATTTGAAACATCCACCACCATTGCTGGATATTCTTACACAGATTGGGCTGGAAATTTGGATGATCGAAAATCAACGAGTGGAGGATGTTTTTATATTGAAAATTGTCTGGTCTCCTGGCAGAGCAAGAAACGAAATTCAATATCTTTATCCACTGTCGAGGCTAAATATATTATTGCAGGTAGTTGTTGTGTACAACTCCTTTAGATGAAACAAATGTTGTTGGATTATGGAATTGAGCAACCCACAATAAGTCTTTTCTGTGACAACACAAGTGCCATCAATATCTCAAAAAATCCTGTTAAACATTCTCGGACCAAACATATTGACATCCGTCATCATTTTATTCGAGATCTTGTTGAAGAAAAGATTATTGAGTTAGAATATGTGTCTACAGAAAAACAACTTGCTGATATCCTAACTAAGCCTCTTGATATAAACAGGTTTAATGATCTTCAGAAATCAATCGAAATATGTGCAAATTGATGATACTCTCAGCTAAAATAATCTCCACAGGAAAATCCTTATCAATTGAGAAACTAAAAACAAAAGAGTCGAATCTTTAATGTCAACGAACACACTGAATCTTAACGTACTCGATGATATTCAATTGCCTTCATTATCATCGAAATTCAAATATTAATGATATCTAGTTCGCTATCGATGTGATCGACAACTCTTGGAAAGGTAAACTTGTGGCCGTTGGAACTTTCAAAGTATGGTCATCGACACGATCTTCAATGAATTTATGAGCATGTGATTCGATATCATCGAAACCACTTCGATGACATCGACAAGCCTGTTATAAAAATATACGAAAACATGAAAGGCACTCAGCCTTGCCTTCATTTTCTCTGCTTGAATCTGAGGTCCATTGTGATGTATTCGAGGCTAAATACAATAGGTGGGCCTTACACATGGGCCTGATACAATCAAGTGGGCCTGATAAAAGATATATCTAGACGACTGGCTGTGAGATACAGGTATGAGGCCCACTTGATTGTATCAGGCCCATGTGTAAGGCCCACCTATTGTATGTTTGAAGCCCATGGGTTGTGGCCCATTGTGATGTATTCAGGGCCCATGGGACGTGGCATATCCGATGTATATAGGCCCATGTGATGCGGCCATAGTGATGTGTATGTAGCCCTTGTATGAGGCCCATTGCGATGTGTATTAGGCCTTTGTGTGAGGCCATGGGCCCACTATATGTTTAACCCTAAGTGGGCCACTCCCTGGGAGCAATGTTGGTTAAATATCCACATTGATGGGCAATGATGGTTGAATGTTCACATTATGACCTTCCCTTGGGCCTTGTTGGGCTTATTCTCATTGATTGCCGATTTCGATCGAGGCTGATTATCGATCGACGCCGATTACCGATTCTGATTTGTCATGGACGCCGATTATCGATCGACGCCGATTACAGATTTTGATTTGTCATGGACGCCGATGGATGCCGAGTACCGATTCTGATTTGTCGTGGCCGATTATCGATTAGCGATCGAGGCCGATTATCATAACTGATTGACGATTCCCGATTGAGGTGACCGATCTGCCGATTTCAATTATCGATCAATTTCGATTGTCGTGGTCAATTGCCGATTTCGATTATCGTGACCGAATTGCCGATTCCGATTGTCATGGCCGATTGCTAATTCCGATTGACTTGGTCGAATTGTCGATTTCGATTGCCAAGGCCAATTGTTGAGACCTATATGATGTACATGCGACCTGTAATTGAGGCCCATTGTGACACGTATTAAGCCCATGATGCATGACCCATTTGATGTATTCAAGACCCATGTATAGGGCCCACATGTCATGTATTCATGGCCTATAGACAAGGCCCATTGTGATGTATTATGGCCCATGGGCAAGGCCCATTGTGATGTATTAGGCCCATGAGCAGGGCCCACCTGTTGTGTATATGTGGCCCTTGAGTAAGACCCATTATATTGTATATTAGGCCTTGTGTGAGGCTGTGGGCCCATTATATGTTTGCCTCTATGTGGGCCATTTCTTGGGGGCATTGTTGGTTAAATGTCCACATTGTCGAAGCTGATTGCTGATACCGATTATGAGTATGTGACAGCATAGCATCATGATACATGCTCATACACATCATCTGCATGTTTGTTATGAGATATGATTGACCATTGCATATGCCATCGTGACGGTGGTTTGTGTGACTCCCTGATAGGCGGAGTTACCCCACATGAGTGAGCGGTATGCGCAGGTTTGATGCATGACTGGATTGTATGACTCATGCATCTTGCATTGTGTGTTGTGATTACCGTATGCTCTAGCGACATCAAGGTCGTAGCCTCCACAGGTATTTCGTGGATGGCCAGATGGGACACCGAAAATCTATTCTACATGGGTTGCTATAAATATCCCTGGGTGAAAGTCCCTAAACCCTTTTGGTTCCAAAGGTTGATCCAACGTCTAGACCGAGTGGATGCATGAGCGCATGAGGGCTGTATACCGTTAGGCCGCGTCTCCCACTGTGTCGTGTTCGGTTAGAAGGAGGTGCGACCTTACCTGCCCGAGAGGAGGGGACATGCTAGGCTGAGTCTGACCAGCTTGAGAAATGGGTCCGCTATCTACGAGCTGGGCCCGATATTGGCAGGTGGATAGTGAGATCTCTTCCACTCACCTTGTTGCGCGCGATGGGACGACAATCTGGTTTGGAGTCTAATAGACCCCGGTGATTTTCCAGAGAGGAACAATACTGAGTTGAAGCATTCAAAAAAAAAAAATTTGTTTGGTTTCATGTCAGGTTTTGAAGTCCATATGTCAATCTCTTGTTTGAGTGTGTTGTGTCATAGGTCTAAAATAGCAAAGATGCCAAATCTTTAGATCTACTTGCAACTAGGTCTACAAAAGGCTTTTATAGTGAAAAAGGGAGTATTGAGGCATTTTTTGATACACTGAATCCATGGAGAAATGGAAATTGTTTTTCATAGACAAGATAGTTGGCCATTTGGATACGTGTACAATAATCATTACTCTTATCGGTTGTCAGACTTCTCTGGCATAAGGAATAAGGTGATAGTGTCTAATTCCACTAGCTATCCAAACTGTCACCCCAATTTTGGAATCCTATTTTCTACAATGGCCACAAAAATTCTCATACGGTAATAATTACATTATCTACGGAATCCATGCATCCAAATATGCCCTAAAAGTGATAATTTCCTTTTGGACATCCAAACACAACCACCATGTCAAACCCAGTATCAATTCACATGCCTAATTTATATATTCTCTATCACTTTTTTTTTTCAAAGTTTATATAAATCAGGGAGCAAGCATTATTCATTGTTCTCTATGACTTCTCTTCAACTACTGTTCGTCCAATCTTGAGTTTTATGAGGCCTACTACAAAGCTATTTCTGGGAGTTTGTATTTTAGCCTTTCATTATCTATACTTGATGGCATCGTTCTGGTCTTCTCTAATTTCATTTGTGAGTTTCAGTGTTCTACTCAACAATTTCCTAAGACGTAATCCCAATGAGTTCCCTAAGGATTTGTTAGAACCTAATCCAACAAGTATACGTAGTAAAAAAAAAAAAAAAAAAAAAGGTGTGATTTAAGAAGTTTTGAAGGCAAATGAGTTTAACCACTGGGCTAATCTTTATTATTCTCTCTATGTCGATATTCCGGGGCATGTCATCTCTCGAGTTTAGGTGGATTTCCTTCTCCATTCTTACGAGGGATTAAATATCTTTAATTTGAAATGTAATTTAATTTGTTGTACTTGACGATTAAAAAAAATCTATTCTTTCTGGCAGGTTGTTTCTGCCTTTGCATTCAAGGGTATTGATTGCACTTCTCTTTGCATTCTCCTAAAGACGTTTTATGATAATATCTTCTTCTTCAATTCCCTTGCAATTTTTTTTATATCCATTCAGATAGCTCCACCTCCCGAAGTCCAAGCTTTACTGAAGAAATGAAGCATAAATCAAAAATCTTCAAAGAGTCCTCAAGAACCTTCTCGTGAATTCGCACCTTCCTCCGAACCTTCTTCCATAAGCTCCTTCCACACCCACTACTCCACCTGTCTTTCCTCTTTCTTTGGCACTATCAACACCGTGTTTTATTGTTCATCATTGCCTGCTTAAAAGATTTTGTGGCTTTTAATGAAGATGATGGCAGTGAGGTGTGGGACTATTTTGATGGAACGGCCTTTCTTCTAATCCGCCACCATTGTTGAACCAAAGTCTCTATATTTGTGAGTCTTTCTGGCCTCACCTTCCCTTTGTTTTCGTTTAGGTCCATAGTGCGCTCTCTAAACACTGAGCTTGATGCCTCCAAAGCTCTCTCCATTCAGCACTTGAACCGCCTTGTCTATCTCATATTCCAAGCCCATTTACACGAAAGCAAAACCTCAAGAGTTTGTTTTAATTTCTCTCTTGGAATCACAACCTCCATAATCATTCCCGCATGACCAAACACTCTATACAAAATTATTGGCTGCCATTCTGCCGGGAAATTATCAACTGTCACGCCCAAAACTCAGAAACCGGGATCACAGAATTTTCGATCGTCGAATTCGGCGTCGACAGTCTCCGTAGAACCCCATTCTCGGCTCCTATCTCCCATTCGCCAGGTTCCAATCCTGGGATGCTACGAGGAGGATTTTCAATGTCAGTTTGATTCGTAATAAGCATAACCAAAGGCATAACCTACAAACAACAACCAAGAACTCCATTACATTTTCACTATGATTAAAAACTTTACAAGTACAATGAGCATAAAGGGAAATACAATGGTAAAGCACAAAAACTCCAAAACGCTCAGCAACGTGCTCCTGCCTCAGCGCTACTGCGATCCAACGTCAGCTGTACGCAACGGTCATGCATAAGCTTACAGAAAGCTTAGAGGGTGGTGAAAGTGTGTGCGCAAGGTAGAATATGAACATGCAATGTTAGAGTAATACGGAATATGCGGATTGAACCATAATATCATGAGCCGTACCAAGGCTTATGCGATGCAAGACATGAATGGTATCGGCTATCCCAAGGCCATGCAATGTATAATGCAACTCAAGCATACAGATCCTCATCTATGTCCACACATCAATACAGTTCAAAGTATGAAATATCACCGAGGTCTAGTACACTCAAAACCAGATTGCCTCCACATCGCGCGCAATAAGGTAAGTGGAAGAGACCACACTATCCGTCTGCCAATATCATGCGCGACTCGTCGATAGCGGACCCATTCCTTGAGCTGGTCAAACTCAGCCTAGCATTGCCCCCTACTCTCGGACGGGTAAGGCTGCACCCCCTTCCAACCGACCACGACACAGTGGAGAGCGTAACCGTCTAGTAATAGGCCTTCTATGAGACAGTTGGGCCTAAATCCCTAGGCCTTACATTTAATCAAAGTGGGTCCCAATGAATTACTGTATTTGCATAAGGATGGTCCTCAAAACAGGCCAAGGTGGGGTCCATATGAGTTAAGGATCTAACTCATTCTTTAAGCCAATGCTATAAAACGAACTCTTAAAATGAATGGACGGTTTGGATGCAGCCCATGCATCATGGGTGGGTCCCATTACCGCGGGACAAGGGTAAGGCACATACATCACCCAGGGCCCCACCGTGGAGGCCACACAAACAATCAGGTGGGTGCCACCGTCCACTGGACGGTGGTCTTGACATAAACATCAATGTGGGTCCCATGTGGGGCCCACTGTAATATTTATTTGGCAATCCAACCCGTTGATAAGGTCAAACAGACCCGGTTGAAGGAAAAGTACAAATTTCAGCTTGGTTCAAAACTTTTGTGGGCCCCAGGAAGATTTCAATGGTAGATGCTCAATGTCACTGTTTCATGTGATGTGGCCCACCTGAGTTTTGGATCGACCTGAAATTCGGAGGGGGGCCCACCTGAGAAGGGGACCCACCTAATGGACGATGTAGATAAAACATATACATCATGTGGGGCCCACGGCAGCAGCCGTGGGCGGCTGCACGACAGCCCGCCCGCCCGCCCGCCGTTCCACGGCTGCACGCAGCAGCGTGCAGCGCTGCTCTCTGCCAAAAAAAAATGCAGAGGCTCTGCCTCTTAGAAATTTTGGAAAAATGAATTTTCCTGGAGTTTTTCGCGTGTGGGGCCCGCTAAAGTGAAATCCGCCCCAGCCATTACGTTCAGTGGCTCGACGCCGTCCAAATGAGTCTAGAGTTGAAATTTTTTTGATGAAAGAAAATGAAATAAAATAAAATAAAATGTATTTGTAAGGTGAGGATGGAATTTATGACACTATGGCCCACCAGGTGATTGGATCAGTTCCAAAATTCTACCCAACGGCTAAAATACTGTGGGTAAGAGGATGGACGGCTTGGATCGAATATAAACCTCAGGGTGGGGCCTATGCAAGGGGACCACCCAAGTCCCTTACTTCTTCTTTTCCTTTTCTCATTTCCTTTGAGATGTCCAGCGTCCCAGACGCTGGACGGTCTTGGTCCATAATTGCAGTGTGGTGGGCCCTGATGGAGTGGGCCACCACGGATGAATGATATGGGTACAATGTATATGGTGGGCCCCATTTGAAAAAAATCAAGGTGGGATCCATTCAAGTGGGCCACACAATCATATAGCATAAAATTAAACTAAAATAAAATAAGATAAAACAAGAGAAATAAAAGAGAGAGAGAGATAGAGAGTGGGACACGGCTTGTGATGGAGGGACCCCGTCATTATGGGCCCTCCCTTGCAATAAATCATACAACATACGGATCCCGTTAAACATGGGACCATCAAAATGTAAATCAACGGTGGAGATCCATTCCCCACCGATATGGACGGTCTAGATGACCCTTTCTAAATGAAATAAACATCATGATGGGGTCCATGGAGAATGGCCCCATCATGGAATGATCATGATGATCCGAGTAGGCCATCGGCCTTATTTTAGGGTCCCAAGTGAGATCCACACCATTGATCGGTGGGCCTCACTTGGTCCACCATAAAAATAAGTAAATCTACCCTATAGAGGCACCCACCGTCCGATCTTCTCGCTCCTAGGGGTTCCTTGGCACCTTGGCTTCAACTTCAATGGTTAAGATGAAGAATGGAGGGTTGAGATGGGAGATTTTGGGGTAGGAAGGTGGGCCACTTGGAGCTTAGGAATTTGGAGAAATTCCATACGTATGGAGTTGGAATTTGCTTGGAGTTTTGAAATGAGAAAGAGAGAAAGAGAGAGAGTGATGTAAAGGGAGAGAGAGAGAGTGATGGATGGATGGGTGAGTGATGGTTGTGTAAGAAAAGCTTGACTTTTGTGGCTTTTGTGTAAGAGAGGTATGGGTGGTGAAGACTTTTGTGGCTTTTTATGTAAGAGAGGTATGGGAGATGAAGACTTTTGTAGTTGCTTGGGAAAAGGGATGGAAGTGATGTGTACTTGACATGTGATGGATTGATGGGTGATTGATTGATGGGATTGATGCGACACATCATAGAGATTCCCTTGGGTTTCGCAACGCACGACATTTTCTCACACCGAACGTTGGCCCATATCTCTTGACCAGGGTATCGCCTTGGCGCGCGAGTCAGGTATCGGAACTGCAACGACGGCGCGATCGCTATGGTATTGGTCTCGGGTTGAGTCGACTCGGGTTGTCGGCATATGAATCAAGGTCGCGCGTTGATATCGATTAACGGTCGAAAGTTGTCGGAATTCGACCGGTAAGACCGCGGAAGTGTACAGAAAGGTACGGACCAAGATACGGGTCTTACAGCTCTCCCCTCCTTATAAAAATTTCATCCTCAAAATTTACACAAACATCGCAACTAAGCATAACTCGCGAAGAATAAGAAACATCATAATATCATTATATAGAATCGGAGATAGCATACAAAATACATCACATGATCAACCATCAAAGAGATGAGGATAACGCTCTCGAATCTCAGCCTCACGCTCCCACGAAGCCTCCTCTACAGAATGGGGACCCCACTGCACCTTCACCAACAGAATAACCTTGGTTCTGAGGACCTGCTCCTTCCGATCAAGGATACGGACTGGTTGCTCAATGTAAGAAGCGTCCTCACAAACCTCCAGCGGCTGCTAATCAATAACGGGAACTATGTCTAACCCACACTTCCTCAACATGGAGACGTGGAAGACGTCGTGGACACCAGACAACTGTGATGGCAACACAAGCCGATAGGCCACAGCGCCAACACGCCCAGTGATCTCAAAAGGTCCTATGAATCTCGGGGCAAGCTTACCCTTCGCTCCAAATCGAACTACGCCCTTCATGGGCGAGACCTTGAGATACACATGGTCCCCTACATCAAACTCCAAGGGACGACGCCGACGATCAGTAGAACTCTTCTGTCGGCTCTGAGCTGTGTGCATCCTCTGCCTGATGATGCCAATAGCCTCTGAAGTCTCCTGCACAAGCTCGGGACCTAGGAGACGGCGCTCTCCAACCTCGGTCCAACAACTCGGTGATCTGCATGGTCTGCCATATAGTGCCTCAAAAGGAGCCATGTCGATGGTTGCCTGATAGCTGTTATTGTACGCGAACTCAGTCAATCGCAGATGCTCACCCAGCTACCCCCGAAATCAATCGCGCAGGCCCGAAGCATATCCTCAAGGATCTGGTTGACCCTCTCGGTCTGGCCAACGGTCTGCGGATGGTACGCGGTGTTGAGCTGCAAATCAGTCCACATCGCTCGCTGGAAGCTCCCCCAAAACTGAGACGTGAACCTCGAGTCTTGGTCAGAAACGATCGAGACTGGAACGCCATGCAGTCTCACAATCTCCTTAATAAACTGTCTCGCAAGCCGGTTCATAGACCAACTCGCACGCATCGCAAGGAAATGTGCCGACTTCGTCAGACGATCCACAACAACCCAAATGGCGTCATGATCGCACTGAGTCCTCGGCAAACCCATAATGAAATCAGTCGACACGTGCTCCCACTTCCACATCGGGACGCTCAACGGCTGCAACAGACCAGGAGGTATCTGATGATCGGCCTTGACACGCTGGCACGTGTCACACTTGGCCACAAAATTGGCGATCTGGCGCTTCATCCCCGCTCAAAAATACTGTCGCCTCATGTCACGGTACATCTTCATCGAGCCCGGGTGGATAGAAAATCGCGATCGATGTGCCTCGGTCATAAGATCTATGCGTAACTCTGGAATATCCGGGACACATAATCGGTCTCTAAAGCGAAGTCCACCGTCTGTACCGATCTGCCAATCTGCCTGACCCTCAGATGCCGCCTCAGCCATATAACTCTGCAATGACTGATCAGCCTGCTGAGCCTCGATCACCCTAGCGACAAGAGAGGGTTGAATCGACAAGCTCGATAACTACACAATGGAAGACTACAGGCCGAACTCAAAATCATACGCAGCATTATCCTCAAGCATCCGCCACTCTTGAATCATCATGTGCGCCACTAAGCCTCGTGGCTGACGGCTGAGGGCATCTGCCACCACGTTCGCTTTGCCCGGGTGGTACTGGAGGTCAAAATCATAGTCTTTCAAGAGCTCCATCCATCACCTCTGTCTCATATTCAACTCAGACTGCGAGAAGAGGTACTTCAAGCTCTTGTGATCAGAGAAAAGCTCGAACCTAACTCCGTAAAGATAGTGCCTCCACACCTTCAGTGCGAAGATAACTGCAGCCAGCTCCAGATCATGTGTAGGATAGTTCAGCTCATGGACCTTGAGCTGACGAGACGTAAAGGCCACTGGTCTCCCGTGCTGCATCAGGACAGCACCCAAACCTATATGCGAGGCATCAGTAAATACAATAAAGCCGTCACTCCCAGAGGGAAGAGTGAGGACAGGAGCGGACGTCAGACGGTCCTTTAACTCCGTAAATGCTCGCTCGCAGGCGTCACTCCAAATAAACTCTACGCCCTTCCGAGTCAACCTGGTCAGTGGGGCTGCAATACGGGAAAAACCCTCGATGAAACGTCGGTAGTAGCTCGCCAAACCAAGAAAACTACGGATCTCTGTCGTAGTCGTGGGCTGGCACCACTGACGCACTGCCTCGACCTTCGAGGGGTCCACTGTGACACCCTCCCTCGTCACCACGTGACCGAGGAACTTCACCTCCTCCTGCCAGAACTCACACTTCTCCAGCTTCGCATACAGCTGGTGTGCGCGGAGGGTCTATAGAGTAATCTCCAAGTGCTGCTCATACTCCTCACGGGTCCTCGAGTAGATCAGAATGTCGTCGATGAAGACTACAACAAACTGATCCAGATATGGGCGAAAAACCTCGTTCATCAGCTGCATGAAGACCGCGAGTGCATTGGTCAGTCCAAAGGACATGACCTGAAACTCAAAATGACCGTAACGGGTCCTGAATGCCGTCTTCGGAATGTTCTCATCTCGAATCCGAATCTGATGATAACCGGAACGCAGGTCAATCTTCGAGAAGAACTGTGCACCCTGCAGCTGGTCGAACAAATCATCAATCCTAGGGAGCGGGTACTTGTTCTTGATCGTGACTTTGTTGAGCTCGCGATAGTCAACGCAGAGCCTCAACGAGCCATCCTTCTTCTTCACGAAGAGTACCGGCACTCCCCACGGAGAACTGCTCAGACGGATAAAACTCAACTCACGTAACTCGTCCAACTGCTTCTGCAGTTCCCGTAATTCTAACGGTGTCATACGATACGGGGCCTTAGAAATATGCACGGTACCGGGCACGAGATCGATCTGGAACTCGGTGAGTCGGCGAGACGGTAATCCCGGAATCTCCTGGAACACATCGAGAAAATAGCATACTATCGGCAAATGGTCGATGCAAACGGAAACAGGCTCCTCAATGGCGCAAGACATCAAACAAGACAACCGCTCTCCTCTGGTCTCTGCGACGAACTCGAACTGTGGCACGCCAGGTATACAGAACGTGACGGTCCTCGCGGCGCAGTCCAAAATGGCATAATACTCGGTGAGCCAATCCATGCCTAGGATGATGTCGAACTCAAACATCGGCAAAACGAACAGATCGGCAAGCAGAAAGGTATCCCCAACCAGAACGGGGCATGACGAGCAAAATCGTCCTAACACTGCAGTCCTCCCCAAGAGAGTCGATACTGATAGGCCCTCATCAGCAGACTCTAACGGTAAGCTGCCTCTGCTGCTGCAGCCTCTGAGGCTGGGAATGATGCTGATTCTGCTGTTGAGGTGGCCTCGGTGGTGGAGGCTGCTGTCGCTGCTGCTATGGGGGTCTCTGCTGCTGCGGTGGAGGTCTCTGCTGCTGTGGACCTCTCTGCTGCTGCTGGGAGTTGGGACACTCCCATGAACGGTGTCCCGTCGCACCGCACCTGAAGTAAGTGCCGATGAACTGCCTCTGAGGTGGTGGTGGAGGTGCTGCTGGTGCTGATGGTGCTCGGAAAGCTGGGCGACCTGTGCGCCTAAGCTGTTGTGGTCGACGCTGCTGGGAAGGACTGGAAGAAGCCTGCCTCTTCCGGTCTCCCCTCTGACCAAGCTCAGACTGAGAACCGGCCCACTCAGTCTCGTAAATCTGAGCTCTCCGCACCACTGCCTGGAAAGTAGGGAGCTCATGCCCAATAACACGACCTCGAAGGTCGTAACGTAAGCCGTGCTCGAAACGGCGGGCCTTCCGCCCCTCGTCATCAACCATATATGGTGCAAAACGTGATAGTGCCACAAAACGGGCCGCGTACTGTGCCACCGTCATGTCTCCCTGCACCAGAGTCTCGAACTCTAAGGCTCGCTGACGACGGATATGGTCGGAGAAGTACTGCTCCTCGAATCGGTCAACGAAGTCCTCCCATGTCTAGATATAATCAGGTCCAGCAACACGGGTAACAGAGGTCCACCAATGTTCGGCCTCACCCTGGAAGAGAAATACAGCTAACCGGACGCGCTGCTCGGTCGTACATGACATGGTATCGAAGATCTTCTCCACATCGGAGCGCCATCTCTCTGCTGCGGTCGGATCTGGCTCGCCCTGGAAACGTGGGGGATCAAGCCGTCTGAACTCACATAGTGAGGCGCTCGCGGGCTCCTGCTCTGCCTGAGCTGGTGAAACAGCTGGACGTCTGCCCTGTCCCTAGAGTGTGGCTGTCACAGCTTATAACATCTGCTGTAACTGAGAGGCACTCACAGTCACGGTCGGCTCTGCATCGGCCTCAGGTGGAGGAATGTCATCCTCAGGGGAGGAAGAAGGGATCTCTGAGGGTGGAACGGGAGACGCAGAGGGTAAAGCTGGAGCCTCCGATGGTGAAGCAGAATCCTCCGGTGGTGGTGCGGGAGTCGATCGGGTAACTCTCCCAGGTGCCATGTCCTACAGAAAAGAGCAAAGGCGCCTATCAACTTCAAAACTCTAGAATATACATACGTTAATGGTCTATATTGGAAGGTCGCGAAGCTATCCGAACTTCGGGACTTAGCCATTCCACACTCATAGCAGACATGTAATGTTATTCTCGATTATTCCCAAGTTATGCTCTGATACCAACTTCTATCACGCCCCAAACTCGGAAACCGAGCTCACAGAATTCCCGATCACCGAATCCAGCGCCGACAGCCTCTGTAGAACCCCATTCTCGGCTCCTAGCTCTCATTCGCCAGGTTCCGATCCTGGGATGCTACGAGGAGGATTTTCAATGTCAGTTTGATTCGTAATAAGCATAACCAAAGGCATAACCCACAAACAACCAAGAACTCTATTACATTTCCACTATGATTAAAAACTTTACAAGTACAATGAGCATAAAGGGAAATACAATGGTAAAGCACAAAAACTCCAAAACGCTCAGCAACGTGCTCCTGCCTCAGCGCTGCTGCGATCCAACGTCACCTGCATGCAACGGTCGTGCATAAGCTTACAGAAAGCTTAGAGGGTGGTGAAAGTGTATGCGCAAGGTAGAATATGAACATGCAATGTCAGAGTAATACGGAATATGTGGATGGAACCATAATATCATGAGCCGTACCAAGGCTTATGCGATGCAAGACATGAATGGTATCGACCATCCCAAGGCCATGCAATGTATAATGCAACTCAAGCATACAGATCCTCATCTATGTCCACATATCAATACAGCTCAAAGTATGAAATATCACCGGGGTCTAGTACACTCAAAACCAGATTGCCGCCACATCGTGCACAATAAGGTAAGTGGAAGAGACCACACTATCCGTCTGCCAATATCAGGCGCGACTCGTCGATAGCGGACCCATTCCTCGAGCTGGTCAAACTCAGTCTAGCATTGCCCCCTACTCTCGGGCGGGTAAGGCCGCACCCCCTTCCAACCGACCATGACACAGTGGAGAGCGTAACCGTCTGGTAATCGGTACTCAACGCTCATCTACCCACTCGGTGTAGACGTTTGAGCAACCTCTTGGTACCATAAAGGTTTAGAGACTTTCACCTAGGGATATCTATAGTACCCTATGTAAAACAAGATTTTCGGTATCCAATCCTGCCAACCACGATGCGTCTGTGGAGGCCACGGCCCTGATGTCGCTAGGGCGTATAATAACCATGTCACACAAATGCGAAATGCATGATTCACGCTATCCAATCATGTAACAAATCCTGCGCATATCGTGCGCTCATGTAGGGCAACACCGTCTAACCGGGAGCCCATAAACAACCTGCCCGAAGGCATATGCTATGATCAGTCAATCCTCATATCAAGCATGCATATGATGCGTGTGATCATAAGTCATGAAACTATACTAAATATATAAATGAGTGATAATCCATTCTTACAAAGCAGATGGGCCTGGACGGCCTATACACAGCAAGTACGGCCCAGTAATGGGCTTTAAGGAGGGTCGTAATGTGGACGTCAAACCAACATTGCCCCCAAGGCACGATCGCCGTAAACACTGCCACATAATCTGTATTGGAAACACACATTGTAATGGACCTTAGGTACATCCCATTGGGCCTTAAATATATCTAATAGGCCATGATATATGGGCCTTGTATTTGTCAAACGGGCCACACAAATGGACCACACCAATGGGCCTTAGGTATATTGCAATGGGTCATAACCCGTGGGCCTTGGATTTGCATCAATTGAGCTTAGTCTCATGAGTCTAGTATGTGACCAATGGGCCACACCAATTGGGCCTCCCACATGTACATCAAATGGGCCTCAACCCATAGGCCGTATATGAGTCAAATGGGCCTAAATCTCTAGGCCTTAAACAAATCAAATGGGCCTAACCCATGAGCCTTCAATAAATTTAAATGGGTCTACCCATAGACTCGTATGCATATCAAAGTGGGCCTAAACCTCTAAGCCTTACATATATCAAATGGGCTCAGTCCCATGGACTTGCAACACATCAAATGGGCCTAAGTTCTTAGGCCTAAAATGAATCCAATGGGCCTAGCCCATAAGCATTTCATAAACCAAATGGGCCTAGCCCATAGGCCTTTTGAAATTCGAATGGGCCTAGCCCATAGGCCTTCTATGAGTCAGATGGGCCTAAATTCCTAGGCCTTACATTTAATCAAAGTGGGTCCCAATGAATTACTGTATTTGCATAAGGATGGTCCTCAAAACAGGCCAAGGTGGGGTCCATATGAGTTAAGGATCTAACTCATTCTTTAAGCCAATGCTATAAAACGAACTCTTAAAATGAATGGACGGTTTGGATGCAGCCCATACATCATGGGTGGGTCCCATTACCGCTGGACAAGGGTAAGGCACATACATCACCCAGGGCCCCACCGTGGAGGCCACACAAACAATCAGGTGGGTGCCACCGTCCACTGGACGGTGGTCTTGACACAAACATCAATGTGGGTCCCATGTGGGGCCCACTGTAATATTTATTTGGCAATCCAACCCGTTGATAAGGTCAAACAGACCCGGTTGAAGGAAAAGTACAAATTTCAGCTTAGTTCAAAACTTTTGTGGGCCCCAGAAAGATTTCAATGGTAGATGCTCAATGTCACTGTTTCATGTGATGTGGCCCACCTGAGTTTTGGATCGACCTGAAATTCGGAGGGGGGCCCACCTGAGAAGGGGACCCACCTAATGGACGATGTAGATAAAACATATACATCATGTGGGGCCCACGGCAGCAGCCGTGGGCGGCTGCATGACAGCCCGCCCGCCCGCCGTTCCACGGCTGCACGCAGCAGCGTGCAGCGCTGCTCTCTGCCAAAAAAAAAATGCAGAGGCTCTGCCTCTTAGAAATTTTGGAAAAATGAATTTTCCCGGAGTTTTTCGCGTGTGGGGCCCGCTAAAGTGAAATCCGCCCCAGCCATTACGTTCAGTGGCTCGACGCCGTCCAAATGAGTCTAGAGTTGAAATTTTTTTGATGAAAGAAAATGAAATAAAATAAAATAAAAATGTATTTGTAAGGTGGGGATGGAATTTATGACACTATGGCCCACCAGGTGATTGGATCAGTTCCAAAATTCTACCCAACGGCTAAAATACTGTGGGTAAGAGGATGGACGGCTTGGATCGAATATAAACCTCAGGGTGGGGCCTATGCAAGGGGACCACCCAAGTCCCTTACTTCTTCTTTTCCTTTTCTCATTTCCTTTGAGACGTCCAGCGTCCCAGACGCTGGACGGTCTTGGTCCATAATTGCAGTGTGGTGGGCCCTGATGGAGTGGGCCACCACGGATGAATGATATGGGTACAATGTATATGGTGGGCCCCATTTGAAAAAAATCAAGGTGGGATCCATTCAAGTGGGCCACACAATCATATAGCATAAAATTAAACTAAAATAAAATAAGATAAAACAAGAGAAATAAAAGAGAGAGAGAGATAGAGAGTGGGACACGGCTTGTGATGGAGGGACCCCGTCATTATGGGCCCTCCCTTACAATAAATCATACAACATACGGATCCCGTTAAACATGGGACCATCAAAATGTAAATCAACGGTGGAGATCCATTCCCCATCGATATGAACGGTCTAGATGACGCTTTCTAAATGAAATAAACATCATGATGGGGTCCATGGAGAATGGCCCCATCATGGAATGATCATGATGATCCGAGTAGGCCATCGGCCTTATTTTAGGGTCCCAAGTGAGATCCACACCATTGATCGGTGGGCCTCACTTGGTCCACCATAAAAATAAGTAAATCTACCCTATAGAGGCACCCACCGTCCGATCTTCTCGCTCCTAGGGGTTCCTTGGCACCTTGGCTTCAACTTCAATGGTTAAGATGAAGAATGGAGGGTTGAGATGGGAGATTTTGGGGTAGGAAGGTGGGCCACTTGGAGCTTAGGAATTTGGAGAAATTCCATACGTATGGAGTTGGAATTTGCTTGGAGTTTTGAAATGAGAAAGAGAGAAAGAGAGAGAGTAATGTAAAGGGAGAGAGAGAGAGTGATGGATGGATGGGTGAGTGATGGTTGTGTAAGAAAAGCTTGACTTTTGTGGCTTTTGTGTAAGAGAGGTATGGGTGGTGAAGACTTTTATGGCTTTTTGTGTAAGAGAGGTATGGGAGATGAAGACTTTTATGGTTGCTTGGAAAAAGGGATGGAAGTGATGTGTACTTGACATGTGATGGATTGATGGGTGATTGATTGATGGGATTGATGTGACACATCGTAGAGATTCCCTTGGGTTTCGCAACGCGCGGCGTTTTCTCGCACCGAACGTTGGCCCATATCTCTTGACCAGGGTATCGCCTTGGCGCGCGAGTCGCGGTATCAGAACCGCAACGACAGCGCAGTCGCTATGGTATTGGTCTCGGGTTGAGTCGACTCGGGTTGTCGACATATGAATCAGGGTCGCGCGTCGATATCGATTAAGGGTCGAAAGTTACCGGAATTCGACCGGTAAGACCGTGGAAGTGTGCGGAAAGGTACGGACTAAGATACGGGTCTTACATCAACGAAGAGTGTCAGGTATTCCAACAAATTCAGTGGAGCCCTCCTATTTTTCTGTTGTTACGACTTCCCTTTTCCAGCTATCTCCCATTCTCCCTGTTATCGTTCTTCCATTCCAGTTATCTCCCATTCTCCCAGTTATCGTTCTTCCATTCCTGCCTCATCTGTCTCGAGGATCTCCAGCAATCTTTTTTTCCCCTTCCCCTTTGATAAACCATCTCCCTGGATTTTCTCTTTCCACATCATTCCTCATAGCAAATCCGAAGTTATATGTATACATACTTAGAGTTGTTATTCTTAACTTCCACTACCATTCAGAAAAACATTGGAGCCCACCAGAGGGAGTAGTGACTGCCATTGATGATTGAAAGTACACTAGGAGACCAATTCAAGTAGTCCTTGAGTTCTTCAAGCTTTCCTTGCTTTAAGCTTTAGGACAATCAAGCGAGCCTCTTATAGAGACGGGTTGAAACTATCAAAAAACCAATGTGTATTTAGGCATGCCTTAGACTTCTTCAAACAACCTTTAGAGAGCATGTGTCTAAATCGAAGTTTCCACGGCTCCTCCCCTTGAACGCTCTTAAGCACACATTTACCCCCTAAGAATTGATATTGCAAATTCATAAGCATTCAAGAATTCAATTCCTCCATTTTCCTCAATATGAAGGCAAGCTTCACAAGCAACTGGAGAAATATCAAGCCCTTACCTTAGATCATTAACCCGACTCATCAAGTCTTCTTTAATCTATGAGTTTCTGCTTTAGACAGTGCCATGAAAGAAGATAGAGAAATATGAACCGAGTGTATAAATCGTGTACTGACCACGAATTTTTCATCTAAGGAAGACGTCTACCATCCCACTCGAGAGCTTTAGCTTGCATTGAAAAGAAGATCCTATTAGATCTGGTGAGAGGAAGCATGAAGCTGGGATACCCACAGGGGTGAAAAGTCAGTAAGGTCACACCACTTCCACTGAGATTTGCAAGCCCAACAGGGTTTTGGATTCATAAGACAACGGACTCCGGAAGTCTAACTCCAATTAATTGTCGAGCCTGAGGCCTTGCAATAAACATCAAGACAGTCAAGGGCAATGTCAATGTGATTCTCCTCCTCCCGAGCATGAGAAAATTATCATCTTCAAAGTGACTATTAAGAAAATGTTCCTTAGTGCTGAGGATAGAAGTGCCTTGAAGAGAAGGCTGACAAGGAGTAAGAACGACATCGTATCTCCCCACTGGATAGATCTTTGACTAACAGAGGCTGTGGAGTGTCCAAAGCCCCTTCCTTTGTCTGTCAATTGATGTTTGTCCCTTCCTTTGTTTGACCAATTGACGTTTGCTTGGAACTTGAAATGACAGAGGCAGGCCCCTCTTGATTCTTCTACACATGTGGAGGTCAAGCTCTTCTTATTGTGAACCGATTTCCATTCAACACCACCAAAAGTAGGTCTTTTATAGCCTCATCACTCTTTAGATTAGTGGGAACCTCTAAGTTTGTCAAGATAGAGACTTCCCATACCACCTTTGTAGCCGCGACCCTTTTATTTGGCCAAGAGCTTCAAGCAGAACTGACACCCTATGATTCTTGTCATGGCAATGATAACAATAGTTAGGTAGTGTTAGATATGAAACCGACTACAATATTAGGTAGGAGTGAACATTTTGAAGGTCACAATTTTGAAGCAACTGCCAGAGAATTTCTATATGGTGACGATGACAAGGACAATTGCGACGTAGAGGAACATAAGCCTTATATTGGTACTAGTGATGAGGATTTTGATGATCAGGAGACCCACACTCTCGCAGTAGTCAGATACGCATTTTCCAAGGCTAAAAAAATGATGATTGGTGCAGGAACATGATCTTTTACACTTATACCAAGTGTAAACAAAAGAATTGTAAAGCGATCGTGGATAGTGGCAGTTGTGCCGACGTGGTCTCAACCAACACCTTAAGTCGATTGAGATTGAAAGCCGAGTCTCACCCTCAGCCCTGCAAAGGTTAATGAGTCCTTCATTCTGGTCTCACAGCGATGTTGTATCCCCATCCAATTTATTCCACCGTCTAGATAGCTAGACGGTGAGCCTTGTGATGTATATGTTGTATCCAACCATCTGTACATCTGGTGGGCCACACGTGTGGACCCCACCATGAGGTATGTGATTTATCTATGCCGCCCATCCCTATAGGGCCCGCTGATGCATGCGTTGCATCCAAATCGTCCAACCATTTGGCAAGCTCGTCTTACAGCTTGAGACTAAAAATAAGACAGATCTAGGATCAAGTGGACCACGTTATAGAAAACAGTGGGTTTGAACGTCCACCATTAAACCCTTGGGCTACCAAGTTTGGACCATTATGATATTTTTTTTTCCTCTAAATCCAGGTCTTTGTAACCTTATGAATAGACTGGACGGGAAATAAACCCTATGGTAGGGCCCACTGGAATTTAACAGTGGAATCATTATCACCACAGTTAAATATGGTATGGTCCAATTGATATGATTCATTATATATATATATATATATATATATATATATATATATATATATATATATATATATATATATATATATATATATATATATATCTAAAAATAGATGAGTTGGGTTTGGCCTATTTGAATTGGCCCATTCGACTTAGCCCATTTGACTTGGCCCATTCAACTTGGCCCATTGATTCGGCCCATTTGATAAGGCCCGTTGTTGAGGCCCACCTTAATATATATGAGGCTCATGTGATGCGGCCCATTTGATGTATTTGAGCCCATGGGTTGAGGCCCAATGGGATGTATATAAGGTCCATTGCAATGTGTGATTCCACCATGGTTTATGTAATGATGTTTATGGCGGGCCATGCTATGGGAGCAATGATGGTTTGGCGCTCACATTGTAAGAATAATATTAGTTAAATGTCTGCATTGTAACTCTCCCTAGGGCCCATTGATAGGCCCATACTTGTCGTGTGTAGGCTATTTAGGCCCATCTTCGTTGTGAGATTAGTTCATCACCATATACCATGAGTAGTATAATTTCATGACTCATGCCATACGCATCATATATATATATATGTTTGATATGAGTAGTGACTGATCATAGCATATGCCATTGGGCAGATTATTTACGGGACTCACTAATAGGAGTTACCCACATGAGCGCGTGGTACGCGCACCGATTCGCTGCATGACTAACGGTGTGACTCATGCATCTCGCATATGTGTGACATGATCATTGTACGCCCTAGCGACATCAAGGTCGTGGCCTCTACAAGCACATCGTGGATGACCGGATGGGATACCAAAAATATTGGCTCTAGCACTGTGAGCACATAGGATGTCCTTAGGTGAAAATCCTAGAACCTTTTTGGTACCGAGAGATGCTCTAATGTCTAGACCAAGTGGATACACGAGCGCCCGAGTGCCGAATATCAGTAGGCCTCGTCCCCCACTGTATCGTGGTCAGTTGAAAAGGGGTATGGCCTTATCCTCCCGAGTGAGGGAGTTGTAATCTAAGCTAAGTTTGACCAGCTCGCAAATGAGTCCGTTATCGACGAGCCGAGAGGCATTGACAGACTACTAGTCAGGCGGATAGTATGGTCTCTTCTACTTGTTGGGTTGTGCGGCTAGAGAGGCGATAGTTAGTGTGGAGTGTACTAGACCCCGGTGATATCCCAGAGGGGAACTGTACTGATATATGCACTTAATGAGGACCGGCATGCTTGTATTGTATCTCGCATATGACATTCGACTATGTAGGTCTCGCATCGCATGGCCTTGGTATGGCCGATAGCATTCATGTCTTGCATCGCATAGCTTTGGTACCAAGGTGTCCCGTATCTGTTACGATACGGCATATCGGCTGATACGTAATGGTAACGACTGACACTATTACGTGATACGGGGTCAAAACGGCCATTATGGAATTCTGTGACCGTAACGGCCATTACGGGGTCGTTACGGACCTGTAACGTCCGTTATGGGCCTTAAAAAAAGAAAAAAAAAAAAGAAAAAAATACCTTTTTCGTTTCTTTTCTTCTTCTTCTCTTTCATCTTCTTCTTCTTCTTCTTCTTCTTCTTCTTCTTCTTCTTACAATGGGGTTGCGGCGCTGCTGTGGTTGCGGCTATGGCGCTGCTACGGCTACAACGGCAGCCCTTCCCCCCCCCCTCTCTCTCTCTCTCTCTCTCTCTCTCTCTCTCTCTCTCTCTCTCGATTCGGTCCTCTCTCTCTGCTTTGTCTTTTCTTTTCATTTCCCTCTTTTCTTTTCTTTTTCCAGTAAAACCGAACGGAATGGGGTGGCTGTTTCACAGCCACACAGTTTTCTTTTTTTTGTATAATCTGCAATGCACGCTGCATAGTGCACGCTCACTATTTTATTGGATGCGGTGGGGCCCACCTCGATTTATGTATGGTAAATCCATGCCATTTATAATTTTTCAAGTTCATTTTAAAGCATGATCCTTGAAATGAAGGGATCAAAATCTCAATTGGACCACGTAGTTGGGATTGAATGCCCGCCGTTAAAATCTTCTTAAGGCCCATTTTGTGATTCACCTAAGATTTGGATCAGCCACATTTTTTGGTCCATGCCCTGAAATAAGTGGGCAAAAAGGATGGACCACATGGATATACAACAAATGCCATTTTATATATTTTTATATTTTTTTCTATTTACGCATTAAATATGGCCATTTTTTTAAAAATTCAAAAATAATTTTTTAATGATTATTTTGCTATTTTAATCATAGTAGAACATGTTAATGTGCATTTTACAGATTTGGGGTAACATTTTATATTTTTTTTATATTTTTTCTAATTATGCATTAATTATGGCCCTTTTTTTTAAAATTCAAAAAATCATTTTTAATGATTGTTTTGTTGTTTTAATCATGTCATGTGATGTGTTAATCATAGGAGAACATGTTAATATGCATTTTACAGATTTGAGGTGCCATTTTATATTTTTTTCTATTTACGTATTAATTATAGCCCTTTTTAAAAAAAAATTCAAAAAATCATTTTTTAATGATTATTTTGATGTTTTAATCATGCCATGTGATGTGTTAATCATAGTAGAATATGTTAATGTGTATTTTACAGATTTAGGGTGTCATTTTATATTTTTTTCTATTTACGCATTAATTATGGCCCTTTTTTGAAAAATTCAAAAAATCATTTTTTAATTATTGTTTTGTTGTTTTAATCATCCCATGTGATGTGTTAATTATAGTAGAACATGTTAATGTGCATTTTATAGATTTGGTGTGCCATTTTATATTTTTTTCTATTTATACATGTTCAAGAAATTCCTCAAAAATAATTGTAAACACCTAATGTAAGATATTTTCATATTACATTCATTCTAATATATTTATCATTGATAGTAGATAGTTAGAAAATTAAATATATGAATTTTGTAGTCAAATTTAGGTTATCTGGTTCATAAATTCATTAGACAGTCCGACACAACTTCTCACCAAAGAGTGGACCGTTGCACCAACATAAACATATTCCAATTTATAAACGAATGCATATTTGGAATGCTTAGAATATTCCAGATTTAATCCATATTTTTTCATTTTTTTTGACAAAAAAAAAAAAAATTGCTCCATTACGGGCTATTACGCCCTCATATCGCCGTTAAGCCCCTATATCCGTATCGATTTTGGAGATCACCGTTATGCCAACCGATATTGATACGAGACACCTTGCTTGGTACAGCCGATAGTATTCATGGACTTACAAGCATATTTTCGCATTACTCTGATATTGCATACTTGGCATTTGCTTTGCGCACACACTTACACCACCCTTTAAGCTTTTGTAAGCTTATGCATGACCATTGCGTGCAAGTGACGTTGAATCGCAGCTGCGCTGAGGCAGGATTGCGCATCAGATTATTTTAGAGCTTTTAGATCACCTTGTATTTCCCTTTCCGCATTGTACTTAAAGTTTTTAATATAGTGGATATATGGTGATGTTGTTTTGTGACTTGATTATGCTTGTGGTTATGCTCTATTACAAAAAAAAAAAATCATATTGAAAATCGTCCTTGTAGGATCCCAGAATTGAAATCTAGCATATGAATGCTGGGAGCCGACAATGGGGCACTACGGAGGCTGTCGGCACCGGATTGGTTGATCGGGAATTTTGTGAGCCCGTTTTCCAAGTTTGGGGCGTGACAGACTGACTCCGACCTGTCAAGACGCCTCTAGTCGGGTTCACCGAGAGATAAAGTCACCTCGGAAGGATCAATCCAACTCTCAATCACTACCGGTGAAGGGTAGAACCAAGCAACGGTAATGATAAACTTCCTGGTAGTCGACTGCCCTTCCGTCTACAATGTACTACTCGGAAAACCCTCGCTCAATACTCTAAGAGTGGTCGTATCCACATATCACGACATTACGCTGGTCAGAGGCGATCAACAAGAAGCTCAAGAATGTTATACCTTAACATTAAAGAAACACCAGGCGATGAATGTCACTGCCCTTGATCCCTGAGAAGAGTCCAATGAAAGAGGTCGGCCAATGAAAGACCTCGTATCCACCCCCCTCGACGAATCTAACCCCGCTCGAACAGTTCATGTCTAAGTTCTTCAGTTATTCAAACAACTTTTCTAGGGGCCTAAAATTTTGAATCACTACGTTCTCAATTCCTTCTAATTTCAAATGGCTAACTTAATAGTTTTTAAAGATCTCTACATGAATTTGAAGTCCAAAAGTCTAGTCCTAAAAATTTCAAGGGTCTAAAGTTTGAAGCACCTATGTTCCTAAGTTATACTTAGTTTAGATGGAATTTCATTTGCCATCCCAATCACTTATAAGGGAACCTAAGTTTGGGTCTCTACATCCTCAATGATCCTCCTAAGTCTAAGGGAATTTCACCTAAGTCCAAATTTTTAGTTTCAAACATCTTAACTTGAGACATTTGAGGCTTGTATAAGATCATTTCCCAAGGCCAAGTTTGTCCAAACTATACTCTGATACCAACTATAACGACCCGAATCTTCAGGACCCGAGTACACGACCCGTTTTCTAAAAACCTGAGTGTTAACCTTAAAGGATGGTCAAATTAGAGTGTATATTTTCTTTTATAAGAGTAAGCAGATGAGCGTAGAATGGACAAATCAACATAAATAAAGATTTCAATTTCATTTAGAGTATACAAGAGAGTGCCCATAATGACTTACACAAACTAATGTCTCCATTCTTACAAATACAAACTGAAATAACATTACATGTGAAACAAAGAAAATTGCAACAATCTTAAACTGTGAAATCCTGTAGCAGCCCTTAGTAAATATAATCATGCACCCTTGTTAACCAAAGCCTGCTCCTCACCAATATGAATGTGAACATCATTAGGGCCACTTGTGCTACCTGTACGGTTGTACATTTGATGCATGAGTGGTCAACTTAGTATGAACTCCCCTCAAGATTACACATCGCCGCATTAGGTAAGCATAATTATAAAACAAGCATACAAAATAATACATAATGCAGGTCTTATTGTGTGTATGGATGCATAAAATATGCAATCATCGCCTCGGAGATGCTCATCCGTGCGAACAGTGGACTCGTCACCCATGCAATCATCGAACCTGGGAAACATCATCCAGTTGGAACAATACGTACATCACGTACGATAGCAATAAATGCTAGTTTGTGCCATGTATGCATGATTAGTCAATCTGTTATTAATCCAATTACAACCAGTCATTTTAAATAAGCTCAAAGGTTTACAACCAGTCATTTTAAATAAGCTCAAAGGTCACTATAGGGGCTTGTCACCAGCGTAGGCCGACAGCTCGGGCATAGGTCTCATACCACCATCCCCGACTCATGAGACTACCATCTTAGGATGTTTAATGGAAACCTGTCGACTAATGGCCAATCATATTATAGTATATAGGGCTTACCATGACATGGTTGCACGGTATAAAACATCGGACTCATATAGGGAAAATACCCAACAAAGCCACATAGGGCGAATATCAATAACTATGCCACAATATCAAATATGCGATAAAGACGATCCTTAAAAACCCTTGGGCACAATAATCCTGGATGGTAGGCCCACATTAATGATCCAGCTAGACCACCACTCAATAACCACCAAGTCGAAGGTCCATTACGATCACAACTAGTCAAGTTACATCCCAAGTATGGGTGTACATTCATATGTGGGAATTTCCTACTAATGTACCAGTTTAAGTTCCATAAGCAATTCACAAAAAGAAATCCACAAGCATGAACAATTATACAGGATAATCATAAAGCATGTAATACAACAATTTAATTTCCACCAGCTAACACATGTGATTATAAAGGGAGATATCAATTATAAAATTTAAATAAAAAATATAACTTAAGCTAATGAGAAGATGGAAAGCTCAAGGGGAAAAATCATCACCTTATAGATCGTCACTAATGTTGCTAGAAAGCACATGTGCCCTTAGAATCAATCCTATCATAAATTGTAAAATTGTATGGTCAGATGCAAGTTTTGTATGTTCCCTATGGTTAAGACCATAATCTAGGGTTTGGGTTACTTATGGTTTTTACGTAGGATTAGGATTTCATCCTAAGGTTTAGTTATAGGCTTTAGATTTCAGGATTTGAATATTAGTTCATGTAAAATTAATTATCACGATAGTTTATAACTATAGCATAATTATTAATATCAATGATAGAATTACTATTAGCTAATCGTAGCAATAATAATCATCATAATGGTAGAAATCAATATACTTCTACCACCAATGACAACATCTAAGAATGGTGAGTAAAATCCTAATAACTACAGTTGTGGTTTTATCTATACTAACTAATTGTAACACCCCGTACTTTTCAGTACTCGAGTGTTGCCACATAACCTAACTTAGTATAGACACCAATCTAATTAAATTAAATGTCCCCATGTCCTAGCTTAAACCTGAACGTAAAGACCGTTACATCATCAAATAAATCTTGTATTAAGATTTCAATCACTTGATAGATAAATCAAACCATCCAGACATCAAATGATACTTCATAAGTATAGTATTTTATGCAAACATAGATCAAACCTTATAGATGTATTTTAATAATTTACCTGAAAATGTATGGAATGGGGTGATATGTATATATTTAATGTATATGAAATATTTTGAAAATAATATTAAATAAACATAATGAGTGGTAATTTCACAATGTATAATTGAATTATAAATATTAATGTAGCATTAAATATCCTTCATAAATATGCAAAAAAAAAAAAAATTTAGATATTTTAAATAAAATTGAGTATTTAACAATGTGATTTCTAATATGATATTGTACTATTTTCAATTTATATGTAGGCATAATATGATATCCTATATTATGAATTTTACATTAATAAATAGGTGGTCAATAGCATGTATATGGTAGTATGTTAATATTAAAATATTATATTTATATATATGTATGAGATTTTAATTATTTTAATTTCAAGTAATATACCAAAGTAATGAAATCTATATTGATACTAGTGTTGGTTAGTAATATAGGATGAAAACCTTAAAAATGGTCCCTTGGACCTTTCCAACCGTTGACGTTAAATTTCAGGGTGATCCAACCGTCGGGTCAACCTAATCAACACCAAAGGACATTAGAATCATTAGTATGGCCCACCTAAGCTTTGGATCTGCCTAGTTAATGGTGTTGATCTAACATAAACGTTGCGGTGGCCACCACACGAGGTGCGTGTGCACCATGGACCATCATGCACGATGTACACCGAACCAAGATACTCGGTCAAACAACCTTTGACTGAACAAAAACGAAAAAAAAAAAAAAAAAAAAAAGACAGGAAAATTTTTAAAAACTCCTCCCACCATTCAAGTATTTGAATCTGTTAAAATTGGAACCCCAAGTTGAGCCTCCCCAAGCACTTTCCGGACAATCCAAACCGTACATTTCACTCGTGGTGGTCCACTGAACAAAACAGTATAGGCATCTTAACCCATGCATTAAGACAACACAGATCAGCCCCAACCGTCCATTTCCTTCACAAAGGGCTGAGATCTAATAAGGGGGACCATCAGGTGGCTTGTTGGGCAAGCCAACACCCCACGAACCAGGGGCTTTCAGCCTTCCCCCTGGCCAGCTGAGAAGGTCTTCTCATGGCCCAAAAATGGGAAGAATGAGAGTAAAGAAGGAAAAAGGAGATTTTCCATTTATGGGAGGCAGAAGCTGTCACAACGGTGATCATTACTGGGGCCACGTGGCATCATCCCAGCCCTCCCAAGTGGAAGGTACGAGATGAGTTAAGAAACACTCTCATCTCATGAGAAAGAGAGGAGAAATTGGAAGGTTCTCATGAGATGGGGCCAAGCATCGCCTGGGGTCAGAAAAGTGGACCCCACACCACTTATGGGACCCATCTGGGCCTATCAAGCGGTCTACATTACCTTGAGAACCCTTGGATAAAAATCCGCCATTGTTGGGTGGGTCATCTTCCTCAAAAATCCACCCAACCACCAACTTAAGATGGGCCCCACCTGGACTAGAAGTTGTACTTCTAGGTAGCCCTGGATGCCACCAATGCATCCCCAAGCATGGATGGGCCCCATGCTAGCTATCTCTTCAATCCCAACCATTGAGTGTGAAGAGCTTTTGTCAACCGTCGGTCTCACCTCTTCCTGCTTATAAATAGGACACCACTGCCCTCCATTTCCACACCAGATAGAAAGAGAGAGAAAGAAAGGAAAGGAGAGAGAGAGAGAGAAAGAGAAGAAGAAAAGAGAGAGAAAGTGGGGACGTGAGTGCACCAGTACGGCCAGGTAAAAACAGTCAAACTCTGTTTTCATTCTTTTCCATTTTCTTCTTCATTTTTTTTTTCATATTGGTAGCCACGTTTTGGGCCAGAAGGCAGGCCGTAAATAGGGTTGCGATAAACCTTTGGGTGGGCACCTAATCTCAGCTAAAATCAGGCCTGAAAAATGGGCTGAAAGTCAGGCTGGGAACACGCCAAAACCTGGCTGTTTCTGGGCTGGAAATGGGGCAGGAAAGGCCTCTGATTAAGCTCCGATTAAGACTGGAATGAGCCTCACAAACGGGTCGTACAAGGTGCTGTCTCTCAGCCTGGAAACAACTGAAACCACAACCTATAAACAGCTGATGTTTCTGCCTAGAGACAACTAAAAATACAACCTGCAGCCAGCTGGGTATCCAGATTGAAACCAGTTGGGATTCCAGCCTGAGGACGGCTGAAGTTTTAGTAGGTCTGGAAACGAGGTAATCCCGGCCTAGATGTAGGCCTCTATGTGGGGCTCTAAATTTGGCCTCAGTTAGGCTCCTAGTTAGGCCTTAAAAACCAGCAAACACCACATCTGCGGGAGGGCTGCACTACGCCAATAGGGGGGCTGCACCACACTGACTAGTGGGCCTCATGTTAACTTGCAGGTGGGTCGCGTCACATATCTCAGTGGGCCACAACACAATTCTCAGCCAATCCAGCCCTTTGAAAACAGTATGGTGGGCTCAGCCCTTTGAAAGTAGTGTAATGAGCCCAACTCCTTGGAAACATGCAGTCAGCTCAGCTCTTTTGAAACACGGCTGTGGGCCAAAACCAGCCCACGTTCAGGGCCGAAATCAGCCCTTCAAACCTACACTGGACCCATTTGAGCATTACCATAATTATCATTATTAGGGATTCTACTTTTAAAAATGTATAGCATTTAGTAAATTATCTATACTGATGTTGGATATTACGTATAAAGATTATTATTATTAAACATTAATGTCTTATTCCATCATTATTAAATATTATCCTTAAGGGTAGAACATATTATGTATTCTTATCAAAATGATTAAGAGTGTCACGTTAACTAATATTTGGGTATATTATTAATATTAATAGTTGTTTTGAAATCATTAGTATCAGTCCTTGTTATACTATCATTAATAAATATTATGTTATCATTACCTAGGGGTTATTAGTCCTTAGATAAGGACAGTAAATTCAAATATGAACTTAGGAACCCTCACTATTAATATTGATGGATTAATACTCGTATTATGATGGATTAATACTCATATTATGAATATTATTTGACTCAGGGTATAATAATAATAATACTAATAATAAAAAAAATATTAATAATAATTTATGATTTAAATCCTAAAATCTAAGTATGGGACTAGACTCTAGAATGAAACCTTAATTCTACATTAAGACCCTAAGTAACCTAAACCCTAGGACAATACTTTGAACACAAACAGTGAAGTTAATCTTATGGTACAAATTCCTAACTTATGATAGGATCTAAGTCTAAGGGCGTGCGCTCTTCCTAATAACATTGGAAGGCGAGTTAGCAAATAAGGTGATGATTCTTCCCCTTGAGCTTTCCATCTTCTATTAGCTTAAGTTATAGTTTTATTTTAATTCAAATTGATAATTGCTATATCTTTCTCTTATAATCACATGTGTTAGCTGGTGAAAATTAAATTGTTATATTACATGCTTAATGTTTATCCTGCATACTTATTCATACTTGTAGAATATTTGTGAATTGCCTATGGAACTTAAACTGGTACACTGCGGGAAACCCCTACCTGTATGTGTACACCCATACTTGGGATGTAACCCAACTGGTTGTGATAGTAATGGACCTTCGACTTAGTGGTTATTGAATGGTGGTTTAAATTGACCATTGATGAGGGCATACCATCCAGGGTTGTTGTGTCCAATGGTTTTTAAGGATGGTCTTTTATCGCATGGTTTTGATACTCATCCTAAGTGGCTTATTTTGATATTTGTCTTATGTGGCTTGCTTTGATATCGCCTTATGTGCCTTTGTCCTGGTATTTTTTCTATATGGATTCGATGTTTTTATCGTGCGACCATGTGATGGTAATTAAGCCCCATTTACTGTAATATGACTAGCCACTAGTCGATGAGTTTCCATTAAACATCCTAAGATAGTAGCCTCATAGGCCGGGGATGGTGGTATGGGACACTATGCCCGAGCTGTCAGCCTATGCTGGGTCATGCGCTCCCCGTAGTGACCTTGAGCTTACCTAAATTGGCTGATTGTAATTGGACTAATAATGGATTGACTAATCATGCATCCATGGCATATTGGCGATGACAGGTGACTAATTCTAGATGCTGTAGCACGTGTCCTAGAGTTGTTAGGGTATCGTTTCGCTAGCTCCCAGACCACCGACTATCGACCCCTATCCGACTGGATGTTTTTCTCAGGTTAATGATTGCATGGGCGACGAGCCCAAGTCCAGCTAGATGTGCATCCTCAGGCCAATGTGCATACACGCATCCATGCATTTAAAAAGACTACATCATATATTGTTATGATTTCGTTATTGTTTTATAACTATACTTACTTAATGCGGCGGTGTGTAATCTTGAGGGGAATTCACACTGAGTTGGTCACTCATCCATCAAATATATAACCGTACAGGTAGCACAGGTGGCCCTGATGATGTTTACATTCATATTGGGAAAGAGCATGCTATGGTTGACAAGGGTGTATGATTATATCTGCTAAGGGCTGCTGCAGGATTTCACAACTTAAGATTGTTGCAAATTTACTTTGCTTCATATGTAATGTTATGTCATTTTGTATTCATAAGAATTGAGACATTAGGTTTGTATAAGTCATCATGGGCACTCTCTTGTATCCTCCAAATGTAATTGTAATTTTCATCTATGCTGATTTGTTCACTCTACGCTCATCTGCTTACTCTGATAAAAGAAAGAAAATATTATATTTGACCATCATTTAAGGTTAACACTCAGGTTTTTGGGACATAGGTCATATAATTAGGTCCTGAAAAGTCGGGGTGTTACACTAATACTAGTATAAGCAATCTATTAGTGGCTAATCAAGTCTCTAATAAAAATTACCATGATAATAGTAGTGAGGATGGAAATTGTAAATCAAGATCCTTCTAGTTTGGTGTACCATTAATTACAATATAAACTTAATAATTTACAAGATGACCATTATCATTAGTGTTATAATTTATATTAGCTAACATAGTAATGACAATCGTTATGATGATAGCTAATGTTGTGATCTATTATTATAACATTTAAGAGTGAAAAAACAAAACATTATAAGTTAATAATTATAATAATTATCATTATTACTTTATCTATAATAACTATTATTAGTATAAATAATTTACTAATGGTCATCCATATCTACTAATTGCACTTGGCTTGCTCTTTTATCCAACAAGGAAGGTTTTTGTGTGAGTTTGAAGGAATCAAGGTTCCTATACCAAGATGAGTAGGTTTAGTGCCACACATAGCTAAGAACATTCTAACTCAATTTCAACTAGGGAGTAAGACAATCTACTAACCTTAACCCAAGTCAAGGATGAGTAGCTGGTTGGTTGGTTAGACACCTTGAAATGGTGCTAATCTGGCAACAGATCGAGTCAGATTATCAATACAAGCCAAACTGCCTTCAAGATGAGAGCCAGTTCACTAAGTCAACTCGGTTCGTCTCAACTTGGGGACTGAGTTAGCTCAGCTCAGGTTCAACTCGCTAGCTACAGTGCTGTGTTCAACTGAAATGGGTCTGAACCTGATTGGGAGAGTCGGGGTGCTGCAGGGCTGCTCCCACTCGAAGTCTGGACGCTCCCACTCGAAGTCTGGACGAAGTGTGGGCTGAGTCGACTCGTCAGTCGCCCACCACCTGTTCTGTTTCTCTCCCTGCCTCCTCTGCTTTTCTTTTCTCTTCCCTTCCTTCCCCCTTCTCTTTCTCTTTTCTTTTTCTCATGACCAGAAAACACCTGGACTGACCAGATCCATCCTAGCTCGGACCCAACTTGGTCCAGCGAGGCGAACTCGCCAATGGGTCGGGCTGGCTCGGTTCGGCAGATGCAGCCGCGCACCCCCTGCTTTTCTCTTTCTTCTTCTTTCTCATTTCTCTGTTGTCTGGATCTCTCTCTCTCATTTCCGTTTATTTCTTCTTCTTTCTATGCTCTTTTGGAGGCCAGCAACTCTGGGACTCGGAGAGAGTTCGGCTTGGTACGTTGAGCCACGACCCGGCCCAACTCAGACTCCCATCTCTCCGTCTGCATTCGACCAGATAGCTCTCCATTCCCTCTCTTTCCGTCCTTCTTTCTCTTCTTCTTCCCTGTTTTCTCATCGCACCAGGCCCATCAGTGTCGAGCCTGCCGCAGTGCGGCAACGCGTCGAGGAAGAAGACCTGACTCTAATGGCGGATCCAAATGCCGAGCATCTCCCTTCGAAACGGCGCTGCTGGAGGGTCTGCATCGTCACTTTGAAGCTTATGGATGCCTCAAATCGAAGCTCCATGAAGGTTTTCTCAGTGGGTTCGAGCTCGGAAAGGAACGGCTGGTTTTCCATGGCTGCCGCAGAAAATGGGAGGGATATGACATTTTCTCTCCCTTCTTGTAGGGATTCCAGCATTCTCAGGCCCGTTGGATGCGAATGGAAGGCTGGGATTTGATCCCAGCATCCGGTTTTCTTAAAACAGCTGCAAACAAGGTGGTTTTTGTGTCGGTTTTCCCATGGAAAGCCCTAGCACGTGAGTGGCGCGTGGATGGTCAGGACCCGTCTGAAATAGAGGTCTCTGATTGGACGAGAGAACCTCACACGGATAGCAACAGATGGCAGGAGAAGACGGTGGGATAGTTTCCCATTTTTGAAAATAAACTCACACATACAACCAGTTTTGGCCCAGGTTTGTGCCCACTCATGCGCTTGATATTGTGTGAAATAGGCGTGGTTATGGTCTTCCGTGGACCCTGCATCAGATGAGCCGTTCGGATTTTCCAATCACGATGAGATGGTGGGCCACACGTTGATCAAACAAGGGAGAAGAAAAACATAAGGGATCCGTTTAAAACGGATGCAAGCGGGAGTTTTTACCTCTTCTGGAAAACGTCGGGTCAGCCGGACCTGGCCGTTACAATGCGTGTGGTGCACGGAGAGTGCACCACTTCCTGGTGCACGTGCAACCACAAAGTGGATCCTCCATGCTGAAATTTTTAGATCCACTCCATCCATTCTTCTAGGGGGCTCTACCAAAGGGTTTTGGGCCAATGATCAAGCTGATCTAAGGTCTAGGTGGGCCATAAGAGTTCATTTACGTCCTTTAAGGGGTGACTACGTAGGTTCAACGGTCGGATCAACCTCAACCCAAGTATCAACGGTCAAGAGATCCTAGTGGATCATTTGTAGGGCCCTTATACATAATACTAACTGTATACTAATATTAATATTAATTTTTATTACTATTACTATCCTATATCATTATTAGTATTATTTATTTATTATTATTTTTTTCCATTATTATTATTATTATTATTATTATTATCATTATTATTATTATTATTACCATACACTGCCATTTATTTATTTATCCATCTTTATTTATTTATTTATTATATATGTACGTAGGTTGTGGGACCACTCGACGTGTGTTATTTAGCTATGTGTGTTACCACATACATGTAGGCTAATTTAGACCCACGTGGTGACACTCGAGTACTGAAAGTTCAGGGTGTTATAGCTACATATCAGATGCTTGTGAACAAGATCCTTACTCTTACCCAGGTGGTAGACTCGAAGGAGTTTCAACACCGGGTCAAGGGTTCGAGTACCCACCGGTGGTGAAATCCCACGGCGTGCGTGTGTGGGGTGTGTGTGCGTGTGTTAAAAAAAAAAGATGTTTGCCCATCAGATCGGGCGCTCCATTAAAGTCTATGTCGATGATATGCTGGTCAAAAGCATCAAAGCCACAAACCACCTATCCGACTTGGAGGAAATGTTTACAATTTTAAGGAAATACCATATGAAACTTAACCCAAGCAAATGGGCCTTCGATGTTGTCTTAGGAAAGTTCCTCGGATTCTTAGTAAGCCATAGAGGGATAAAAGCAAACTCTGATAAGATTCAAGCTTTCCTCGAAATGAACTCACCAAAGACAATAAAGGAAATCCAGTGCCTCACAAGAAGAGTGGTTGTGCTCAACCGATTCTTTTCCTGAGCGACGGACAAATGTTTGCCATTTTTCAAGAAATTTAAAGGAAGCCAAAAAGCGATGTGGACAGAGGAATGTGAGCTCGCCATCTAGGAACTCAAGCAGTACATGGGGTCCCCACCCTTAATCTCGAAGCCCGAACAAGGGGAACCGCTCCTATTATACCTCGCGGTATCATCAGCTATAGTTAATTTGGTCATTATCAGAGAATAAGGTGGAAAGAAACTACATATATACTACGTCAGCAAGGCCCTAGTCCCAGCCGAGACCAAATATCCGAACATCGAGAAGCTTTCTTTGGCCCTAATCATTTCTGCGCAATGCCTCTGACCTTACTTCCAAGCCCACCCCATTGTGGTCCCGACAGACCTACCACTTCGGCAAGTGCTCCAGAAGCTTGAAGTATCAGGGAGGCTCACAAAGTGGGTAGTCGAGCTTAGCGAGTTCGACATCGACTATCGTCCCCGCACCGCTATAAAGGGACAGGCAGTAACAAACTTCCTCGTCCAGCTCACACCCAGAGAACTCATTAGAGGCACCACCCAACGACCAAGTCGATCGGCCTGGGAAGCAATTAACCAAGCCAGAGCAGCTAACATGGACATTGTCGAATATCAACGAATATCAAGCGATTAACAACTTGTTTCAGCCAAATAACCAACGAATATCAAGCGAAATGGGTGAGGATGAAAGCTTACCTACAAAAAGCTCGAGAACTAATCAGCAAATTCCCAAAATACAACACCAACTCGATCCCCAAATCAAAAAACTCTAACGCGGATATGTTGGCTAAGCTAGCCACAATAACCGAGGATGACATCCCGAGGCCAATTCCAATCGAGTTTCTAATAGAACCAAGTATCAACAAAGCCAATCCCGTCGCTGTACTTCCTGTAGACCCGGGTCCTACCTACATGGACCCGATAATCAATTACCTCAAGAAAGTCAAACTACCCGAAGATCAAACGAAAGCACGTAGGCTCCACTCTATAGAAGCTCGCAATACCATGCTAGGGGACATCCTGTACAAGAAGGGTTTCTCCCTTCCTTACCTCAGGTGCCTACGACCTGATGAAGCTGAGTACATCCTAAAAGAAACTTATGAAGGAATTTGTGGAACCACTCAGGCGGCCGAGCCCTCGCCCACAAAGTCCTTCGACAAGGTTATTTGTAGCCAACCATTTAAGCAGACGCAGTATAATATGCCCAGAAATGCAACAAATGCTAGCAATTCCAGACAATACCCTACTAGCCGCCCGAGCTGTTGACCCCCATGACCGGACCATGGTCGTTCGCCCAATGGGGGATCGACATCACCGGTCCCTTACCGACTGACAAAGGGCAAACTAAGTCCCTTACCGACTGACAAAGGGCAAACTAAGTTTGCGGTCTTCACCGTCGACTACTTCACCAAATGGGCAAAGGTCGAACCCCTGGCTGCTGTCACGCCCCAAACCCAGAAATCAGATTCACAAGAATCTCGATCGCCGAATCCGGTGCCGACAGCCTCCGTAGTACCCCATTCTCGGTTCCCAGCGCAACATACACCAGATTCCGATCTTGGGATCCTACAAGGAAGATTTTTCGAACGTACACTTGTCTTGTAATAAGCATAACCACAAGTTTATCCAAATTATAAAGGAAACATCATCATCACATATCCACTAATATAATCATTTGAGTACAATGCTGAAAGGGAATACATAAATAAAGAAAAATCAAGCTCCAGAAGACCACTGCACGCTCCAAGCTCAACACTGCTGCAACCTAACATCACCTGCACGCATCTATAGTGCATAAGCTTATAAAAAGCTTAGAGGGTGGTGTAAGTGTGTGCACAAGGTAAGTATCAAATGTTCAATACAATACCATCATCATACAATACCGAAATTACTGGTAATTCATAAATCGTACATTATCGGAATAACTTGAAATACTGACAAGATCATAAATCATACAATGACAGAGTAAGCGAAAGTATGAACAAGTTCATAAGTCAGTCAATTATCAGAAACGTAATATAAAACAGATATGCACTAAGGAGTCATAAAGAGTCAAATATCAGATGCCGAGGATGTAATGCAATATACAAATCCTGCTAAGTCTGTCTAGGTCATATAAGTACAGAAATATAGCAACCCAAAATGTCATATACCTGTGGATGTAATGCAATATGCGATGCGAATGAAATGACCATGCTGGAGTGTGAAGTCGGGATGATAGTACATAGTATCGCAGGCTACGGGGTCCACCACAAGGACTTCTATCCAAACCAGTCTCATACCTAAATTTGGATAGTCAGACTCAATGTGGTAGACTCCTGATCTTAGGTTAGTCGCGCGCCCAACCGAAATTCTTGCCATAACGAAGGTACACAACAATTAATTGCGCACCACCAGCCCGAGTGGATAGTGAATGAACGAATGAATGAATGAACATGCAATTCCTACTCAATAAGTCCACATATAGTACGGTTTCTCTCTGGAAAATCACCGGGGTCTATTACACTCCATACCAGATTGCCGCCCCATCGCGCGCAACAAGGTGAGTGGAAGAGACCTCACTATCCGCCTGCCAATATCGGTTTGGCCCGGCTCGTCAATAGCGCACCCATTCCTCGAGCTGGTCAGACTTAGCCTAGCATTACCCCCTCCTCTCGGGCAGGTAAGGCTACACTCCCTTCCAACCGACCGCGACACAGTGGAGAGCGCAGCCATCTAGTAATCGGCACTCGGCGTCCATCTACCCACTCGGTCTAGACGTTGGAGCATCCTCTGGAACCAAGAGGGTTTAGAGACTTTCACCCAGGGATATCTATAGCACCCCATGTATAATAGATTTCCAGTGTCCCATCTGATCATCCACGATATGCCTGTGGAGGCTACGACCCTGATGTCGCTAGGGCATACAGTAATCACAGCACATAATGCAAGATGCATGAGTCATACAATCCAATCATGCATCAATCCTACACAAACCGTGCACTCATGTGAGATAATCTCTGCCTATCAGGGAGTCTCGTAACAACCAGCACTATGACATATGCAATGGTCAATCATATCTCATAACATACATGCAGATGATGTGTATGGGCATGTATCATGATGCTATGCAGTCACATACTCATAATTGGTATCAATATTCGGCATCAACAATCGACCTCGACAATGTGGACATCTAACCAACATTGCCCCAAGAAGTGACCCTCACAGATCCAAACATATAATGGGCCCACGGCCTCACACAAGGGCCTAATATACAACACGATGGGCCTTACTCAAGGGTTACATGTACACAACAGGTGGGCTGCATCAAGGAGCCGCACTAATGGGCCTCATACACATTAAGTGAGTCGCATCAATGGGGCGCACTAATGGGCCACAAGTATATCAAAGTGGACCTTATCACCTAAGCCTGACATGTACCACATTAGTCCTCACATAAGGCCACATGTAACATTATAATGGTCCCCATATACAGGCCGCATGTACAGTATAATGGACCATATCCATAGGCCCCGAACACATCGTAATGGGCCACATCCCTTAGGTCTCTCATACATAACATCAGGTCTTGTCATCTGGGCCGAAGATACATCACAATCCACAGGCCCCAATACTTAATGGGTGGGCCCTACACCTGAGCCTAATATACATCACAGGTGGGCCCTGCACATGGGCCTCATACACAAAGAGTTAGGCCTATCAGTAGGCCTTAGGGAGAGTGACAATGCGGACATTTAACCAACATTAATCTTACAATGTGGACGTCAAACCATCATTGCTCCCAAGGCTCGGTTTGCCTTAAATATCATTAAATAAATCATGGCGGAATCACACATTGCAATGTACCTTAGGTACATCTCATTGGGCCTCAAATACATCAAATGGGCTGTATCTCATGGGCCATATATTCATCAAGTGGGCCACCTCAATGGGCCTCACCAATGGACCTTAGGTACTTTGCAATGGGCCATCACCCATGGGCCTTAAAATGCATTAAAATGAGCTCAATCACATAAGCTTTATGTGCATCAAATAGGCCTAATCACATAGGCCTTATATATACCAAAGTGGGCCTCAACATTAGGCCACAAATACATCAAATGGGCCTACACACATGGGCCCATATATAACAAAGTGGGCCTCAACATTGGCCTTAAAATGATCTCAAAATGGTTAGACGGTTTGGATGAAACTCATGCATCATGGTAGACTCCCATGTGGGCCCACTATGACGTTTATTTTCCATCCAATCCTGGGCCCACTGAAATGCGTATTTGCCACCCAACCTGTTTTTAAGGCCGTGTGGCAAGGGGCCCATCAAAATGTTTATTTTACATCCCACCTGTTGATAAGGCCATGTAGCAAGGGGCCCACCAAAATGTTTATTTTCCATTCAAACCTGTTGATAAGGTCATATAGACCCAGGGCCCACCGAAATGTATATTTTCTACCCAACCTGGGTCCACTGTACTATTTATTTGCATCCAAACTGTTCATTGAATCACATGGCCTAGGGCCCACTGTAATGTTTATTGTCATCCAAACCTGTTCATAACGTCACGTGGCCAGGGGCCCACATGATAGACGGCGTGGACACAATACATACATCTGAGTGGGGGCCACCGTCGACTGCCGTGGACGGACGGCATGAGTAAAACACTTGCATCACAGTGGGTGTCACCACCCACTGTTGTGTACGGTGTGGTAAGCCACACATACCACAGTGGGTCCCATGTAGGGCCTACCAAGGTGTTTATTTGCAATCCAACCCGTCCATTACGTGTGTCCCACCTGTTTGAGGGTTCACACCAAGTTTCAGCCACATTCAAGATTCAGGTAGGCCCCACCAAGTGTTTTTATATGATTTAGGCATGTCTTCACATGATTTGGATGGTGTGGCCCACCTGAGTCAGTTTGTGGATGATTTTTGGAGTCAACGCACCATTCAAGGGGACCTATTAAATGAACGGTATAGATGTAAAATATACATCAAGGTGGAGTCTACAAGTGGGCCAATACGGCCACCCTTTTTAACGTGGACGTCTCTGGACTCATGGCACAAAGTCATGCCAAAAAAGAAAATTATTTTTTTTTATCCTAGGTGCGACCCACATTAACCAGATCTACCCCATCCATTGCATGTGTTCCACAAAATTAGGCATCCAAACCAAGTTTCAACCACGTCCAAATTTCAGATAGGCCCCACCAAATGCTTTTGTATGTTTCAGGCATGTCGTCACATGATTTTAGATGGTATGGCCCACCTGAGTTCCGGATTGGTCCCAAATTTTGGCCCAACGCCTAAATTAATCTGAGGAAGATGGTGGAAGGCTTGGATTAAATACATGCATTAAGTTGGAGCTTGCAAGAGTGGCCCACCATTTCCCTTCTTTTCCTTTCTTTCTCTGGACGTCAAGTAGGCAAAAGCATGCATGGATTTTCTTTATTTTTGTTTTCCTAGGTGAGACCCACATTAAATAGATCTACCCCGTCCATTGCATGTGTCCCACAAAATTAAGGGTCCAAACCAAGTTTCAGGTGGGTCCAAGCTTCTGGTGGACCCCAGCAATCATTTTTCCAAGTTTTAAAGGAAAATATTAGTATTCTTAATGCCACGGCCCGCCAGATAATTGGATCGGTCTCATTTTTCGGCTCAACGCCTAAAATGATCCCGAGAATATAATGGATGGCTTGGATTAAATATATACATCAAGGTGGGGCCATGTTGGAGCAGCCCACCATTTCCTTTCCCTTTTCTTTCTCTTTTTTTTTTTAAAAAAAGTATATGGGGCCCACAATAAGATGATCCAAATCGTCTAATATGTGTGTCTCATGTGGTGGACCGTTCAGTCCAAGTTTAAGATGCATCCAAATTTCAGGTAGGCCCCACCAAGTACTTTTATATGATCAGGCATGTCTCCACATGATTTTAGGTGGTATGGCCCACCTGAGAATCAGATTGGTCCCAAACATTGGCTCAACGCCTAAAATAGTCTGAGAAAGGTGGTGGACGGCTTGGATCAAGCAAATACCTCAAGGTGGGGCCTGCATCAGTGGCCCACTGTAAAAGTATACCTTTTCCCCCTCTTTTTTTTTTTTTTTTAAGTGCAGTGGGTTAACGTTGCCAGTCCAGCGTCCAGAGACGCTGGACGGCGTGCTTTAAACAGATACAACCCGGTGGGTCCCACAGGGACATGGTCCACGTTCACCAAGGTGGGTCCCACATGATCATGGCCCACCTTGCATGTACATATATATATATATATATATATATATATATATATATATATATAATATCATTTATCCAATATGTAGTGGGCCACACCATTTGATGAATGGAGTAGATTTATCATGAATCGGTGGGGCCCACTTCATTTTAGGAGAAGGATAAGGAGAGAGAAAGAGAGAACAAGAGACGGTGATGGTGGGGCCCCGCCACTATGGGCCCCACATGATACAAATTACACATAAAAAAAAATGGGTCCCACCAACAAGTGGTCCCTAAAAAGAAATTTAACGGTGGATCACCCACCTCTAAGCCTCCTCCTTGCTCCCTTGGCCTCCAATGCTCCTTGCCTTCGCCTTGGACGGTGGATGATGGACCTTTGATGGTGTGGATGAGAGATGAGAGGGTGGGCCACACTTGGCTTTTGGAAAAGCCTGGGAATGCTTGGACGTGTGAAATTTTTGCTTGGAGAGATTTTTTTTTTGAGAATGAATGAGAGAGAGAGGGGAGTGATGGGTGAAAAAGGGTGATGGAGTGATGTGTGATGGGTTTGGTGATGGATGAAGTGATGTCAGAGTGGACTTTGGGTTGCTTGTGTAAGAGAAAGGTATGGGCATGACATGGGTTAGTTGTACTTAGGTATGGAGTGACTTGACTTGTACTTGACATGAGTGATTGATTGATTGATGGGATATCTCGTAGAGATTTCCTCGTAATCCGCAACGCGCGGTGTTTTCTCGAACTGAACGCGGACCCACATCTCCTGGCCTGGGTATCGCCTCGGCGCGTGAGACGTAGCATCGGAACCGCGGCGACAGCGCGGTCGCACTGGTACAAGTCTCATGTCGAACTGACTCAGACCGACAGAATCCGTTTCAGGATTTCGCACAACGCCGGTTACAGATCGCGAGTCGCCGGAAATCAATCGGAATGACCGCGAAAGTCTAAGGAACAGTACGAATTAGGATACGGGTTTTACACTGCGATCACCGAGCAGAAGATCACAAACTTTGTGTGGAAGAACATAATATACCAGTATGGGGCCCCGAACACAATCATCTCTGATAATGGGAAACAGTTCAACAACTATCGATTCCGATCTATGTGTGACAATCTCGGAATGCGGAACGTCTATTCATCACCTCGGCGTCCCCAAGCAAACAGACAAGTCGAGGCAATCAACAAGATTATTAAAAGTCACCTCCGAACTAAGCTCGAAAAAGCTAAGGGGGCCTGGTAGAAGAACTCCCCCTCACCCTCTAGATGTATAGAGCTACAGCTCGAACAACTACAAGAGACCCCTTTTTCCCTCGCCTTCAGTGCCGAAGCAGTTGTCTCAATGGAGGTCGGCCTCCCATCCACGCGAACCCAATGCTATGATAAAGACCAAAACACGGAACTGATGATGCTCGACCTAGATTTGCTCGAAGAAAAGAAAGAACAAGCCCGACTTGTTCTACAATTCCAAAGTGAGAACCAGAAGGTTCCAAATCGGAGACTTGGTTCTCCGTAAGACGTTCCAGAACACTAAAGAGCCATGCTCTGGGACTCTAGGCCTAAATTGGGAAGGACCCTACATGACAACTCGCATAAGTCAACCAGGAACGTATCGACTCATGGACATGGAGGGGCGAGCTCTACCTCATGCATGAAATGTCGAGCACTTGAAAGTCTATCACCCCTAAGTCTACCCAGCGCAGTCTTAAGTCCCACTTTTTATTTACGATATTTACGATCTACTTACTTTTCTGTCTACATTGTTTACAGTCTACTTACCCTTTTAAGTGATTACAGTAATAACCTCCGGGAGTTCGTCTCGCCTACAACTTAGAATCTCGGCTCTCGATCTATGAAATCTACCGAGGGTTCCCCCCTATAGGTGGAGGAAGACCCTCACCAATGTTACTCTAAAACGACTAAGGTTTCTAGCCGAAGCAACCAGAATTTTTTGGGACAAAATTTAGCTACAACGTTCGAATCTTAAAATAGAGATCGGGTACAAAACGAGCAACACAGCACAATGAAACAAAGTAATATTTTCATTAAAAAAAAAGGAGAGAGATTACAAAAAATTTCATTAAATCCTTCTCTCAAGAAGATTACAAAAAGATAAATAAAGCTCTCAAGGAGCATCTACAAGAGCCTCGATAGAACTAGGGGCCTCAACAGGAGCGTGAGTCATTGGGAGATTGGCTACGAGGTCATCCACGACACCCTCGCCCGAGCCATCCAAATCTAAGTTTGGATATTTCTCCTTAACGATCTCCTCGTACCGAGCGAAATCAATATTATAATAATCCTCGAGCTTCTCTCCGTGTTCTCCTCAGAAGCCTTAAGAGTCTCCAACGCGACCAACTTCAGCTCGAGGACTGAAGCCTCGACCTCTGACGCCTTGGACAAGGCCTCCACCAGCTTTACCTCTAACCTCTTCGTCTCTACCTCCAAGGCAGCTGTTGAGGGTCAAATAGTGCATATTAGACCTCAAATATTGTCCGAATTTACAAGCATAATAGTGCTTAACGGCTGATTCAATCGTGTTTATGTTACAGGTTGATTTTACAAGCTTGGATGGAAAAAGGACGTTAAAAGTTGAAATTTAACGATCTGATGACGCCAAAGGCAAGGGACACACTCCAAGGGACCAAGATTGACAAATATACACGGTTAGAAATCCGAGAAAAGTAAGAAATTGAAGCTCAAGTGGCCTGAAGGACGTCCAGAATGCAAGATCACGGGGTTTCTAATATCGGTTCGGCTCGAAACTTTATACATGAGATGAGGGCCATAAATTAACCGTACACGTCAAAAATCATCCATTAGATTACCCTAGAAGTTTCCCAACGGATAGATCAGCCCATAAAATCTCAAATTGGGGCCCACCTGAGTTATGGATATGCTTCAAAAGTGTTCTGGACGGTTAAAATGAGATTTTGAAGAGGATGGACAGAATGGATTTCACATAAACATCACAGTGGACCCCACGTGCGACGTGCGTGTACACAGCACGTCCGCACGCGAGCCGCACCGGACCAACCAACGGGTCAGCGCAAGCGCTGACCTGTCTCTCTCTCCCTCTTTGCGTAAGGAGCCAGCGGACGGACGCTGGCTCCCGTTTTTTGTGTAGTGGGACCCACACATCAATTTTTCAGATGATCTGAACCGTCCATACTCTCGATAGGGGGAGAAAAATCCTCACCTAGCTGTCCTTTTGATCCCATGCACAGGTACGGATGTAGATGGATGGAAAACGCAGGATGGACGGCTGGGTTACAGATTTTGTGGGTCACATTGAAATCAAACTGGACTTTGCCTTCCTGAACTGAAATTTCGTTCTGAATCCAATGGACGGGGTGGATTTTCCAAAAAATGCTTCTGTGGGGCCCACCGATCATAACAACGAAATGGTGCGAAAGGTTTCGCACATCCGCGAAAACTGACTTTTCCAGGCGGTTTTGGCCCACCAGCTTTGATCATATGGCAGATCTGAACCGTATATCATGTAGAGAACCCAAGAAAGTACTAAGGGACGGTGTTTCCTTGGAATTTGAGCGAGGAAAGTGGCGTATTTCGTGACACCGAACTTGGCAGCGAAAATTGCACTCCGTGTCCTGCTACAACCCTGTCACTGACTCCAGCCTTCCAGCAGCTATAAAAGGAGGTTTTTGGACGTGGGGAGCATTCATTCAGGTCTAAGAAGGAAGAAAAAGAGAGACGTGGAGGCTCGGGCAGGGACGTGAAGCAGAAGAAAAAAAAAAGAAGAGTATTTTCTTTTTATTTTTTAGTTTATTTCAATTGTGGAGATTTAGCCATCCATGTCTGGCTAAACCTCTTAGCTAGGGCTAAGAGGTGAAGCTTGTAGTGAGATGAGAGATTTTATTTTATTTTAATTTTAATTCATGAATCGACGTTGATTTTAGTTGATTAGTATGAGAATATTTTTAGTTCTTAATGGTCTGTTGTGACTGAAATTACAATGGGTCTGCGATGCTTTGAATATTTCTATTTCCTTTTCATGTTTATGACGTCAGGACGTCCTGTTGTTCACCATAGTCTCCTGGGCATGGTTGGATGACGGTACCCTTCCTAACTTTCATACATGTGATTGGGTGGTAATTAGTTTGATTCTATTGTTTGCCATAGTCTTTGGGCATGGTTTGGTGATGGAATCCATTCTAATTCATCTTCCTTTCATCTCTTTGAAAACTAGATCAACGGCAGTTTAGTAATTTTCATAATTTTTGATGCAAGCATAAGTTCTCCCTGATCTCTACAAGTGGATCCTCTGAATCCCTAGTTTCTTTTCCTCTGATTTCTATAAATTTTAGATTAATATTTCATCATTATTCCTCAAATCATAATTAGTTTAGATTTCACCTTATTCTAGTTCTAATTTTACTTAATACTTAGATAACGTACGAGTTTCAGTCCCTCGGGATTCGACCTCGGTCTTACCGAGTTATTACTACATCACAACCCTGCACTTGGGGAGTGAACAGCAGCTTACTTTAACACACCCGCCGCTAGGGTCTCGTCGAGCCGAGCTTCCGCTTCGTCAAGACAAGCCTCAGCCGCATGCAGGGCCTCCTGAAGATTCGTCGACCGAGCATCGGTTGCGACTTGATGCTTGGAGGTCACCTTCGCGAGATTAACCTCAAGCTTCTCAAAGCCAAGGCCGACCTCTTTGAAGATAAGCTGAGAGAGTAGGAGTCACCTGAAACAAACAAGAAAAGTCAGAAGTTGACCAGGAATCTCTATAACCACTACGCCAAAATTGTGAATTTACGACGGACCAAATCCGTCGTAAAACCAAATAAACGACAAATTTCGTCCGTCGCTGTTTACTGGGTCTGTCCCATTGGATAAAATCCGTCGTTTAATCTGCGACGGATAAGGTCCGTCGTAATCGTAACACACGATACTCGAAGAACCCGGTCCAAAAAGTCATTAGCGACCGTCGCTAAAATATCTGTGAATGAAAAAAAAACCTAGATTTTTTGTTGTTTTATTTTTTTATTTTGAATCTTACACCTGATGGTCATTCAAAAAATAATTCACACAATTGTTTAATAAGAATCCTATTCAAAAAATTGTGATGAATCTTGTTCCGCCATCCACTATCAAGGAAAATGATAATTACAAACACTGCTATTGAACGTCGTCTAAAGCAAGAGAATACCTATTGGATGAAAATATGATTAGGATGAGTCCCGTGACTTCGGTCGAGTCACTTTGTTGAGTTTATGGCCTTGTTTTGGGTAGACTCGATGAGTTGTAGAACTCTGGCTGACGATCTGCCTATTGGATACACCCCCTTCGACACGAGATCAATTCTTCAAAATATGAACTCACGTTAAGCAATTGTGAAAACAATTAATTAACCAACTGATTTTCTGAGTGCATGAAGAAATCAAGAAGGGAAATATGATCTCATAATGTCACAGAGTTGGAGATTAGCTTTAGGAATAGTGTTCTCTGAACAAGAAAGAAACCGCTAATTTCTGATGCATAATCAGAGGACATCCTTGCCAATTAGAAATCAGAGAATGTGTCTAACTGTTACTTCTGCAAAAATGACAATAAAATGGGTAAAACCAACTACCTTGAGATCTCACACAAAATCAGCCAGAAAATAATGGTAACATCCAACTAGCACCTAAGTGTTAACATGCCATGTGCGTATGGCATCCAACCCATCTAATGAGTTGGGACTGGCCTTCAAGAACAAATGGTGCAAAAATCAGGCCAATCCACTAATCAGGCAGGCCACACCTACACTTATTGATCAGATTCGCGGTTATCCATTCTATGGTGTGGCCCACATGAAGAGTGGATCAGCCTGATTTTAACATGTGCTCTTCATGATGGGACCAGCTTGTTGAATGGGTTGGACGCCATATACACATGACAAGTTCACATTTAGTCTCTACTTGGACAATAACATTGTCGTCCAATTTGTCAGTAACATTGGGCTATGTGTGAGCTGTTAGTAATTTCTTTGCTCAATTAAGGATGGTACCAAGATTTAAGAAGAGTTCTACTACGCACGAGGTGAGGGCGTGCTCTATTGTTAGATAGTAAGTCCATCAGTACAGCAAAAATCTCTTGCACGACTGTTAGAAAGTAAGTCCTATGGAATTGATTACAGAACTCAGAAACCTGTCAAAAGAACATTCCAAAGGGTAAGAAACTGCATAGGCCATAATATGAATAGATGATGTGACAATGAAAAAAACACACCTGAAAGTTCTTCAGCATCTCCAACAAAAGGTTGAGCCCGGTTTCAGCAATATTCCTTTCAATGTGCCGAAATGCCCATATGATAGAATCCATGACAAGCTTAAGTTGCTGGTATGGATTAACAAAAGAAAATAAATAAATAAATGATACACCAAAAATGGAAAAAAGAAGAAGAAGAAGAAGAACTAATAATGGAGCGATTGAATATTTAGAGAAAAATACACGCATGATATGCCATGGACACAAAAAAATATGCATGGGTGCAACATTGACGTAAAGCTTAACTAACCTGACTTGACGAGTGAATCAAAGTATGGAAGCAATGTGTAGCAATTGCACGTAATAAAGAAAAGAATTTCAAGTGGTGCCCTAGATAATCTTTGAAATTTTTCATTATCTGAAATAAAGAAAAAAAGAGAGAAGAAACATTAGTACGAAAAAACAGTGCGACCATGTATCATGTATGCATGCTTCAATCAGTCATGTTAGCAGTAAGTACCTCAAGCGTGCATTCAAAAACAACTTCAAATATGCGAGGCACGTCCTCCATCATTACTCCCTTGTACCTGTAAACATCACCACCAAGATCTATTATCTGGGCCCAACCAAGTATCAAGATTCAGGACATCACTAGTTTCATTGTGGTGGGAAACAGTAACTGCTAGGAATCTAAGACTAGAAAGATCCAGCAAAAATGCATTTATTTACAAGAGAATATGATGCTTGATGGAAGAATCCAAAGGACTAAAAACTCAATCTTGTCTGTGTACTCAAGTGCACCAAAAGAAACTTGGCATGGGTACATGGTTGGTCCAATGTGACATGGCTGAGCCAATCTAATTTTTCAGCTGAGTAATAATAATAATAATATTAGAAAGTAAGAAAAAAATCATTACTTAGTTTCACAATGATTAAGCAATTAACTCTTAAATTACCAATAAAAAAAGTTAACATGATTGTACCCTATTTGAGGATGATTGGCGGTAGTGTTATGACCAGGTTAAAACAAGGGCGAGTGTACCACATTAACCACTTTATTTTCTTCTTTTTTATGAGCTGATATTTTTACTCAAATAGGAAATAAACAAAAGAGGCAGCAAAGTTCCAACGATGATCGACCCTATCTACTTTCATTGAGAGTTAGCAGCTCCATTAGCTTCCTCCATGACAAAAAGATGCATCTGAAGCAGATGCAATTATCCAGATTTTGGTAGTAAATAACAGTGTCCAAGGGCCCTCCTCCTGCTAATTATCCAGATTTGATTTGACCCATAAAGCATTTATGATGTAATTAACATTGGCTGTCATAATTCTCTGTGGTATGCTTCCAAACAACAATTGCCATTGACTTATGTAAAGAAAAAATGGCCTGTTTGAAAAGCGCTGTCCGTTCATGATCTGTTATTGTTCTAGAAGCAGTTCAACTTTGAAAAACAATGAACTTCCTGCTCTGTAGTTGACATCTCCATTTACAAGATACTATGTGATGCCTGACTTAAACATATCTATCTTATGCTTGGGTTTCAGTTTGTACAAGTGAGGCCCATGTTTTGGTGATCCAAATCATTTATTTTATGGGCCATGAGTGAATTCCCCCTGCAAATATCCTAGCATTGGAATTTTTTACAGGCCTCATCGTTGTATTTTCTTTTCCAGCCATCTGTTTTCTGGCGACCAATTGAAGGATTAGGATTCCCCTAACTGGGAGATTTAATTTTATTTTTGTTCCTTTTTCACGGGGCATCCGGTGTCGGTCCCTTATCAATCTACTGTAGATAATCTTGGTTGAATATTGTCATATACCTTCCTTTTTTTTTTATTGGTCATACATCTCCCTATTTATTTCCTCATGAGGCAGTACACTAATCTTCTTATCTGGTAAGCTCATTTGTTTTTTGTTTTTTATTTTTTGTGGGCTCTCAAGGATGAGATTCTAGCTGTTGCTGGGAAAATATACAAAGCAGGGATGTCTATTCTAGTAATCGACACTGAAAACAAGTTTGTATCAACTAGATTTGCCAAGGAAATTGCTAGAGTTGCACAAAGTAAAGTCATTTAGCCACCGATATCCCTGGCTAGAATTTGCTATACCACATGCATGTATTTCACGGCCTCTGCATACCCCTCCACGCTTGCTGACATAACACACGTGGGACACTGAGCAGTCTATAGGCATTCAGCTCATGAACGGGTGAAGCCTTTGAAACAAATGGACAGCTAAAAATGACAGTTTAACTGTCTGGTTTTGTTTCCTACAATGGCCCACCTGATGGCTGAACCAGCATGATTTTTTGTTGGGCCAGGGCATCTACATGATGGGTACCCACATTTGCAGGGGTTTGAATGTACACACAAGCTGATATGAAGTTGCATATGATGTTTTAGAGCCAAAGGGCCCTCCTGCTAATTTCTTTGATATAAGCTCGCTGTACATTCTGTTTCAAGCATTAGTCATGAAAATATGCGCATTATTAGTATTTCTCAAAAACAAATATACACATTATTAAGAACTAGAGCATCTACAAACCCATGGAACCAAACAAGTGTCATAAGATTCTCTTCACACCAATAACATACCTGTACACATTAAGCATGTCTAGAAAGATCAATGATATTTGTAATAAGAAGTGCATTCCAAGTACGCTGGCTACACTGGTGTTTGTCTGCCAAGTAGAGACACTTCATTTTACTCGTGTATGATACTCACAAGTCACAAGGTATAAGATACAATAGCCATACACATGACAATAAAAGGCAATAAAATTGCTAGATCCATAACAGTGCAACCAACCAGACATTGATCAACTATGCGCACAAAGGGTGCCAAATCTCCTAGAGAAAATTGCAGTTGGTACTTACAGGTCATGGTTTTCAAAAAGGGTACCATATCGACTCATACGACTATATGATATCTGTATCGGCATGATATGATAAGGATCTGTATTGGCCTATGTCAAAACATGTGCGACTGTAATGGGGGGGAGGGGGGTGTTTTATCTTGCTGTAATGGTGTCAAATCAACCTTAAAACCCCAATACCTGCAAGCCATTTTTCAAGGGCCAACACGCTTTTTTTAAAAAAAAAAAAATCAAGCCATTTTTGGGCCATTGATTTCTTTTTACCTTCAAACCTTATAACCATGCTTAATACCTGCAATGTGTTGAGCACAGTTTTCATCACATCTGGATTTGTTAGAAAATCAACATTTTGGCGTGCCTGTCCAATAATTTCAATCCATTTCTGCAGCACAATAAAAAGCGATAAGCAGCTAGCTACTCGGAAGCATGGTACTAACGACGTTAGTGGAAAATTTAAAAAGAAAAATGTATCAGCAGATGGATTTTTAAGAAGCGGAAAAACCCTGTCACTTGATGTGGACACTAAACAGAATGGTACCTGATTTGGAAGTTCCTTCAGCATCATGCGGTTCCCTAATATTGTTTACTGATTCACACAGCATCATATTCATGCACATTGCTTGTTAAAAGCTTTGATGTCACCATCACTTTGTATAAAATTACATATACGGAACAAAGTTATAGGCCCAATTTGGAAAAAAGTGAAGATGTGCATATGCCATTATTATTTAAAGGCTCTGATTTGCCTTTTCAGATGTGCTTTTGCTTGCTAAGTGCAGACAGCAACGTTAAGTAGAGTGGGGAAATTCCATCAAACTAGCTCATCATGGTAAGTGGATTGGCCTAAAGTTCAAACCAAGTAATCATCATTTTGTCCCGGATAGGATATTCTACACATGATTGGTTAGTAAGAAATGGTTATCTGAGATAGTTCACACACAGCTGCTGCGTGACCATTTCTCCTGAAGAAAAGAAAAAGGAAAAAAAAAAACCTCCAAAGCTCTATGAGCCACCTTTCTTCACGATCAATTGAGTCATTGTTGAAATCTTCTCCAGAAGTTCCATCCTGCAAATGTAAAATCTCAGTTGCAAGAACATCCAATGGCCCAATATCCCCTTAAAAAATTTCTAATTAAGAGTTTTGAATTTTGAATCCCTAATTAGAGATTTTCAGTTTTTTAATCTATAATCCACAATTAGGGAATCAACACTACATGAGCTGGCACAGAAAAACAAAAAGCAACATTTCTATTAGTTAACGGATCAGATTTTGATCATAGACTACACAAAAATGAAGCCTCAAAATCATTATAAAGTTTTCGAGGTTTTTTCCTGCAACAGCTATACCAACATTTTCAAGATTTCAACTTCCATAAAACCAACATGCATATAAATAAATAAATAAAAGAAAACTATAGAAGTTGCATTTTGTACCTGACTATTAGTCAATGAAAAGAATCTACAATGACAAAAGTATATATTTTAACATTTAAAATATAATAATTTAAAGAGGCAGCCTCACACATGACTAGTTAGAAAATAATTTACCATCCACCTAGTGCATAAATTCCAAAGTGTCAAGTGTGTACAGCATCCCACTCATCCAAAAGGTTTGGCTCCCACCACGAAGAATGCTCAATAAAAAAATCAGGCTCTTCCACTCATCATGTGGCCTGCACCAAAGAAAAAAATTGGCAGATAACTGCCAAATTGATAATCCTAACAAGATTCATGTGTTGAAGTTTTGCAATAAAAAAAACCTCATTTTTGAATTCTTCATTCCCTTGCCCCAAATTCTTGGAAAGCATTTTCCCTGCTATTTCCTAACCATTCATCAGCTTACCCTGAAAGTAACCATCCAACAAATTTGGGTTTTAATTACAATCAAGTAGCACATAAATCCATCCATTCTTAAAATGATCATGTAATAGCAAATTTGGCAGTGAAAGTGGCAAAAAAAAAAAATCTAGTTCAGTCAGCTAGCCCTTTGTACGAAATAGACGTATCACATCACACTATTTACCTTAAGACAATTGTGATCTCATAATTCCTGTGTTTAACCATAACCACCATCTGCAAACTCATGAATAGCCAAACCAACCATTGTAAGGTGTAGGTAGTAATCAGGCTTAACAGGGCATCATATATATAACCTACACAACATATATATTCATTATAATAAAGCACATAATCTACAGTCATACCACAACTAGGAAAGGTAAATACATCAAACCACCTTATTTACTTCTAAGAGCTGATCACCTACAACCACTGTATTCTAACTTGTGATGCAGCCAAATATTTTCTGAAACACGTCTTCCATCATTTTACAACCAAATACATCGAATCAGGCAAGGAATCCTATTAGATTGCACCAAATACCAGAAAAAAAAAAAATCAGATCTAATCTCCAAACCGAATCTATAGCTTCAAAAACCTAAAGAAACCGTAATAAGATAAGATGGACAAGATCTCTCCATAATCCATGAAAAAACATCATTCTGGGGAAAGAATATGTATGCTCTATCCCCAAACGTCGTATGTATGCTCTGTCCCCAAACGGGCCATTTCTTTTCGACGGCATTGGAGTAGCAGAAATCCCCAGATCCCCAATAAATAAATAAATAAAACATAGAAGGTGAAATCCCCAATTCCAAAAATCCTCAGATCCCCAAAATCCTAAAATCCCCAAATCCCTAATTTGTAAAATCAGAAAAAACCCCAATTCGAATTGAATCCCTAAAATCTGTAAGCCCTAAAATCCCCGAATCCCTAAATGAGGGTCCACATCAAATCAAAAATCCATAAATTACTAAATCCCCAAATTCCTAAATTGGCATTGAGATTGAGAGAGAGAGAGAGAGAGAGAGAGAGAGAGAGAGAGAGAGAGAGAGAGATACCTCACGTTCAACAAATAGTCGTTAACCTAGCTTCAGAGAGAGCGAGGGGGTGCGTCGGCAGGGCGTCCGTGGATCAAAGACGCACAAGAAAGGTGAGAGAGAGAGAGAGAGAGAGACGGAGGTTTAGGGCGAGAGAGAGAAGAGAGGGGACGTGGATTAGCTACTGACAGGTATTGGGCGAGAGAGGAGAGGGGACGCGGATTAGCTACTGACAGGTTGTGTAGCGAAGTGAGGTCACCAAGTTCTGTGGGGTCCATTATGATGTATGTGTCGTATCCACACCGTCCACCCATTTGGAGATATCATCTTAGGGTGTTATGCGAAGAACGAGGTAGATTCAAAGCTTTAGTAGACCCCACGACAGAAAAAAAGTGGGGAGAGTGATTCCCACCGTTGAAACCTTCTTAAGGCCGACCATGATGTTTATTTGAAATCCAAACTGTTCACGAGTTAACAAAGACATAAATGAAGGTAAAACATAAGTATCAGCTTGATCGAAAACCTTTATGTGCCTTAGAAATTTTTAATGGTGGGTGTCACTCTCCCCACTCTTTTCTGTAGTGTAGTCCACTGGAGGTTTGGGTTAGACTCATTCTTTGTTTACTTATCTAAAATGATCTCTCCAGATAGAAGGATGGAGTGGATACAAAGAATACATCATGGGGCTTACAGCGCTTAGTCTCACTACTCAACCCGTCAGTAGCTGATCCGCGTCCAGGAGGTAAGGATTTCCTGCGAAATCCTTTAACAGGAAGTCCCCGCACAAAGTTGTTGGTTGGGGCTCATAGAGAAGTTTGTGAGAAATCCACCTGTCCATCCGTTTTACAAGATCATTTGAGGATGTGTGACCAAAAATTAGGTGTATCCAACATTCAAGTGGACCACATGAGAGGAAACAGTGGGAATTCAGTGAGCACCTTACACATTCAATCAATATTGTTTTCCCATGGTGTGGTCCACCTGAGATTTTGATATACCTCATTTATGTGATATAGTATTAAAATGATGTGCAAAAATTAATGGACAGTGTGGGTTGATCCCAAATTTATGGGCCTTACAAACAATTGTGGTCCAATCCGTCCCCTTAAGGGTGGTGTGGCCCATTTAATCTTTGGATATGATTCATTTTTTTGATAATTCTCTAAAATGATCTCGAAAAATGGATGAATGGTATCGGTTGATCCCAAAATTTCAGTAAATCCAAAACTCAAGTGGACCATGCCACACGAAAAAGTGTGGAATAATGATTTCCACTATTGATGCCTTCCTTGTGCCCACAGTGACATTTATTTGTCATCCAACCTATTCATAATATCAAATATATATGAATGAAAGGAAAACACAACCATCATCTTGATCCAAAACTTCTATGGCCTCCAAGAATTTTTCAATGGTAGAGGTTTAATCACACTATTTCCTATGGAGTGGTCCACTTGAGCTTTGGATATGCTTCCTTTTTGTTCTTTAGACCTCAAATTATCTGTTAACATGGATAAACAGAATGGATAAAATAAATAAATAACGATGGACCCTACAAAATTTACTTTGGTAAAGGTAATGATTAACTCACCTAAATGTAGAGGGGTTTCCTTAAAACATTCATAATCATATATTGGGCTTGCCTTAAAGTGATTCACATATCTAACCCACTCATTATGTGTATCCCACTTGGATGAGGGGTCGGACCAAGTTTTAACTGCATCCAAAACTCACATGAGCTCCACCAAGTGTTTTTATATTTTTTATGATGTCTTGACATGGTTTTAGATGGTATGGTCCACCTGAGTTTCGTTTACAAATGATTTTTGAGATATCTCATAACCTAAAGGGGACACATTAAATGCAGAGTGTTGATGTTCGACACACATCATGATGGGGCCCACAAAACTTATTAACATTAATTCCTCGCAAGGTCAATAAGTTGGGTCACAATTTTGACAATAATATTTAGCCCATTTTATATGTATAGTCCATTCACTCTATTTTATTAATCAATACCCTCAATTTGACTAGTTACTTGCTCCAATTAGGCTAACTACATGTGAGAAAGGTATTGGGAATACAAGATTGATCAACAATTTGAGTGAAATTTGATTTAAACATATAAAGTTATTTACTCTTCAATCTACACTAATTCGATTGTCCAAAAACAGTTAAATATTCAATTAGTAGATGTGCTCAATAATTTATTAATTTTTTTTTTTCACAGATAAACATCAATTTACATTTAAAAATTACATTTTTTTTTTTCAAAATGTATATTTTTTTACTATTAATTTTTCTTTGAAAACTTTTAACAAAATATCATTTTTTTATTATAAAATATTTCAAAAAATAAATTAAAATACAAATTCTGAATTTTTATTTTCAAAATATCTTAAATTTTCACAATTTTTTATTTTTTTCCCAAAAATTCCAAAATGCCTATTTTTTTTCTTCAAAAGCATCATGTTGTTTTCAACTTTTCAATTTTTTAAAAAAATTATATATTTTTTTTTCAAAATGTTAGTGTTTTTATAAATAACTTTTTCTTTTAATTTCGAATTTTGAACATTTTCAATTATTTTTCAAAATCACAAAATTTTTCAACTTATTTATTTTTCGTTTCAAAATGTTTGTTTTTTGATAAATTATCAATTTTTTACTATCATTTTATTTTAAAAATTTTCAATTCTTTTTCACTTCTTCATTTTTTTAAAAGCATGTTATTTGAACTTGTCAATTTTTATTGAACTTCATAATTTTTTATTGTTTTTTTCAAATTTCAATTTCTCATTTTATTTTTTAAAATATTTTCATTTTTCAACATTGTGAAAATTTTCATATTTTTTAAAATATTTTTAATTTTCTTTCTCAAGATATTATTTTTTCTCAAAATCAAATGCTTTTTGTTTTTTTTTTCGAATTTATCAACTTTATTAAATATTCTTTTTGTTTCCACAAAATAGATTTTTATTAAATCAAGATTTTTATTTTTTCAAAATCTAAATTTTTTTCTCAAACATTGTTAAATTTTTTAAACTTATCAATATTCTTTCTCACGTGATATTACAAATCATTTAAATATTAGTTTTAAATTAAAAAATAAAAATAAAAATTCCACTCATTTGATATAAAAACAAAATAAATTTTCCTTTTGCATTCAATCAATTGTTAAAAAATAATCTTAGATACAAATATGTACAATTAAACCATTGAAATTCTATTAAAAAACAACTATTAGACTAAAAAAAGCTTAATTTTCCACCAGTCTTAAAATTTTTTTTTTTTAAATAATGTTAAGGCAAAACTCATTTTATGACGGACCTGATTCGTCGCAAAATCAACTAAAAAGCCCGCCATTTTCTATATTGGGCGGGAATATGCAACTATTGATTTTCCGTCGCCAAATCCAAATTTGCGACGACTTTCATCCGTCACCTAGTTACGACGGACAAAAAGCCATCGTAAATACGTCGTAAATCAGATATTAGCGATGGATTTTAATCCGTTGCTAAATTCCGTGACGTTCGCACTGGATATTCGAAAAAGCGAGCGTAGCGATGGACTTTTTCAATTAGCGACGGATTAAATCGGTCGTTAAACCAACAGATTCGTCCGTCGCAAAAAAACGTCACAAATTGCCCATTTTAGCGTAGTGATCATTAGATATAAAGGCAGGCGGAGGTCACACTGGAGAGCTATGACATAAACGACAAGTTCACCCGCACGACGCTGACAAGGTACTTCCTCCAACTTTGGGGCCTGAAGACTCGTAGACTCGAGAATTTGATAATCTATCCTAATTCTAAGGAGATCGACCTCTCACATAACAGAGTTAAAGGCGCGAATCTCCTCGGCCACAGCTGTTAGACCACCTTTCCCCGGTCAAGCTCCTTCATCACTCAGCCCTTGGAACCCGACCTCCTCATCCCCCCTATCCGAAGAGGATGAAATGACTCTGATCGGATGAGTGTCCTCGAGGGAATAATACGAATAGTTTTGAAAAGCCCCCGAAACCGACCTAACCATAGACCAATTTGAAATCGCGACCGAATTATAAAAACAAGTGGGCAAAGATCGCCAGAAAGGGAAAATACAAGTAAAAGCAAAACTTGGTCGGGAAAAGAAGAAAATCGCCATAAAGAAGAGAAAATGATGGATTTCCGACTTAGTGAAAATCTCCTGCTCCGGGAGATTTGTAACGCCCTGAAAATCGGGGGTTGAGCATAGACTCAACTCCCGAGTTCCAACGTATCACTTATGCAATATAGGAAATGATGATTAAATGTTGTCTGTATTAGTGCCTTAAACATGAATGAGATTATACCAAGACAACATATCATACTCCAGAGGCAATTAAAGTACGTTAGCGGAAGACTGTGATAAGTATATAAACTGTACCAAAAATAATAGCAAGCCCTCAGAGTATGAATGTCACTAGGTTAAATAATTACAAGTTTAATTCAAAATATACAAAATTAGAAAGTGTAATTTTCTCTATCCAAAACCCTGTAGCCCTGTCAGCGCAACTCCAGGTCTACATAGACCCGCCAGAAAGTTACATATAGGAGAACTCCTCGTTGTCGTAATAGTCCGGCTCTGCCTCATGAGCATCGCCATTACCTGCAGCTAAGAAAAAGTCTATTGGTGTTTAAAACACTGTTCCAAAACGTGGGAGTGAGTGATCAACTCAGTGGAGTTATAAAGTAAAGGTTAACATGTTATCAATGCAGTCAAGCAGTAATGATAAAGCAGTACAACAAGCAGTCCTAAGTACTCTGATTAATGCAAGGATAATATGTATTAATGATGCATGCCCTTGCCTGCACTCCCTTTGCGAACTTCATCTAACAGTCGCGGCATGCACCCCTTCCTCTGTACTTAACACCAATGCTAAAGGCACATGCAGTGCGATGTTATGAGCATGATTACCGAGTTCTTATTAGTCCTTTTCATACAGCAGGATTGGAAAGCTAAGGTATTGCCCTAATATCATTCCGAAACAATGATCCATTCTAGGGTCGTCAATCCTAGCTAGTCTCATACGATGTTACGATTCCAGGCCGCTACAAAGGGCTCGTCACCTCTGTCACGCCCCAAACCCAGAAATTGGATTCACAGGAATCCCGATCGCCGAATCCGGTGCTGACAGCCTCTTTAGTACCCCATTCTCGGCTCCCGGCGTACATATGTCAGATTCCGATCCTGGGATCCTACAAGGAGAATTTTTTCAATGTACATTTATCTCATAATGAGCATAACCACAAGATTACCCAAATCATAAAGGCAACATCATCATCATATATCCACTAATAATCGTTTGAATACAATGCAAAAAGGGAAATACATCTCTATATATTTAAAAAATCAAAGCTCCAGAGGTCCGCTACATGCTCGAAGCTCAACACTGCTACAACCTAACGTCACCTGCACGCATCTATCGTGTATAAGCTTATACAAAGCTTAGTGGGTGGTGAAAGTGTGTGCACGAGGTAAGTGCCAAGTAAGCAATATTAGAGTAATCAAAGTAAGCGAAAATACTAGTAAAACCATAATCATATGATATCAGAAACACTGGCAAGATCATAAATCATACGAAATCATAGTAATATGAAAACATGGTGATAGACCCATAAATACCATCAGTCTCACCCAGGTTCTGCGACGCAAAATATAATAAAAACAATATCATATACTGATGAAACAATGTAAATCGAATATGCAATACGAAGATAACAAACTAACTATTAGATGCCGATGATGCAATGTAATATATAAATCCTGATGAGTCTAAAAATACCGCCAGTCGTATCTAGGCCGTATAAATGCAGAAACATAGTAACCCAAAATGTCATATGCGTGCGGATGTAATGCAATATGCGATGTGAATGAAATGGCCAAGCTAAAGTGTGAAGTCGGGATGATAGTACGTAATATCGCAGGCTACGGGGTTCATCACGAGGGACTTCTATCCAAACCAGTCTCATACCAAAATTTGGATAGTCAGACTCAACGTAATAAACTCCTGATCTCAGGTTAGTCGCGCGCCCAACCGAAATCCTTGCCATGCGAAGGTACACGTAATAAATAATTACGCACAACCAGCCCGAGTGGATAGTGAATGAATGAATGAATGAGTATGCAATTCCTGCTCAATAAGTCCACATATCAGTATGGTTACTCTCTAACAAATCACCGGGGTCTATTACACTCCAAATGGCACTACCGCTCTCCCTAGCCGCACAGTCCAAGTGAGCATAAGAAACCTCACTATCTGCCTGGCCAATAGTCTGCCAATACCTATCCGGCACGTCGATAGCGGACCCATTCCGCGAGCTGGTCAAACTCAGCCTAGAATTGCCCCCTGCGTACTGGAGGGTAAGGCCGCACCCCCTTCTAACCGACCACGACACAGTGGAGAGCGCAACTGTCTAAAAATCGGCACTCAACGCTCATCTACCCACTCGGTCTAGACGTTGGAGCATCCTTTGGTACCAAGAGGGTGTTTAGGAATTTTCATCCAGAGCCAACTATAGCAGCCCGATACTCGAACAGATTTTTGGTGTCTCATCTGGCCATCTACGATACGCCTGTGGAGGCTACGACCCTGATGTCACTAGGGCGTACAGTAATCACAATACAATGTAATATGCATGAGTCATGCAATCCAATCATGCATCAATCCTGCGCATGCCGTGCGCTCATATGGGAGAACCTCCGCCTATCAGGGAGTCTCATATCATCCTGCCCAATGACATATGCAATGATTAATCACATCTCATAACAAACATGCAGATGATGCGTATGGGTATGTACCATGATGCTGTGCAGTCACATACTCATAATCGGTATCAATAACCGGCATCGGCAATCAACCTCGACAATATGAACATTTAACCAACATTATCCCCCAAAAGAAAAATGGCCCATATAGAGCCTAACATACAGTGGACTCATGATCTCACACAGGGGCAAAATATACAACACCATGGGTCTCACTCAAGAGCTTTATATGCATCGCGATGGGCCTCACTTATGAGCCACATATACATCAAGTGGGTCGCATCTTACGGGTCTAATATACATCACAATGAGCCGCTCCTACGAGCCTAATATACATCAAGTCGGGCCTCATCATACGGGTCGAAAATATATATCACAATGGGCCACGTCCCATGGGCCTCAAATACATCACGATGGGCCTCGCTCATGGCCTCATATACAACAGGTGGGCTGCATCAATGGGCCGCACTAATGGGCCTCAAGTATCTTAAAATGGACCTCATCACATAAGCCTTACATGCGTCATGTTAGTCCTCACACGAGGTCTATGTAACATCATAATGGTCCCCATATACGGGCCACATGTACATTACAATGGATCATATCCCATGAGCCCCGAATACATCATAATGGGCCACATCCCATGGGCCTCTAATACATCACATTGGGCTACGTCCCATGGGTCTTAAATATATCACAATGGGCTACAACCCATGGGCTTTAAATACACAATAGGTGGTCCTTACACATGGGCCTAATATACATCACAGGAGGGCCCTGCACATGGGCCTCATACACAACAAGTTGGGCCTACCAATGGGCCCCAGGGAGTGACAATGCGGACATTTAACCAACATTAATCTTATAATGTGGACGTCAAACCAACATTGCTCCTAAGGTACGGTCGTCATGAACATCATTACACAAACCATGACAGAGTCTCACATTGTAATGGACTTGCATACATCCAATTGGGCCTCAACCAATAGGCCGAAGCAATTGGCCTAGTCAAACAGGCCGAGTCAACAGGCCGAGTCAGTGGGCCGAGTCAATGGGCCGAGTCAACAGGCCGAGTCAAACAGGACGAGTCAATGGGCCGAGTCAACAGGACGAGTCAAACAGGACGAGTCAATGGGCCGAGCCAAACAGGACGAGTCAATGGGCCGAGTCAAACAAGACGAGTTAATGGGCCGAGTCAACAGGACGAGTCAATGGGCTTAGTCAAACAGGACGAGTCAAACAGGACGAGTCAAACAGGACGAGTCAATGGGCCGAGTCAACAGACCAAGTCAAATAGGACGAGTCAAAGGGCCGAGTCAAACAGGACGAGTCAAACAAGATGAGTCAATGAGCCGAGTCAACAAGCCGAGTCAAACAGGACGAGTCAATGGGCAGAGTCAACAGGCCGAGGCAATTAGACCGACTCAAATGGGCTGAATCAATTGGTCGACCCTTATGTAATGGCCGAGTCAAATAAGTTGAATCACTTGGCCAAATAAGTTGAATCACTTGGCCGAGTCTCACTTGGCCGAGTCAAATAGGTTAAATCACTTGGCCGAGTCTCACTTGGTCGAGTCAAACAAGACGAGTCAATGGGCCGAGTCAACAGACGAGTCAAACAGGACGATTCAATGGGCCGAGTTAACAGGCCGAGGCAATTAGACCGACTCAAATGGGCCGAATCAATTGGTCGACCCTTATGTAATGGCCGAGTCAAATAAGTTGAATCACTTGGCCGAGTCTCACTTAGTCGAGTCAAATAGGTTAAATCACTTGGCCGAGTCTCACTTGGCCGAGTTAAATAAGTTGAATCACTTGGCCGAGTCTCACTTGGCCGAGTCAAACAAGACGAGTCAATGGGCCGAGTCAACAGGCCGAGTCAAACAGGCTAAGTTAAACAGGACGAGTTAATGGGCTGAGTCAACAGTCCGAGTCAAACAGGACGAGTCAAACAAGATGAGTCAATGGGCCAAGTCAACAGGCCGAGTTAAATAAGTTGAATCACTTGGCCGAGTCTCACTTGGCCAAGTCAAATAAGTTGAATCACTTGGCCGAGTCTCACTTAGCCGAGTCAAATAGGTTGAATCACTTGGCCGAGTCTCACTTGGCCGAGTCAAATAGGCTAAATCACTTGGCCAAGTCAAATAGGTTGAATCACTTGGCTGAGTCAAATAAGTTGAATCACTTGGCCGAGTCTCACTTGGCCGAGTCAAATAGGTTGAATCACTTGGCCGAGTCTCACTTGGCCGAGTCTCACTTGGCCGAGTCAAATAGGTTAAATCACTTGGCCGAGTCTCACTTGGCCGAGTCAAATAAGTTGAATCACTTGGCCGAGTCTTACTTGGGCGAGTCTCACTTGGCCGATTCAAATAGGCTAAATCACTTGGCCGAGTCAAATAGGTTGAATCACTTAGCCGAGTCAAATAGGTTAAATCACTTGGGCGAGTCTCACTTGGCTGAGTCTCACTTGTATTTTGAGATCCGACCCACACATAAGTTAGTATAGAGATAGATGAAGGGAAAACTAAATATCAGCTTGGGTGGGAACCACTGTTGCTCCTAAGAAGTTTTAAATGGTGGGTGCCACTGTACCCCATTACTATTGCAAATGGTGGGGTTCACTTGAACTTTAGATCACACCCATTTACCTCATGTCCAAAAATGATCTCCCAGATGGTTGGACGGTTTGGATATAACACATGCACCATGGTGGGTCCCATCAAGGTGGGGTCTACACGATGACTGTAAGCTAGAGATCTTGTTGATGTTTGCGTTTCTTGCAAATAGGCCCGTCCAAGCAGGTGGACAGTCCTGCTGCTGCTGCCATGGTGCAACCCACCCATCATCAAATCTGGGTCGTGTAGATGGACGGCAAGGCTGTCCCACTTGCGGATAGGGTGGATAAACTCATATTTCAGGTGGGTCATAAATAGAGAAGGAGAGAGAGAGAGAGAGAGAGAGAGAGAGAGAGAGAGAGAGAGAGAGAGAGAGAGAGAGAGAGAGAGGAGCACCCACCTTGGATCTCTTCGTCCTTCATCCATCAACGCGTTTTATAGCTCCAAAGATCATGATCTAACGGTTGAGATGAAGCTTTGATGTTGGAGATGAGGGGTATGAAGGTGGGCCACACATGGCTTTTCTCATGGAGCTTGGATATGGGTTGCTTGGAGAATGCGGGAGAGAGGGATGAGAGAGAGAGGGATGGGTGAATGTTGGGGTGATGGGTGAAGTGAGTGATGGGTGTACTTTGTGTAAGAGAGTATTGACTTTAGGGGTTGCTTGGGGAAGAGTGTGAGGTGATGTGTACTTGACATGTTGAGATTGATGGATTGATAGATTGATGTGACATGTCGCAGAGATTCTCTTGAGTTTTGCAACGCGCGGCGTTTTTCTTGCACCGAACGCTGGCCCACATCTCCTGACTAGAGTATCGGATCGGCGCGCGAGTCGCGGTATTGGAACTGCGGCGACGACGCGATCGCTAGGGTACAAGTCTCGGGTTGAGTGGACTCGGGTCGACGGCGTGTGACGCAGGATTGCGCAAAAGTGCCGGTTAAGGGTCGAAGGTTGTTAAAAATTCGACCGAAAAGACGGCGGAAGCCTACGAAATAGTACGGACTAAGACACGGGTCTTACAGCTCTCCCCTCCTAATAAAAATTTCATCCTCAAAATTTAAACCACAACATAATCAATACAAGGCTTTCCAAGGGAGGAAACCACACCACTATATATAATTAGAACACAACATACCAACATAATCAAACATTTAAGAGATGGGGATAACACCCACAAATCTCAAGCTCTAACTCCCAAGACACCCCGTTCATGAACAATCTAGGAAGACGACGTAGGGGCTAAGTCACACGAATCATTGACGACTCCACCTGATGTCTGAGGATCCTGCTGCTGAGGACGGGGACACTCGCTCCTACGATGCCCTATCCCACCGCACCCAAAGTAAGCACCAGAGAACGGTCTGGGCGGTGGGGCTGCCAAGGGTGGGGGTACTCCCAGAAGTGGTGTCCCGCCTCATCACATCTGAAGCATACACTTAAGGACTGATGTTTAGGTGGTGCAAGTGATTGGAAGGATGGATGGTTCCTATGCCTCTGTGGCCATCGACATCACTGCAATTGGGAGCTACCAGAGGGGGCCTTTCTCATCCGGTCTCCTCTCTGAAGAATGGCGGTCATTGGTTGCAACATCTGCGGTAGCAGGTCCGTACTTACGGACACGGTCGGTGTTGCGCTAGACTCAGATGGGGGTGCAAAAGTCTCAGGTGGGGGAATAGGAATCTCAGGCGAGGAAACGGAAGTCGATCGGGTCACTCTCTTGGGTGCCATGTCCTACAGGAAGGAACAAGGGCCTATCATCCTTGGACACTCTCGAATGCTCACATGATAAGGAGCTATATTAGGAAGTTTCTAAGTTATTCAAACTCAGGGGGTCTAACAATTCTAAGTTCTCAACAATCAGACAGTGTATGGTAGCTGTTGGGGAAAAATATGTCAAGTCTGGAGACTCGGATTCTAAGCAGGTCGGCTCTGCTGACGCTGCCCTAAGAGTCCGAGACAACGGGCAGAGCCGAGAGAATAGAGGACAGGCCAGGATTCATAAGCAAAGGACGATTAACGTCACTCTGTCAGAGTGATAACATCGTCTGCGGAAGCCCACTGAAGGTCGAGCATGTTCAAGCCACTCAGCCGATGGAATAAAACCGACTCAACGAGTTGGTTCTGTCGGTCATAGAATAAGGAATAATGACAGACAGACACCGAGACTATTCCGTCCATGAAAAGACAGAAAACTTATCCTCCTGAGTCGGCTGAGACTCTCCCAGAGTCTGTAACGACCGGGCCGAGACAACAGATGGCGGGATGAATGCAAATACTGTTTCAAAAATTCAGGAATACGGGTGTACGATCCCGGGATTCTTGGGATCGAAAGCAATCTGTGAAGAGGAGTAAATCTCTAGATAATTAGGAGTAGAATCCTCGTAAGATGGGGATTCGCAAGCCTTATAAATATCCAAGCTTTTTACAAAGGAAGGTACGCAATACTGAACTGGAGAAACCCTTTGTCATTGATCAGATGACTGACTTAAGCATCGGAGGCTCACCGGCTCTAGCCAGGGTCACCTTAACATTGCTGATTGTACAGGTGGAGGAAGGTCCGTCTAAGAGAAGCCATCCCATAAAAATACATGAACAGTTTGGCGCCGTCTGTGGGAAATGGACAAAAAGCCATTTTCTCCAATTTGTTGAATGGCAAGAACAAGGAGGACGGATCCAGATGAAGCAGGGGAGGCCGCTACTAGCACAACTCAGGGAGCTCCCCAAACGGCACCGCCTGCGACTACCAGCCAGCCCAACCAAGCGAACGCACACTTGGATCGAGAGGTCCAAGAGATGCGTTCCGAGATGGCTGTTATGAAACACATGCTGGAATAATTGTGTAATCAGCAGATGCAGCAGCGTCATGAGTCGGCGCAGGTTCTCCAGCCAGCATCTGTAGTACAGCCTGCCATGTCATAGTCGTCTCGACAGTCGAGTCAACCCCAGGGACCGAGTCAGCCAGCGCCGGCTCACTCTGCAATGATCGTTTTGCCTCCCTCTGATCTGCGACATAGAATAGATCAGAGGAGGCAAAGTCGGCTCCTTGCAGAAGAAACAGTAGAGGGTGCCGAACCCTAGAAAGCGGACATGCAAGACTTCAAGAACGAGGTCCGGGAAAAGATGGAAAGAGAGATGGAAGATATGAAGCACGGTCGAAACCCAAACCCGACCAAATCCTAGAAAAAAGCTTCTCTATTTGTGGACGAAGTGATACGGGCTCGGTTGCCGGAGAGGTTTCGCTTACCTCAGATAACTCCCTTCTCTAAAAAAACTGATCCGACAGAACATCTCGAATGCTTCAGGACCTATATGGAGCTGCACGATGCCTCGGAAGCTGTCATGTGTCGAGCCTTCTCTCTTACCCTGACTGATGTAGCCCGACTTTGGTTTAAGAAATTAAAATCCAAGTCAATTAAGTCATTCGCCGAACTCAGTAATACCTTCCTCAGCAATTTTATCGGTGGAAAGAAGAAGTTGAAGCCGCCTGCACATCTGAATAACATAGTTCAGAAGGAAGGAGAGCTATTGAAAGACTATATCAAGCACTTCAACTTCGAATCTCTGCAGGTTCGAAAGCATTCTGAGGAGACAGCTCTTAATGCCCTCATGCAAGGGGTGAGAGATAAACCCTTTTTGGCGTCATTAGACAAAAATCCGCCCGAGACTCTGGGCGAATTCATGGTTTAGTCGGACAAATATGCCGACGCTGAAGAGACCCGACTCCTACGAGAGAAGGTCCAGAACACAAAACCATCGGCCAAATAGTCGGCCAAGAAAGAGACCGACTTAACCAGAGGAAAGAAGCGAAAAGACGACCGGGCCCGAGACGACGACAGGTCGAGAAAGAGACCCAACAAGAAATTTTCCACATACACCCCTCTGAACAAATCCCAGGAACAAGTATTGATGGAAATCAAGAGCGAAGGTTTCGTCAACTGGCCCAAAAAACTCTAAGGAAATCCAAATCGTCGGAATAAGAACAAGTATTGCCACTATCACCATGACCATGGTCACAACACTAGTGATTGTTATCACTTGAAGGATGAGATCGAGTAGTTGATTAAAGAAGGCCGACTCAGAGAATATACAGCAGGATCCGATGCTCCAGTAGGACCGAGTGAAGAGCGGCCCCAAGAAGAAATTCAGACGATTATTGGAGGGCATCAGGGCGGTGGAGACTCCAATAATGCTCGAAAAAATCATGCCAGAAGCATCGAACGCCCGGAGTCCGAGGTTCTTCTGTTGTCTAGGCCTCCCAAGGAAAAGAAAAGAGAAAAATATTGTATCTCGTTTACTGAGGAAGATGCTCAAGGCATTCATCATCCTAATGATGATGCGCTTATGGTCGCCCTCACTATCGCCAATAGGAAAGTGTTCTGGATACTAGTGGACACTGGATCATCAGCGGATGTGCTATTCACCCAAGCGTTCGACAAGATGAGCATAGGGCGGTCAGTCTTACGATCGGTCCAAACTCCACTCATAGGATTCTCGGGTTGACAGGTACTTTCCGAAGGAGCAGTTTCAATACCACTTACTGCTGGAACCGCGCCTCACCAAACGACTGCGATGGTCGACTTCCTGGTCGTGGAGCAATTGTTGGTGTATAACGCTATACTCGGCCGACCATTCCTAAGCCTCCTTCAAGCTGTGGTATCCACTTACCACCTTTTCATGAAATTCTTGACTGAGTCAGGAGTAAAATTTGTGAAAGGAGACCAACAAGATTCCCGAAAATGCTATATCACCGCAGTCAAGGTGTCGGCGGAAGTATCGATGATCAAATCGCTGGACCCTCGAATCGGATCTCATGAATGGGGGCAGCCGATGGAAGAACTCGTCTCGGAGCAGTTAATCGAGACAGACAAGTCGAAAGTAGTGCAAATCGGCTTGTCTCTGAGTTCACCCCTTAAAGAGAAATTGATTAGCTTGCTCCGACAGTATGCCGATATTTTCGCTTGGAGCCACGAAGACATGCCCGGGATAAATCCCTCGGTCATGACGCACCGACTCAACATTGACCCGAATTACAGGCCCGTCCGACAGAAGTGTCGTTCTCTTGGACCAGAAAGGTAGCTATCATTGAAGAGGAAGTCGGCAAGCTCCTTGAAGCCAAATTCGTCGAAGAGATATACTATCCAGACTGGATAGCCAATGTTGTACTCGTGAAAAAAGCCAATGGGAAGTGACGAGTCTGTATAGATTATACATATTTAAACAAAGTCTGTCCCAAGGACAGCTTCCCTCTTCCTCGCATTGATCAGCTGGTAGACAGTACTGTGGGTCATGAATTGCTTAGTTTTATGGATGCTTATTCAGGCTACAATCAAATTGTAATGCACGAAAATGATAAATCAAAAATCACCTTTGTCACTGACAAAGGCCTTTACTGTTACCGAGTGATGCCATTTGGTTTGAAGAACGCCGGAGCAACGTATCAAAGGTTAGTGAACAAAATGTTTGCTCGACAGATCGGCCGAACGATGGAAGTTTATATCGACGATATGCTCGTCAAGAGTGTACAAGCAGCCGACCATGTGACGGACCTGGAAGAAATGTTCCTGACTTTACATAAATATAAAATGAAGTTGAATCCTAGCAAGTATGCTTTTGGAGTAAGCTCAGGAAAATTCCTCTGTTTCCTCGTTAGCCAGCGAGGAATCGAAGCGAATCCCGAGAAAATCAAAGCTTTACTTGATATGGAGTCTCCGAACACAATTAAGGACATTTAAAGGTTGACAGGGAGAGTAGCCGCGCTCAATCGCTTCTTGTCCCGAGCCACAGATAAATGTCTCTCGTTCTTCAAGCAGTCGAAGGGACGACAGACGATGGAGTGGACAGAAGAATGTGAGAAAGCATTTTAAGAATTGAAGACTTACCTCGGGTCACCACCTCTGCTGTCTAAGCCCGAGCCAGGAGAAGCGTTATTACTATATTTGGCTGTATCCGAAGCAGCAGTCAGCTCGGCCCTAATACGAGAGAACGAAGGGAGGCAGCTACCAGTGTACTATGTCAGCAAAGCCTTATTACCAGTTGAGACGAGGTATCCTCAGCTCGAGAAAGTTGCCTTAACTCTGGTAGTATCCTTGCGGCGACTCCGGCTGTATTTTTAGGCTCATACCATCATCGTTGTGACCGACTTACCATTACGCCAAATTCTTCAGAAGCCAGAAGCTTCCGGCCGACTTACGAAGTGGGCAGTCGAGTTGAGTGAATTTGATATACAATACAGGCCGAGGACAGCCATAAAAGGGCAAGCTGTCGCCGATTTTCTTGTTGAAGTGGCCCCCAATCATAACACGATACCTGCTTCTGAGCAGGTCACTGAACTCGGGGCTTCTTCCTCTCTCGGTCCATTGCTCGTCCCGGCTCCCTGGAAGCTATTCATCGACGGTTCATCCAACTCCAAGGCAAGCGAGGCCGGGGTGGTATTAGAAACTCCCGATCAAACGTGTATGCAGTATGCCTTGCAACTCGGATTCTAAGCGTCCAACAATACAGCAGAGTACGAGGCCTTATTACTCGGCCTTAGGCTCGCCGCGAGTTTAGGCGCGACCCATCTGAACGTCTTCAGTGATTCGCAGTTGGTTGTTAACCAAGTTTCCAGTATTTATCAAACTCGGAAAGAGCAACTGAAAGCATATATGGAAAAAGTCAAAGAATTAATCGGTGGATTTCAGAAATGTGAGGTAATTCGGATACCCATAACTGACAATGCCAAAGCTGACTTATTAGCAAAGCTTGCCTTAGCCGATGAAGAAGACATACCTCGGTCGGTCCCAATCGAATATGTAGCTGAATCGAGTATAAATGAGCCGATAGGCTCGGCCCTACTTCCTATCAGCTCAAAAACTACTTGGTTCGACCCAATCGTCCGTTATCTCAACGATGAAAAATTGCCGGAAGACCACACCGAGGCATGACGGTTAAAGGTTCGAGCCTCGCGCTACACCATCTTGAATGGGGTACTATATAAAAAAAGATTTTATACTCGCTTATTAAGGTGTGTCGACTCCCAAGAAGCCGATTATGTCTTACGGGAGATACACGAGGGGATATGTGAAAACCATTCAGGAGGACGTTCGCTCGCCAATAAAGTGTTGCGGCAGGGGTATTACTGGCTGACTATACAGCTTGATTCTAAGCGATTCGTTCAAAGGTACGACAAGTGTCAACGGTTTACGGTAATACTGAGACAACCCTCCTAGGAACTGACTCCAATGTCGGGACCATGACCCTTTGCACATGGGGGATCGACATCATCGGGCCCTTTCCTCTGGGGAAGGGTCAGACTAAATTCGCTGTGGTTGTAGTGGACTACTTCACGAAGTGGGTTGAAGCAGAGCCATTGAAAAAAATTACTGAGCAAAGAATCATAGGCTTTGTTTGGAAGAATATCGTCTGTCGGTTCGGGATACGTCGGACTATTGTTACCGACAATGGAAGGTAGTTCGATAATAAATAATTCCGGGAGATTTGCAGCAATCTCAGGATTCAAAACGTGTACGCCTAACCTCATCATCCTCAGACGAATGGACAGGTCGAGGCGGTTAAAAAAATTATAAAGCGGCACCTCCGAACGAGGCTCGATGAAGTAAAGGGAGCGTAAGCCGAGGAACTTTCAAATATACTGTGGGCCTATCGAACTACAGCACGAACTGCCACTGGAGAAACTCCCTTCTCCCTTTGTTACGAAACGGAAGCGGTTGCACCAGTCGAGATCAGTGTTGGCTCGGCCCGAGTCAACATGTACAATGAACAAGGGAATAGCGAACTCTTTTCACTCGAGCTTGATTTGCTGGAAGAGAAAAGAGAAAGGGCTCGATTGAGGATGATGGCTCTACAAAGACAGGTGTCTCGATTTTATAATCGCCGAGTCAAAGTCAGACGATTCCGGACCAGGGAAATGGTCCTCCGAAAGACGTTCCTAAATACTAAGAAAGTTAGGTCGGGCACACTGGGACCCAATTGGGAAGGTCCCTACGTCGTCTCGAGCACCATCCGCCCGGGAACCTATCGGCTGGAAGACTTAAATGGACAACTATTACCTCATCCTTGGAATATCGAGCATCTCAAGATCTATTACCCGTAGGACAGAATAGAAAGTACTGAAGAAATGTAATTGAAGTCGACTCAATGAAAAAGTTCTATTTTGTCCAAGTGTTCAATATTGGGTTACAAAAAAAAATAAAAATGACAAAAGATAGTACAATATCTGACAGAGTAAATGCCCCACTCAATCGAAATCCATCCCCTATACAGTGCCCGAAGGACCAGCTTCGTCAGCAGCAGCGTCCGCGGCAGGGGGCTCTCCTTCGGCGGCTTCGCCCTCAGCAGCCTCGGCAGCAGGACTGTCAACTTCAAAGGTGGAGAGGTCGAGATCGGGGAAGGCCGCCCTTATCTCCAAGATGCAGGCCTTGTAACCACCTTAATAAAGGCGTTCACTCTCCTCTTCAAACTCGAAAGATTCGAGGAAGGCGTCTACGACTCGTTCTTGTTCTTCTTTGGCTCGATGCACCTCCTCTCGGGCTTCCTGGATAAGGCCGGTAGCCTCAGCCCTCGCCCGAGCGAGATTACTCTCGCACAGGCTGTGAACTTGAAGAAGGTGCTGCTGCCTCTCCTCAGCCTCCTGTAGGAGTAAAGTCAGACGAGCATTATCAGCCTTAACTCCTTCAAGAACCGCACGGGCATCCTCGGCCGCCTTCCGAGCGATTGACAGATCGCCAATCATGACGCCGATCAGACTCTCGGCGATCTCTCTGCGACCCTCAGCATCGGCCGCGATCCTCCTCCCAGTCTCTGTCTCGGCCGCGACTTTCTGGGCAGCAGTCAGCTCTGAGCAGGCTTTAACGAGGCAAGGTGCCAGCTGCGAATAAAAGGATAAGTGACGGACAGAGACTTAGGTAAAAAAAAAAAACCAGAGAGGTAGAGAAAGAAAGTTTTACCTCAAAGAGCAGCCTCGCCGTATTCCCGAGGGTCTGAACGGTTGGAGCATTGTAATAACTGGCAAAGTCCTTCTCGCCCCCGTGAGCGAAGGCTCAAGGGATCATCCCCGTAACGACCTTGACGAAGGGAGATTTCTGTTGAGTCGTCTCCCCTCTAGAGGGTTCCTCGCTTAAGACCTCTCTTGGCCTCGGGACCTCCTCTGCAACAGGTCCCAGCTCGGGAGAAGACTGAGTCATCGGGAGACTCGGCTCCGCTTCTTCTACCCTCTCGTTAGGGTCGGAGAGTACGAACACTTGAGGGCAGCAGGGACAAGAGCAGGCAGAGCAGCCGTCTCCTTAGCCTTGGCTACGGTCTTCTGCTGCTTCGAAGGCTGAGACCTGGACAACAGAGCCGATCTCGGGGGGGCCTTCACTTTGGAAATCGGCTTCAAGGCGGGGCGAGACTCCGCCAAGCTGTAGGGCGCAGACCTAAGGATGGGGCGAGCCTCGGAGAGGTCTGAAAAGAAGTACGAAGACTAGTTAAACAACGAACCGGAAGGATGAAGCAAAGCGAGACAAGTTACCCGAGACGAACGAGTCTAGACCCGCGAGATGTAGGCGCTCAGGTTGCAATAGCAACTTCCAAGATCGTTCTTCTGCGCTCAGCTTCCTCAGCTCTCGTATCCGAGTTAGTGCCCCGGACTCGAGCTTCCCCCTCTTCTTCAAAATATCTGCAAGGCACTATGAGGTCAGATCAGCACGAGACAGTGTAAAAGATAAAAAGACAAAGAGAGATTATCGGGCCGAGTCACCAAGTCACCTGCTCTCCGGAATGTGCGAGAGACTTGAGGTTCATACGGCCACGTATCGACCGACTCCCATTGACCGCAGGCCCAGAACCACCTCTCCTTCCAGAACTTGTTAGAAGTGGATGGGTTGGTTATTAAGGACCCCCCTCTGCCTCTCCACGCACTCAAGAAGTAGAGGCCCGGAAAGTTCGGATTTGGTCTGACTTGGTAGAGGTAAAGGAACTCATCGATTGTGAGCGAAGGCTGCTCTAACTCGGACCATAGTACGGCACACCCGAACAAATTCCTCCACACGTTCGGAACAATTTGACCGGGAGCTATTTTGACTCGGGACAGAAAATCACGAGCAATGGGCTGAAGTGGCAAGCGCAAGCCACATTGCATCCCGACTTGGAAAATTACGACCATTCCCTCAGGAGGATGGTCGGGCAAATCTCCCGAGCGAGAGAGACGGAGGACGACCGAGTCAGGGACATGATATCCAGTCCTGATTAGGTTCAGGTCAGATTCAGTTAAAATGGAGGCGACGAGACCACTCATTTCATCTTTTTCCCCCTTCGAAGAGGACTCAGAGGCTTCCACAGTTCGGTTCATGGGGTCTGGAACAGCCGCCCCTTCGCCTATAACTATTTCGTCTTCTCCTCCTTCCTCCCCCAACTGGTCCATTCCGGGGTTAGGTCTCCCTGGACGGGTCACCAGGGACGCTCCACCACTGGACGGACCGGCATGAGCAGGGCGCTCAGCCGGTGACTCGTTGGCTCTCCTTACAAGACAGAATGTGGCATCGGCGCCGACGGCAAACTCCGTCAGCAGGGAAGGTGGTTCCGCAACATTCCAAAGATGTTGGGACACGCCCTCATCTCCAGACATCCCCTCCCGGGGGCTTTGAGAGCCACGCGCAGCCATTAAAGGTTTAAAGAAGTGGGAGGAAAGAACTCACCGGGAACAACGATAGCGAACGCAGAGAAGGTTGACGGGGGAAGAAACAACAGCGGAGGAGAGAAGAGGAGGGGAGAAAACTCGAAAGCAGATACGGGTGGGAGGAAGGAATACGAAAATAAAATTCACACCGTCCTCCCGCCCGACCCCTTTATAGTCGTGCCACGTGGTAGGGCATTTATTGTAAAAGCGAACCGTCGTTCGTCCCGACTCCCCTGCTCGACACGTGGCGCACGCTGACTGACAACGGTAACGTCGTCGCCATGCGTCTAAATCTCATACGTGGACGAAATGACCTGACGGCTGGCCTGTTGGGGATTAAACGTCGTACGCCTGAGACGACTCAAAGAGCATTAAACGCTTCATCATAATCTCAGACTCTAATACGAACTGACCTAAAAACTCATTATCCCTTGATGTCATGGACGACACAAGGAGTAAGGAGGGCTTACTGTTGGGGAAAAATATTTCAAGTCTGGAGACTCGGATTCTAAGCAGGTCGGCTCTGCTGACGCTGCCCTAAGAGTCCGAGACAACGGGCAAAGCCGAGAGAATAGAGGATAGGCCAGGATTCATAAGCAAAGGACGATTAAAGTCACTCTGTCGGAGTGATAACATCATCTGCGGAAGCCCATTGAAGGTCGAGCATGTTCAAGCCACTCAGCCGATGGAATAAAACCGACTCAACGAGTTAGTTCTGTCCGTCACAGAATAAGGAATAATGACGGACAGACACCGAGACTATTCCGTCCGTGAAAAGGCAGAAAACTTATCCTCCTGAGTCGGCCGAGACTCTCCCAGAGTCTGTAACGACCGGGCCGAGACAACAGATGGCGGGATGAATGCAAATACTGTTCCAAAAATTCAGGAATACGGGTGTACGATCCCGGGATTCTTGGGATCGAGAGCAATCTGTGGAGAGGAGTAAATCTCCAGATAATTAGGAGTAGAATCCTCGTAAGATGAGGATTCGTACGCCTTATAAATATCCAAGCTTTTTACAAAGGAAGGTACGCAATACTGAACTGGAGAAACCCTTTGCCATTGATCAGACGACTGACTTAAGCATCGGAGGCTCCCCGGTTCTAGCCAGGGTCACCTTAACATTGCTGATTGTGCAGGTGGAGGAAGGTCCGTCTAAGAGAAGCTGTCCCATAAAAATACATCAACAGTAGTTATCAGTAGATATGTGATGTTATCTTCAGGTATTCCCAAGTTATGCTCTGAGACCAACTTTTGTCACGCTCCAAACCCAGAAATCAGATTCATAGGAATTCCGATCGTCGAATCCGGTGCTGACAGACTCCGTAGTACCCCATTCTCGGCTCTCGACGTACATATGTCAGATTCCGATCCTGGGATCCTATAAGGAGGATTTTTTCAGTGTACATTTATCTCGTAATGAGCATAATCACAAGATTACCCAAATCATAAAGGCAACATCATCATCATATATCCACTAATAATCGTTTGAATACAATGCAAAAAGGGAAATACATCTCTATATATATAAAAAATCAAAGCTCCAGAGGTCCGCTACATGCTCCAAGCTCAACGCTGCTACAACCTAACGCCATGTCACGCCCCAAACTCGAAAACCGGGCTCACAAAATTTCTGATCACTGAATCCGGCGCCAACAGCCTCCGTAGAACCCCATTCTCGACTTTCAGCTCCCATTCGCCAGGTTCCGATCCTGGGATGCTACGAGGAGGATTTTCAACGTCAGTTTGATTCGTAATAAGCATAACCAAAGGCATAACCCACAAACAACAACCAAGAACTTCATTATATTTTCACTATGATTAAAAACTTTGTAAGTACAATGAGCATAAAGGAAAATATAATGGTAAAGAAAAAAACTCCAAAATGATCTGCAACGTGTTCCTGCTTCGGCGTTGCTGCGCCCCAACGTCACTTGCACGCAACGGTCGTGCATAAGCTTATAGAAAGCTTAGAGGGTGGTGAAAGTGTGTGCACAAGGTAGTAATATGATCATGCAATATCAGAGTAATACAGAATATGCAGATAGATCCATAATATTATGAGCCGTACCAAGGCTATGCGATGCAAGACATGAATGATATCGGCCATCCCAAGGCAATGCGATGTGAAATGCAACTCAAGCATACAGATCCTCATTTATATCCACACATCAATACAGCTCAAATCTGGGATATCATCGGGGTCTAGTACACTCTAAACCAGATTGCCGCCTCATCGCCCGCAATAAGGTAAGTGGAAGAGACCTCACTATCCGTCTGCCAATATCGGGCACGACTCATCGATAGCGGACCCATTCCTCAAGCTGGTCAAACTTAGCCTAGCATTGCCCCCTACACTCAGGAGGGTATGGCCGCACCCCCTTCCAACTGACCACGACACAGTGGAAGCGCAATCGTTTGGTAATCGGCACTCAATGTTATCTACCCACTCGATCTAGACGTTAGAGCAACCTCTTGGTACCACAAGGGTTTAGGAACTTTCACCCAGGGATATCTATAGCACCCCATATAGAATAAAATTTCTGGTATCTAATCCTGTCAACCACGATCTGTCTGTGGAGGCTATGGCCCCGATGTCGCTAGGGCGTACAGTAACCATATCACACAATACGAGATGCATGAATCACACTATCCAATCATGCAGCAAATCCTTGCACGTATCGTGTGCTCATGCAGGACAACACCGCCTAATCGGGGTCCCATAAACAGTCTGCCCGAAGGCATATGCTATGATCAGTCACTCCTCACATCAAGCATACATCTGATGCGTATGATCATGAGTTATGAAATTATACTAAACATGTTATAATGAGATGATCTGTCCTTACAATGCAGATGGGCCTGAACGGCCTATACACAATAAGTACGGCCTAATAATGGGTCCTAAGGAGAGTCGTAATGTGGACATCCAACCAGCATTACACTCACAATGTAGACGTCAAACCAACATTGCTCCTAAGGCACGATTGACGTAAACATCGTTACATAATCCGTGTTGGGCTCACACATTGCAATGGATCTTAGGTACATCCCATTGGGCCTTGAATACATCAAATGGGCCATATCATATAAGCCTTTTTACTCATCAAATGAGCCACATAAATGGACCACTCTAATGGGCCTTATGTGCATTGCAATGGGTTATAACCCGTGGGCCGTAGATTGCATCAAATGGGCCTAACCTCATAGGCTTTAAAATACATCAAATGGGTCCAATCCCATAGACCTTGGAATGCATCAAATGGGTCCACTCCCTTGGGCCTTAAATTACATTAAATGGGCCTAATCCCATGGGCCTTGGAACACATCAAATGGGTCCATTCCCATGGGCCTTATAATACACCAAATGACCCCACTCCATGGGCCTAAGATCCACATCAAAGTGGACCCCAATGATCCACTATGATTACATAAAAACAGGCCTCAAAAATATGCCAAGGTGGCGTCCACTCGGACTATGGATTTTGGTCCATTCTTTAACTCTTTTCATCTGTATCAAGGGTGGGGCCCACATGAAAGCCCACCATCATGCATATTATAAATAGTATAATATATATAATTTCATATAGTATAAGTATATATATATATATGTATATATATAGATATAAAATATTATAAATAATATAATATATTTATATATACACACACACACGTTGCACACATACAGCAACACACATGCACGCCCACACACCACACGCGCACGCCTGGAGTGGCGTGAATAAAACGCATGCATCAAGTGGGCTCCACCGTCCAGCGGACGGTGGAAGCAGTACATACATCACTGTGGGCTCCACGTGGGGCCCACCTGAATGTTTATACGCCATTCGATCCGTTCATAAGGTCACTCTGTCCTGGATGAAGAGAAAACACAAATTTCATTTTGATCTTAAGCTTCTATGGCCCCAAAAAATATTTTTAATGGTAGAGTTCAATTCCACTGTTTCCTATGGTGTGAGCCACCTGATCAGTGGTTGAGGCCAAAATTTGGAGGGGGCCCACCTCATGAACAGCTTGGATGACAAATAAGCATCACGGTGGGGCCCACATGCAGGGCCGTGGGCCCCTGACGTCCGCTCGTCCCAGACGCTACACGCAGCAGCGTGCAGCTGCTGTTGCTGCATGTCAGAGGGCAGAGGTAGAGCCTCTGCCTTATTTTCAAAATTTGGTAAAAATCCATTTTTCTGGGGTTTTTTGAGTGTGGGGCCCGCTCTAAGCAAATCCACTCCGGCCATAGGATTCCTCAGCTTGCAACGAATCCAACGAGTCTAAAGTTTAATTTTTTTTTGTGATTAGAAAATGAAATAAAATAAGAAAATGATCCTTGAATGGCAATGATGCATTCTTCGATGCTATGGCCCACCAGATCTTCCAATCAACCCCAACTCTTGGCTCAACGCCTAAAAAGAGATGGGTAAGAGGATGGACAGTTTGGATTATCCCCAAACATCAAGGTGGGGCCTACATGAGGGCCCACCCCCAAAGCTTGGAACCAAGCTTGTATTTGTGTTTTCCTTACTGACGTCCAGCGTCCCTGGACGCTGGATGGTTGACATACATTGAGGTGGGTCCAGCTTGAGTGGGCCACCAAATGATGGAGGGTGTGGGTACGACATATATCATGTGGGCCCTACTTGTAGATGGTTTGGGACAAAATACTTACATCATGGTGAGGTCCATCTAAGTGGGCCACACAACATCATTATCACAAAAAAAATATATGAAAGAGAGAGAGAGAAAGAGAGAGACACGCGATGATGGAGGGACCCCGACACTATGGGCCCTCCATTTCAAGATCTACAACGTACATCAAGTGGGTCCTATTGCATGAGGACCCACCGTTCAAAATCAACGATGGAGATCCCTTCCCCACTAAGATTTAAGGTCTAGATGACTCCTTTCTTGCAATGAAATAAACATCATGATGGAGTCCAGGAGAATGACCCCATCATGGAATGATCATGATGATCCTAGTGGGCCATCGGCCACATCTTAGGGTCCCAAGTGAGATCCAAACCATTGATCGGTTGGCCTCACTTGGCCCATCTCAAAAATAGGAAAAACTACTATGATCATGCACCCACCGTCCGATCTTCTTGCTCCTAGGGGTTCCTTAGCACCTTAGCTTGAATTTCAATGGAGGAGATGAGAAATGGAGGGTTGAGATGAGGGTTGATGGGGTAGGAAAGTGGGCCACCTTGGAGTTTTGGAGAGCTTGGAGGATTTCTCATACATATGAGGTTTTTGCTTGGATGAATTTTTTTGAAAATGAGAAAGAGAGAAGGAGTTGTAAAGGGAGAGAGAGAGAGAGAGTCATGGATGGATGGAGTGATAGATGGGTGTGTAAGAAAACCTTGACTTTTGAGGCTTTTTTGTGTAAGAGAGGCATGGGTTTGTAAGAGACTTTTGACCTTTGAGGCTTGCTTGCGAAGGGTGAAAAAGTGATGTGTACTTGACATGTGATGGATTGATTGATTGATGGGATTGATGGGATTGATGTGACACATCGTAGAGATTCTCTTGGGTTTCGCAACGCGCGGTGTTTTCTTCACACCGAACGTTGGCCCACATCTCTTGACCAGGGTATCGCCTCTACGCGCAAGTCGCGGTATCGGAACCGCAACGACGACGCGGTCGCTATGGTAATGGTCTTGGGTTGAGTCGACTCGGGTTGACGGCATACGAATCAGGGTCGTACATAAGTATCGATTAAGGGTCGAAGGTTGCCAGAATTCGACCAGTAAGACTGCGAAAGTCTATGGAACAGTACGGACTAAGAATACGGGTCTTACACGCCACCTGCACACATCTATCATCCATAAGCTTATAAAAAGCTTAGTGGGTGGTGAAAGTGTGTGCACAAGGTAAGTGCCAAGTAAGCAATATCAGAGTAATCAGAGTAAGCGGAAATACTGGTAAACCCATAATCATACGATATCAGAAACACTGGCAAGTTCATAAATCATACGAAATCAGAGTAATATGAAAACATGGTGAGAGGCCCATAAATACCATCAGTCTCACCCAGGCTTTGGGACGCAAAATATAATAAAAACAATATCATATACTGATGAAGTAATGTAGATCGAATATGCAATACGAAGACAACAAGCTAACTATCAGATGCTGATGATGCAATGTAATATATAAATCCTGATGAGTCCACAAATACCGTCAGTCGTATCTAGGCCGTATAAATGCAGAAACATAGTAACCCAAAATGTCATATGCATGCGGATGTAATGCAATATGCGATGTGAATGAAATAACCAAGCTAAAGTGTGAAGTCGGGATGATAGTACGTAATATCACAGGCTACGGGGTTCATCACGAGGGACTTCTATCCAAACCAGTCCCATACCTAAATTTGGATAGTCAGACTCAACGTAATAAACTCCTGATCTCAGGTTAGTCGCGCGCCCAACCGAAATCCTTGCCATGCAAAGGTACACGTAATAAATAATTACGCACAACCAGCCCGAGTGGATAGTGAATGAATGAATGAATGAGTATGCAATTCCTTCTCAATAAGTCCACATATCAGTACGGTTACTCTCTAGAAAATCACCGGGGTCTATTACACTCCAAATGGAACTACCGTTCTCCCTAGCCGCATAGTCCAAGTGAGCGAAAGAAACCTCACTATCCGCCTGGCCAATAGTCTGTCAATACCTATCCGGCACGTCGATAGCGGACCCATTCCGCGAGCTGGTCAAACTCAGCCTAGCATTGCCCCCTCCGCACGGGAGGGTAAGGTCACACCCCCTTCCAACTGACCACGACATAGTGGAGAGCGCAACCATTTGAAAATCGGCACTCAACGCTCATCTACCCACTCGGTCTAGACGTTGGAGCATCCTCTGGTACCAAGAAGGTGTTTAGGAATTTTCACCCAGGGCCATCTATAGCAGCCCGATGCTCGAACAGATTTTCGGTGTCCCATCTGGCCATCTACGATACGCCTGTGGAGGCTAGTCAATGGGCCGAGTCAAACAAGACGAGTCAATGGACCGAGTCAACAGGACGAGTCAATGGGCCGAGTCAAACAGGACAAATCAATGGGTCGAGTCAAACAGGACGAGTCAATGGGCCGAGTCAACAGGACGAGTCAAACAAGACGAGTCAATGGGATGAGTCAACAGGACGAGTCAAACAGGACGAGTCAAAGGGTCGAGTCAACAGGCCGAGTCAAACAGGACGAGTCAAACAGGACGAGTCAAACAAGACGAGTCAATGGGCCGAGTCAACAGACCGAGTCAAACAGGACGAGTCAAACAGGACGAGTCAAATAAGACGAGTCAATAGGCCGAGTTAGCAGGCCGAGTCAAAGAGGCCGAGTCAACAGGCCGAGGCAATTAGACCGACTCAAATGGGCTGAATCAATTGGCCGACCCTTATGTAATGGCCGAGTCAAATAAGTTGAATCACTTGGCCGAGTCTCACTTGGCCGAGTCAAATAGGTTAAATCACTTGGTCGAGTCAAATAAGTTGAATCACTTGGTCGAGTCTCACTTGGCCGAGTCAAACAAGACGAGTCAATGGGCCGAGTCAACAGGACGAGTCAATGGGACGAGTCAACAGGCCGAGGCAATTAAACTGACTCAAATGGGCCGAATCAATTGGTCGACCCTTATGTAATGGCCGAGTCAAATAATTTGAATCACTTGGCCGAGTCAAATAAGTTGAATCACTTGGCCGCGTCAAATAGGTTAAATCACTTGGCCAAGTCAAATAAGTTGAATCACTTGGCCGAGTCTCACTAGGCCGAGTCAAACAAGACGAGTCAATAGGCCGAGTCAACAGGCCAAGTCAAACAGGACGAGTCAATGGGACGAGTCAAACAGGACGAGTCAAACAGGACGAGTCAAACAAGACGAGTCAATGGGCCGAGTCAACAGACCGAGTCAAATAAGTTGAATCACTTGGTCGAGTCTCACTTGGCCGAGTCAAATAAGTTGAATCACTTGGCCGAGTCTCACTTGGCCGAGTCAAATTGGTTGAATCACTTGGCCTAGTCAAATAGGATAAATCACTTGGCCGAGTCTCACTTGGCCGAGTCAAATAAGTTGAATCGCTTGGCCGAGTCTCACTTAGCCGAGTCAAATAGGCTAAATCACTTGGCCAAGTCAAATAAGTTGAATCACTTGGCCAAGTCTCACTTGGCCAAGTCAAATAAGTTGAATCACTTGGCCGAGTCAAATAGGTTGAATCACTTGGCCGAGTCTCACTTGGCCGAGTCAAATAGGTTGAATCACTTGGCCGAGTCAAATAGGTTAAATCACTTAGCCGAGTCTCACTTGGCCGAGTAAAATAAGTTGAATCACTTAGTCGAGTCTCACTTGGCCAAGTCAAATAGGTTGAATCACTTAGCCGAGTCTCACTTGGCCAAGTCAAATAGGCTAAATCACTTAGCCGAGTCTCACTTGGCCGAGTCAAATAAGTTAAATCACTTGGCCGAGTCAAATAGGCTAAATCACTTAGCCGAGTCAAATAGGTTGAATCACTTGGCCGAGTCTCACTTGGCCGAGTCAAATAGGTTAAATCACTTGGCCGAGTCTCACTTGGCCGAGTCAAATAAGTTGAATCACTTGGCCGAGTCTCACTTGTATTTTGAGATCCGACCCACATATAAGTTAGCATAGAGATAGATGAAGGGAAAACAAAATATTAGCTTGGGTGGGGACCACTGTTGCTCCTAAGAAGTTTTAAACTGTGGGTGCCACTGTACCCCATTACTATTGCAAATGGTGGGGTCCACTTGAACTTTAGATCACACCCATTTACCCCATGTCCAAAAATGATCTCCCAGATGGTTGGACGGTTTGAATATAACACATGCACCATGGTGGGTCCCATCAAGGTGGTGTCTACACGATGACTGCAAGCTAGAGATCTTGCTGATGTTTGCGTTTCTTACAAACAGGCCCGTCCAAGCAGGTGGACAGTCCTGCTGCTGCTGCCATGGTGCAACCCACCCATCATCAGATCTGGGTCGTGCAGATGGACGGCAAGGCTGTCCCACTTGCGGACAGTGTGGATAAACTCATATATCAGGTGGGTCACAAATAGACAAGGAGAGAGAGAGAGAGAGAGAGGAGCACCCACCTTGGATCTCTTCGTCCTTCATCCATCAACGCGTTTTATAGCTCCAAAGATCGTGATCTAACGGTTGAGATGAGGCTTTGATGTTGGAGATGAGAGGTATGAAGGTGGGCCACACATGGCTTTTCTCATGGAGCTTAGACGTGGGTTGCTTGGAGAATGAGGGAGAGAGGGATGAGAGAGAGTGGTTGTAAGAGAGAGAGGGATGGGTGAATGATGGGGTGATGGGTGTACTTTTTGTAAGAGAGTGTTGACTTTAGGAGTTGCTTGGGGAAGAGTGTGAAGTGATGTGTACTTGACATGTTGAGATTGATGGATTGATAGATTGATGTGACATGTCGTAGAGATTCTTTTGAGTTTTGCAACGCGCGACGTTTTCCTTGCACCGAACGCTGGCCCACATCTCTTGGCTAGAGTATCGGATCGGCGCGCGAGTCGCGGCATTGGAACTGCGACGACGGCGCGGTCGCTAGGGTACAAGTCTCAGGTTGAGTCGACTCAGGTCGACGGTGTGTGACGCAAGGTTGTACAAAAGTACCGGTTAAGGGTCGAAGGTTGTCGAAAATTTGACCGGAAAGACTGCGGAAGCCTATGGAATAGTACGGACTAAGACACGGGTCTTACAACCTCGATGCAGGCCTAGCTTATACTCTAGTTGCTATGGAAAGTCTCATCGCCTCAACGCAAGCTCAGAGTATGCTCGGGGTCACTACAAATGGCTCGTCACCTAGTCGTAGGCTGCCAGCTCGAATACAGCATCCCATACCATCGTATTCGGCTCATGAGTTTAGGTTGCTCACTAGTCACTACCGGGAGACTGTCGCCCCAGCGTACACCGATAGCTCGACCATGGTGTCCCATACCATCATGCCCGACTCATGGGTCTTAGTAGATCGATGTACCAAGGTTAAACGGGCTTTCCACTGGTGAGTTTGGTACCTTAGATTCAAGCAGTAGCGTCCATGCATGGTGAACATACATCGGGCCAATCGGGTTACTTGACAAGCTTGAATAGTAGGAGCATATGTCGACTTAATCGACATGAAATGCATAAGCATTCCACGTGGCCTAATCACTACTGTCAAACGACGTACGACTCAAATTCGTCGAACGTATCTGTTGTGGCTAAAGAAATTTAGCCACCTATCGTAAGCCGTTACCGATTGCCTGGACTACATTGTAGCCCCAAACATACTTCAAACATTAACATTCACGTGTAACAACCAAAGCCAGCATGTGACAACCAAATCTGAATATAAATCTTATCTGAGCATTTCAACATAACACATACTACACATGTTGCAATATATAGGCAGTTCATCCATCAATCACATAGGTTACAAAAAGAAACTGTAACCATAGATAAGGGGATTGAGAATCCTATCTCAACACCCTCATTACATATATTTAAACCCGCATTTCCTCATTCAGGCATTTTATCAAACAATTAGACTACGCATTTCAACATACATGTATTAGACTAGTTATAACATATATCCTGGCAAGCCCTTTTTCAAAGGAGTTGCCATATACACGACAAGCATATATTCATAGTTAATAATCATGGCAAGCATAAATCCAAATTTCATATTCATTCGGTCATTTTTATAAGCACTTAGACTACACACTTCAACATACATGACGTATGTTCGTGATAATAGGTGTTAGGAAAAATCCTTACACCACGGAGTTGTCGCACGTATAATAACCATATATTCATGATGAATAATCATGGCAAGCATGAATCCAAATTTTAAACTCATTCAATCCTATCAAAAAACACATGGAATACACTATATACAACATAATTCATATATATGCATAAAGGGCGGGAAACGTCGTATTTAAGCATATGATAGCATTCAAGTCAGTCATAAATCATTAACTGACATTGAAAGCCTTAAAAACCATAACCTAAACATTTATAGTCTGCACCTTTCACCGTTAAACTCGTAACGAACTCAGTTTAAATACTAAGCCTTTGTGTACGGCACCACAACAACCTATAACAGGGAATATGTTAGCTATTCCACCATTTACTCTACTTGGATTTCTAAAATAGGTTAGGGTTAGGATTTCTTTCCCAAATATGGAGTTAGAATCGTCAGAATAGTGATACAGAAGCAGTGGTTAAGCACGTAGAGTGATGGGATTGAATCTCAGGAATAAACTCCAACTCTTACACTCAATTTCTCTCTTTCCTTCTCTTTCTTCTCTCTTCTCTCTCTAGGGTTTAGAAATTCATATGTGAAGGGAGAGAGGGTTTAAGGCCCTTATATAGGCCCAGAAGTGATGGGAATGGCCCCAGGGCCATGGTATACTTAGGTTATAGCTAAATACTGGTCGTTTCGGTCCAACGGAGTTGATCTGGAAGTCCCTTTTCTGCATGCGGTCGGACTTAAGCTCCCTAACATTTGATTTAGGTCGAGTTAAGTTTTCGGCCCGATCAGATTTCCAGATCAATCGTGGAGGACCAGTTTCAGTTCAACGGTCATTGGTACTTGATTAGGGCCACAAGTGCACTATCATGTGTTGGAAATTTTTTCTGATCCGAGGGTGTAGTTGGGTCAGATTCTGACGGTCTGAATCCTTAGATTTGGCCTACAAGAGAACGATTCAATTCACTTAAGTCTCAGATCATTTTCTAAAGATATTCGCGTTTCTCACACACTTCGCTCCGGGCTCAAGTTGTGCGTTTCTGGATACTATTGGGACTTGATTTCCAATATGGCAGTCAAGTCCAGTAAGGCAGTCATAACCGTATAGTTTCGTGGTAATTTGACCTTCGATATGCGGTCCAGGTCCGATACGGAGTTTCATGATGCTTCTAAGAGCAACTAGGTTTAAAGATGAGTCCTAAGTTTTTAGGTAATGTAGCGTTAATGGTTCTACTCGTTTTGGGTCTTACAGATCATATTTAAAGTGATTAGTGTTAATTTCACAGGTAATCTAGTTTAACACTAGTTAATTTTTACTTAATTTCTAAAGGATTTGGTCCTTAGTGATTTTTGCCTGAGGTGGTACTCGGGTCTTTGTACAGATTTTTTCGAGACATTACAAGATTGCAGCGAAAAATGAGAAAGGTAAAGAAGCTCTGGGCGCCCCCCCTTTCTTATACCCGTTGCTCACGGTACACTGATGGCACGCCATCAATGTCAGAGCACGCGAAGGCATAACGTCACACGCCAATGCCCTAATAGCGAGACACGTGGCATACAGCCACCTCGAGCCCCGCTCGAAGGATAGCCAGCACTCATCAGGTATTAGTAGGCCGAACATTGCCATCAATATTCACCATCATGAGGCCTCCGCCTTGAGCTCTATGATCTCTGACCTCCCATCACTCCCATCATTGCTTCATCTCCTCTGGCCTCCCGACCTACCACCTACTAACTTCAACAAGTCTTGGTTCAACCTAATATCGGGTCTGACCTGGCTAAAAGCATTCACTACTTATCCAACCCACTACGCAGACTAGTAAGTAGGGGACTTACTGTTGTAAGGAAAATGTGCCAACCTACTGTCGACAGGCCAGGTCAAGAATCCTAATAAACTACAAGTACGACCTAATAACTTAGCCCCCGCCTACAGACCAGCTAGAGGAAGATTAGCCTGTCATGCCCCAAACTCGAAAACCGGGCTTACAAAATTCTTGATTATCAAATCCGATGCCGACAGCCTCCGTAGTACCCCATTCTCGGCTTCTGGCGCTCATACGCCAGATTTCAATCCTGGAATCCTACGAGGAGGATTTTCAACATGAATTTGTCTCATAAGAAGCATAACCACAAGTATACCCAAATCACAAGAACAACATCATCACCACATATCCATTAATATAATCATTTGAATACAATACTGAAAAGGAAATACATGCATATAATAAAATCTCTAAAAGCTCTACTGCACGCTTCTGCCTCAGCTCGACTGCGTCCTATCGTCACCTGCATGCATCTATTGTTCATGAGCTTATAGAAGGCTTAAAGGGTAGTGTAAGTGTGTGAGCAGTATATGCATGCTTAGAATTCAATATTAGAGTAATACGAAAACATGCTGGTAAGTTCATAAATACTATCAGCCTTATCCAGGCTATGCGATGCAAAAACATAATAAGCCAATATCATTTACTGAGGAAGTAATGTAGATCAGCTATGCAGTGCGGAGACATTGTGAGTCAAATATCAAATACTGAGGATGCAATACAATATGTAATTTAGAAGAGCTACGAATATCATTAGCTTCATCTAGGTCATATAAATGCAAAAACATAACAACCCAAAATGCCATATGCCTGTGGATGTAATGCAATATGCGATGCAAATTAAATGCCCAAATTGGAGTGTGAAGCAGGATGATAGTGCGTAGATCGCAAGCTATGGGGTCCATCACAAATTTTTTCTATCCAAACTAGTCTCATACCTAAATTTGGATAGATAGACTCAATGTGGTAAACTCTTAATCTCAGGTTAGTCGCGTCTCAACTGAAATCCTAGCCATTACGAAAGTACACGTAACAAATAGTTACGCACCACCAGCCCCAAGTAGATAATGAATGAATGAATGAATGAATGTGCAACTCCAACTCAATAAGTCCACATAACAATACTGTACATCTCTGGGATTATCACCGAAGTCTAGTACACTTTACACCAGCTTGCCGCCCCATCAAGCCCACAATAGAACTGGGTAAGTGGAAGAGACCTCATTATCCGCTTGCCAATATCGGGTCTGACTCGTCGATAGTGGATCCATTCCTCAAGCTGGTCAGACTCAGCCTAGCTATGCCTACTCTCTCAAGCGGGTAAGGCCACACTTCCTTCCAACCGGCCACGACACAGTGGAAAAGGCGGCCTACTGGTATACGACCCTCATGTGCTCATATATATCCACTCGGTCTTGACGTTGGAGCATCTTCTGGTACCAAGAGGGTTTAGAGATTTTTACATAGGGCCATCTATGGCGGCCTGATGCTAATAACAGATTCTGATGTCCCATCTGGCCATCCACGATATACCTGTGGAAGATACGGCCCTGATGTCGCTAAGATGTACATTAATCACAACGTGCAATCCAAGATGCATGAGTCATACAATCCAGTCATGTATCAATCTTGCACATACCGTGCGGTCATGTGAGATAATCTCTGCCAATCAGGGAGTCTCATAATAACATGTCCAATGACATATGCAATGGTCAACCACATCTCATAATAAACATGCAGATGATGCATATGGGCATGTATTATGATGTTATGTTGTCACATGGTTATAATCGGTATTGACAATCGGCACCAATAGTCAGTCTCGACAATCAAAATTGGCCTTGATAATCAGAATCGGCCAGGACAATCGGAATCGACCTCGATAATTAGAATCAGCCTCGATAATCGGCCAAACAAGGCCTAAGGGAAGGTCACAATGTGAACATTAAACTATCATTGCCCATCAATGTGGCCATTTAACCAACATTGCTCCCAAGGAGTGGCCCACATAGAGCCAATCATATAGTAGGCCCATGGCCTCACATAAGGGCCTAATATACATCATGATGGGCCTTGATCATGGGCCTAATATACATCATCATGGGCCTTAATGGATGGGTCGTAAATATAACAAGCTGGGCCTCATATATCATATCGGGCCTTATCAAATGGGCCCCAAGTACTTCACATCGGGCCTCACCAAATGGGCCCCAAATACATTAAATGGGCCGAATCGAATGGGCCGAACCACTACATCATTCATCTATTATTAGAGATCATTTTAGAGTATTATTCAAAAAAAAAATGAATCATGTCAAAGGATCATTCGGACCATACCACTCGTGATAGTGGTGATAATAATTCCTACTGTTAAAAATTTAGAGGGCCCATTATAAGACCCGTGTCTTAATCCAACCGTTCGGTAGGCTTCCGTGGTTCTCCCGGTCGAATTCCGACAACTCTCGATCTGTATCCGATGTTTGCGTGCAATCCTAAGCCGGGTTCTGCATACCAAAGTAGGCTTGACCCAAAACTTATACCCTAGTGACCACGCTGTTGCTGAGGTTCCAACGCCGTGACTCGCGCACTGATCCGATACCCAGGCTAGGAGTTGTGGTGCCGCGTTCATTCCGAAAAAACTCCGTGCGTTGTGAATTTCGAGGGAATCTTTACGACATGTCTTATCGATCAATCAATCAATCAAAGTCAAGTACAAGCCATACCCAAAGTACAACAACCCATCCCTCTTTTTTCACAAAGTCAACTCTCTCCCTACCCATTCCCTTTTTACACAATTTTTAACCCTAACCATACCCCTCCTTACAACCACCACTCCAGCCATCCCTTTCATTCATTAATTCTTTCTTTCTCTCATTTTTTATCTCCACTCCCCAACTCCATAAGCAACATCCCACGTCTAAGCTCACTCCCTCCCAGAGTCAAGTGTAGCCTACTTTTCCTACCTTCTCACCTCTCATCCCCACCATCAAAACTCCATCATCCACTGTTAAAAGTTGAGCAGGAACATACAAGTCTAAGGGAGCAAGAAGAAGGCCAACAAGGTAGGTGATCCATCATCGATTTCGATTCCTAAAGGCCCATTTAATGTGGGACCCACTTGATGTATGCATTGTATTTAGGAGGGCCCAATAATGGTGGGGTCCCTCCCCTTCACGTGTCATCTCTCTCTCTCTCTCTCTCTCTCTCTCTCTCTCTCTCTCTATCCTCCCCTAGAATGAAGTGGGTCCCACCGGATTGTGTTAAATCTACTCCATCCATCAAACGGTGTGGCCCACCTCATTTTAGGCAAAATCCACCGTCCACTATTGGGATGGTGGAAAGTCCCACATGTTGGGTTAAACGATATATAATTACATTATATTAATATAATATATATATATATATATATATATATATATATATATATATATATATATATATATATATATATATATATATATATGCATCGTGGGCCACGTCCATGTGGGACCCACCATGATGCTTGTGTTATATCCATGTCGTCCAGCATCCCTGGATGCTGGATAGGGTGCGTGGCTAGCATGAAGTGCGTGTACTGACATGGTGTGTATACTAACAAGCTAACAATATATATATATATATATATATATATATATATATATATATATATATATATATATATATATATATATATATAATATTTATATTTGAGCATTTGGGGTGAGTTGTTCATGCAGGCCACACCTTGATGTATTGGATTGATCTACGCCGTCCATATCATTCCCCAGCTCATTTTAGGCGTTGAGCTGAAAAATGAGGCCAATCCGACAATCAAGCGAGCCATACCATAGGAAATAGTGCTATTACCATTAAAACCCACCTTGATTCTTCTATTTACCAAAAACACGTCGTATATTGGTCTCATTTGGTCGATCATGGGCCGTAGAATCTAATGGCCGGGTTGAATTTTTTAGATGTGGGCCCTATACATGAAAAACCATGAAATTTCAAAAAAAATAAAAAATTAAAACATGAGGCAGCAGCGCCTGTTGCTGTCGCTGACACGAGGATGCAGCAGCCTCTTGTGCTGGACGCTGGCATGGGCGGGCAAGGACCCATAGCCCCAACTGTGGGCCCCATTATGACGTGTGTTGAACATCAACACGGTGCATTTGGAGGGCCCCCCTCAGGGCAGCGGGCTGCCCCAAAAATCAGCCGTATACGCGGCTCAGGTGGCCCACACGGCTGAAACAGTGAGGATTGAACGTCTGCCATTGAAACCATTTTTGGGTCAGAAGTTTTGGATCAATACGAAATTTGTTTTTCCTCCTCAATCCAGGTTTGTGTGACCTTATCAACCGGTTGGGTGGAAAATGAACATTATGGTGGGCCTAGGCCCGTGTGACCTTATCAACAGGATTGGGTGGAAAATAAATATTTTTGGTGTGCCCCAGGTCTTAATGACCTTATCAACAAGATGGATAGAAAATAAGCATTATGGTGGCCCTACTTGGGACCCACTTATGTATATATTGTAACCACACCTTTCATCAATGAGGACCTCCACTATGAAGTATGTGATTTATCTATGCCATCCATCCCTATAGGACCTACCATGATGCATGTGTTGCACCCAAACCATCCAACCATTTTGGAAGCTCATTCTAAGGTATGAGATAAAAAATAAAATAAAAATGAGATAGATCTGTAGTTCAAGTAGAACCCACCATTTAGAAATAGTGGGGACAGTGACATTCACTGTTCAAAACTTCTTAAGGGCCATGGTAGTTTCGATCAAGCCGATGTTTTGCTTTCACTTCATTTATCTCCATGTTAACGTATGAATAGGTCGGATCCCAAAAGAAAAATATGTAACCATAGGCCCTGTAGAAATTTTAACGGTGGAGACCATTGTCGCTACTATTATTTGGAGTGTGGTCCAGTTGATCTTTTGATATGATTCATATATATGAGGCCCATGTGATTAGAGGCCCATCTTGGTGTATTTATGGCCCGATGTTGAGGCCCACCTGGATATATATGAGGCCCATCTTGATGTATTTGTGGCCTGATGTTGAGGCCCACCTGGATACATATGAGGCCCATGTGATTAGAGGCCCACCTGGATATATATGAGGCCCATGTGATGCGGCCCATTTGATGTATTGAAATCCTTGGGTCGAGGCCCAATGGGATGTACATAAGGCCCATTGCAATGTACGATTCCACCATGGTTTATATGATGTTGTTTTAGCGGCCATGCCTTGGGAAGAATGATGGTTTGATGTCCACATTGTGAGAGCAATGATGGTTAAATGTCCGTATTGTAACTCTCCCTAGGGCTCAATGATAGGACCATACTTATAGGGTGTAGGCCATCGAGGCCCATCTTCGTTATGAACGGAGCCCATCACTATATAACATGTTTAGTATAGATCCATGATTCATGATCATACGCATCATATGTATGCTTGATATGAGGAGTGACTGATCATAGCATATGCCCTCGGGTAAATTGTTTATGGGCTCCCTGATAGGCAGAGTTGCCCCACATGAGTGCGGTATGCGTAGGATTGTTGCATGTCTGGTAGGGTGATAAATGCACTTACATTTGTGTGATTGTGATTATTGTATGCCCTAGCGACATCAGGGCTATAGCCTCCACAGACACATCGTGAGTGGTTGGATTAGATACCGAAAATACTGATTCTAGTATCGGGGCGTTATAGATGTCCCTGGGTGAAAATCTCTAAATCCGATGGTACCAGAGGATGACTCCAACGTCAAAATTGAGTGGATATATGAGCGCACGAGGGCCGAATACTAGGAGGCCGCGTCTCCCACTGTGTCGTGGTCGGTTGGAAAGGGGTGTGGCCTTATCCGCCCGAGCGTAAGGGGCATTTCTAGGCTGAGTTTGACCAACTCATGAATGGATCCACTATCGACGTGCCAGATAGGTATTGACAGACTATTGGATAGGCGGATAGTGAAGTTTCTTATACTCACTTGGACTGTGCGGATGGGAGAGCGGCAGTGCCATTTGGAGTGTACTAAATCTCGGTGATTATCTAGAATGAGAACTGTACTGATATTTGATGTGCTATATTGATATGTGGATTAGATGAGGATTGGTATGCTTGAGTTGTATCTCACATCGCATGGTCTTGATATAGCCGATAGCATTCATATCTTGCACCGCATAACCTTGCATTCATATCTTGCACCGCATAACCTTGGTACGACCGGTTGCATTCATGTACTCATCAGCATGATTCTGCATTACTCTGACCTTGCATTCTGAGTACGCTCATGTTGCACATACACTTATACCACCCTCTAAGATTTTTATAAGCTTATGTACGATCGATGCGTGCAGGTGACGCCAGGACACAGCCATAGCCTTTCCGCAGTTGGAGTGTGCAGCTGAACTTCTGGAGTTTTTGTTACTTTCATTATATTGCATTTCCCTTTCATACGCATTATACTCAAAGTTTTTTATCATGGTGAATTTTGTGATGGTGTTGTTGTGGTTATTGTTTGTGAGTTATGGTTATGGTTATGCTTGTACAGAATCAAATCATGTTTAAAATCCTCCTTTTAGAATCCCAGGATCGGAACCTGGTGTATGGGTACTGGGAGCCGAGAATGGGGTACTATGGAGGCTGTCAGTGCCGGATTTGGCGATCAGGAATTTTGTGAGCCCAGTTTTTTAGTTTGGGGCGTGCCACACACCATAACATTTATTTCTCATTCACTCTGTTCGTAAGGTCACAAAGACCTGAATCAAGAGAAAAACAAATATCATATTGATCTAGAACTTCTGTGACCCAAGGGGTTTGCAATGGTGGGTGTTCATACCCATTATTTCTGTAGTGTGGTCCACTTGATACTAGATCTATCTTATTTTTCTTCCCAAGCCTTAGGATTGACTCACCAAATGGATGGACGGTTGGATGAACCATATACATCATGGTGGGGTCCACGTACGTGGCTCACCTAAGATGATCTTGCTAAATGGATGGACCGTTTGGATTGAACACATCCATCAAGCGGTGGGTCCCGCTGTCCAGCCATCTGGATGGTGCTAGACAGATATAGAAGCATTAAAGGTGGGTCCCACATGGGGCCCACCACATACATATAATATATTATAAAGATATTATAATAATATTATCGTTATTATTATATCATTCTTTTTCTTGTTTTTGTATGCCAGCATCCAACAAGCTGACGGCCTGGACATGACATCACCTAGTGGGATCCACGGTTGGACGTTCTTGATAAAATCTCTACATCTCACATGGATCTCACACACACGTGGTCAACCTGATTTAGATTAAGGTGAAATTTGTGTTTTTTTTATTCCGTCCAGATCTGATAACAGGCTGGGCGGTATAGATCCAACACATCCGTCAGGTGTGTCTCACGAAGGTGGGCGACATGGATAAAATATATACTTCATGGTGGGCCTGTAACATCCCGAAAATCGGGGGTCGAGTAAAAACCCAACTCCCGAGTTTCAAAATGTTATTTATGCAATATAGATATGTATGATTGAATGTTGTCTGTGTTGATGTATTAAACATGAGTGGGATTATGCCAGAACAGCATATCATACTCCAGAGACAGTTAAATTAGCAAGCGGAAGACTGTGATAGTATGTATAACATGTATAAACTGCTGTGTGTCTCCAGAGTGTGAACATATTACCAGGTTAAACATATACATGTATACCTCAAAATAGAAAGAAAGAATATACATGAGTGCTCTAAAAATATAAAATGACAAGTATCATGGAGTCTAAGCAACCTCCCTGTAATCCCGTCAATCAGAACATGCATAAAGGAGGGATCCTCCTCATCATCATCTAGTCCAGCTCCGCTTCTCAAGCAGCACCATCATCTGTAACCAAAATAGGGACTGGTGGGTGTCCGGAAACACCATCCCGTAATGTGGGAGTGAGTAGCTAACTCAGTGGAATAATAGAGCAAAGATTAACATGTTTTCAAATCAATCATGCAATAATAGTAAAGCAGTAAATCAAACATTCCTAATACTGTTGTTAATGCAATATGACATGACATGATGGATGCCCTCACCGACATTCTTGCTCATACGGCACCATCTGCGTCCGCGGCATGCTTGCGTACCGTTCAGTGCTCCACATCTTCCAGGCACATGCAATGTGATGTTGATATGATTACCGCGTTATTATTAGTCCTTTTCATACAGCAATATTGGGAAACTAAGGTACTTTGCTTATATCGATCCCAACACAGATCCTGGCTAGGGTCGTCACTCCTAGTAATCTCATACGATGTTATATTTTGTAGGTCGCTGCAAGGGCTGCCAGGGCTGTTGCTCGCACTCGTTGCACCGCTCCCCCATCACCTTATCATGGACAATAACTTTGATGGTGGGCCTCACATGATGGATAACCAACATCGAAGGTGAGAGCTACATAATGGACGGTGCATGTTAAATGTCAGCTCTTAATGATGAATGTCTCATATCCAAGGTGGGCCCGTGTGATGGATGACCCACATCAAAGCCTGGCCCACATGAGAGACGGTGGATGTGAGGGAGACCAAAAAGACATGAAATATTCATGATGTTGGAAACCAAAAATGCTTTTCTATTATTATTATTATTATTTATTTATTTTATTTTTTATAATAAGTATGTCATTTATCAAACATATTAACCTACTAAATAAGTAGAAACCAAGATAAATTGCTTGTAGCATAAGTAACTCATTTTAAGTAACTTAAATAAGTAGAAACCAAAATAAGCTTATGGCATAAGTAGCTTATTTAAACTTAAGATCCAAATGCCCCTTACTCCACCTCTCATTTTAAAGATGTGTTCTAACATGAACTAGTCAAACTAATGAAATGAGTGGATTTGACACAAATATTGGTGGTGACCCCCACAGATTCCGCCTATAGGGCCATTGGGTAGGTGGGAGTCAATAGAAACTTGCGTCCCTTGGAGTATCTTCAAAATTGGAAGGCCTGCTCCGGACAAATTTCCAAAAACCAATGGCTAAGGAAATGACACATGTTCAGAGAAAGCAAGTCAAAAGATCAAACGGGTCTAAACACTCCGATCTAAGGGGTCGTTTGGCACCGTGGATTGGAGGGGATTGGAGGGGGTTTCCAATCCCTTGGTGGTTTGGCAACATAAAGTAACTGGGGGTTTCAAATCCAGGGGGTTTCCAATCCCCTTATTGAGGGGGTCTGCAATCCACGGTGAGAGCTCGGATTACACCTAAAATCATTTCAATAGTTGCTGGTGTAACATGTGTGTCACTATTTACTATTATTCTATTGGGCACATGACCCACTAATGATGATCAGCACCATCCAAACATTGTCCATGTAAATCAACAATTAAAAATCGTTGGTTAATCACTCAAACATGATCTTGCGCTTGCGGCCCACCTGAGACTTGGAATTTCATCATTTTCGGGCAAAGCATATATTTCAGTGGGCTTATCACAACCATTGTATCAAAAATTACATATCTCACCAATTAGAGATATTAAAGTTGATTTAGTAATTAAATTCAAATCCCTGTAGATATGCAGCGGATAGGTACTTTTAGATTAAAATTGATTCACACTCCAGGGTGCCAAATACACGGGGAGGATTGCAAATCCAGGGGGTTTCTAATTCAGGGGGTTACAAATCCATGCTCCCAAACAGGCTGTAATAGTTTCCTTTTTGGGCATTCTCGTTCATGGTGTGCTCATCCAATGAACAGTTTAGATCATTGGAAAGTGAAAATCCAGAATCAACAACAACAATTGCATTGAATTCGGAAACATGCACACCAATTCATTATAGTATATCTATTTAAATAATAGTTTGGTGGGCAATTTAGGGGGTGTTTGGATCGTAAGTTACTTCCGATGAGCTATTGATGCCTTAAGTAGTTTATCTTGATTTTTACTTATTAAAAGAATTAATTAACTTTAAATAAAAAAGCTACTTATAATTGATCACAAACCAAACTTATCTCAAATAAGTTTCTTATCTACTGGTGTAAGTAGAAAAAGTAACTTATTTGATGGTATCCAAAGGGGCAAATCCATTTAACTTATTAATGACATGGCTTAATGAAAAGTTAGTTTAAATAAGTACAAGGATGTAAATAATATATTAATGAGAGAATATCATGTAACAATCCTTTTTTAATCTCTTTTTTATCTTTTAGGAAGACGAAAATTTGAAGTTGAAAATGTCACATGCTATTGCAAAAAGGTACTACCAAAAACCATGCTAGTAATCCCAAGATAGCCTGAACACATCATACACAAATAGATATTCCAACAATCCAATCAAGAAATGGACCACCCAAAAGTTATGGCACCCTTCAAGATGGGAAATAAATGTGCAAAGGTGTTAAGTAATCAGGACCACTGATCTGATGGGTCAACATGTAGATGAGAGGGCCATAGTCAAACAATTGTAGTGATTTTAGTTCAATTGAGTTTTTTTTTTTTTTTTTTTCATTTGAATGTGGAACATGGTTTTTATTCTGTTGCCAAAAATCATGCTGGTCCTCTCAACGTCTGGGCCATATGGCCTCATGTGAGATCCAAGCTGTCCATTTAGGTTGGAATTCTAGGTAGAACTCTGTTGCCAAAAATCAGGCTGGTCCTCTAAACGCCTGGGCCATGTCATACAAAAAATGGACATCTACAAGAACATGTTAGAGCCATCCATGCACCACGACCCACCAGATGTGCGGACTGCCTTGCTCGAACGTTATAGTCACAATTAAAAATCAGTCCCTCCAGGCTGACCACACAACAGGAAACAGTGGGAATAATGTTGTCCACTGCTGAAAACTTCCTACGACCTACAGTGATGTTTATTTGTCATCCAACCTGTTCATAAGATCACACAGACATGGATAAAGGGAAAACACAGATATCAGCTTGACCCAAAACTTCTGTGGCCCCCAGGAAGTTTTCAAGTGTAGATGTTCAATTCACACTGTTACCTGTGGGGTGGTCCACTTGAGCTTTGGATATGCATGCTTCGATTTTGTGCCCTAAAATTATCTGATAAAATGAATGGACGGCTTGGATAAAAGACATAATTCATAATGGGGCCCAGAGTTTACTCAGTACTCTTAGCTACTGAGTTACTAAGTACGCTGAGTAGGAGTTACTCAGTACGCTGAGTAACAAGTTAATTGGTACGCAATCCGCTTCCCTGATGAGCAGCTCTGGGCACCTTTTGGGCCCTGCCAATACAAACATTTGGCCTGTATAATATGCAACCATTCACCAACCAAGGCTTTGCAGGTTTATACAATTTATCAAATTGCAGAATTTACCAGATTGTAGTAGGAAAAGTGTGTGTGTGTGTGTGTGTGTGTGTTGTGTGTGTGTGTGTGTGTGTGTGTGTGTGTGTGTGTGTATATCCATCTTCCTCTAAAGAAATATAGTTTAAATAAGTAAGATAAATAATTAAAACTATTTTTCAAAGAAAATTATCTCTGTTGAGACCCTTGTCCTACTAGGTTCAACTCCAATCGAGCTCTTCAGCTGAAGGTTGAAACCACCTTGGTTCAATCCAAGTGCTATAAATATATTCTTCACACTCATAAAAATCTCTGTTAGGATAACATCTACTGTCCTTAAGCGAGTAGAAAACACAATGTTCACCACTGAAGATAGGAAAATGGATCTTATTTTCCATCCCTTTCCCTAATGCTGTGGAGGAGAGAGAAGTCCATCGACCTACAAATAGTATTCGATCTTCCAAGGTTTCCATCTTAACCCACTCCATCTCTGAAGCTAATTCCAGTCTGAAAACTTGAATTGGAGTCCCAGAAAAACTGATAACCCCCATTAATAGCTCCCCTCTCGATTCTACCAAATAATATTCCCACTTACATAGAAGTGTTTCACGAAAGTTACAGAATTTCAATGGCTTGGGCTTCACAAGAATAGTCCAAGTGAATCGCTTTGGATCAAAGACCCCCAGTACCCCATTATGTCCCAAGACAGAGAAAACCTCATCCTTGAAAACTGGATTTGAGTAAGACATCGCGAATGGCAAATTATTAGGCAAATAGTCCTCGGTCCAAGACATGTCCCCACGATGACAAATGTATATAGTAACACAACCACCAAGAGTATTAACAGCAATAATTGTGGAATCTGAAGAAGTTGGTGTGGATGAAAAGGTGATGCAATTGAATATGTTAGGATATTCCAAATCCGGATGTTCAATCTTCGCTTTGATAAAGGGATTGAAAAGGAACACAGAGTGTTTGCCTCTACACATGAATACCCAACCATCCTTACCATCCTTGCAGAAACAAATTGTTGAACCAGAAAGCTTTGGGATATTGATGAAATATCTCTTATTGTACAAAGGATCCAAGAAGTTACATATGTCATCGTCTTTTCCAAAATACATGAGCCATGGTGAGTGATTTATGAGAAATGGCAAGCCATGGCCACTGAGCAATGAGAGATGCCATTTTTGTGATTAGGCTCGGTGGGGCAATTGATTGCCAATTTCTAGAGGAGGAGATTAGATGAACAAAATCTGCTCAAAAGAGATGCAATGCGATTGACTCTAGAAGATATATTGGAAGGTCAAACTAAGGTCTATATTCAACAATTTGTCTTTTTGGATGGAGTTATTTCGAAGATGTCCTCCATATCACCTAGGTTGGTATTTTCTTGTTGGATCTCTTCCAAGTCCTTTGGACTCCTTTCTTTTTGAAATTGTTCTGCTGCTTTCTTCTCATCCTTTCTTCTCGTCCTTATACGTTCCTTCTTGCTGGATCTCTTCATATGGCTTAAACTGTACGAGGGACACCGTAACATAACAATTATTATCAAACAAATTATGAAATTACACCTTAAGCAAATGAGAAAAAACCACTCTTCTCAATAAATCTGAGCGATGACTATTTTAGCTTCAGCTTCAGGAAAAATAGTTCCATGGAGTTAATCAAGCCAACACGGGGAGGAATTATATGACATGTGACCAAAATCACAGCACAGTATGTATAGTTTTAACTTCTAACAAGTGTAGGACAAACCATTGGGATGTTGCATTCCACTATGGATAGACCATGTCCCAAAAATCTCCCAGATCGAATGATCAAGCAGCTTGTCTTGGTTTTAACTGTCTACTTATTGGTGACAAATTAAAAGGATAAGATCGTCATGTGGAGGAAATTTTACGAAAGTCCATCTAGGGTGTGACGCAACAGTCTAGTGGTCTTGAGTACCAAACCACAGCCTCATTTTGTCAGAATTGAACACCGATCATTAGGTAAAAGTTAGAACTTTAGCCACGTAAGAGTTAAAATTCCAATTATGAAAGGTTTTTTTTTTTCTTTCATTATCTTGGCTTTTACTATTAATCTTGCTGGAACTCTTCCTCTGATTGTAGCAAAGGTGTTAGAATGCTGCTTAAGTGTATGTCAGTGAAGCGTCTTATGTGAAATTGACAAAAAAGACTGATGAAGTGGGAGTTCATTCTTTATCTCGAGGACACGTTTCATCTTTCAAGGATGGAGACAATGGATGAAAGATTGCATTTCCACTGCTTCTGTCTCAATTTTAGCCATTGGAATTGCAGTCATGTTCTTCCAAAAATTCATGTGTCTTTAGCAAGGTAAGCATTTGCATTCAGTTTTATTCACCAATGTGAGAAGGATCTTAATGGGATGCTCACAAGGATAGAAGTTTATGCCCTCCGGAAGGCTATGAAAGATCACATATAATATGATAGATGAAAGCATATTGAGGTAAGTATCACCGTATGAAAGATGCCACTAGGCATGAAGAGACCGTAGCTGACAGCTACCATAGAAAGAAAGAAATGTTGGCCGATCCTCTAATGTAAGTTCTTGGAGATCTATTTAACATGCAATGGGACTATGCTCTCTAAGTAACCAAGAGTACATTCTCCTCTCTCATTTTGATCCAATCATCCCACATCCCACATGCACATGCTCCACACGTGTGCACAAGAAAAGGCCCACTTTGTTTTCTAGCCTATCTCTAGTTTCCCTTTCTTTCATATCTTTGAATTAGAAATTTATTTTTCTCTCATATATGTCTATGTTAGGAAATAAGTAATCTTAGATTTTTATCACTTAAGTGCTTTCTTATTTTAGAAATACTATGTTAGGAAATAAGCTTATTTTGATTTTCTTGTTGAAAGATTTTTTCCTATTTTGGAGATCTTGGATGGCTAAGAATCCTATTTTTAGACTCCATAGGTTAATGTTAAAGATTGCAAGCAGTCTTTATAAGGACTTAGACCTATGGAATAAAATAGAGTTAAACGGTATTCACTTTGACTAAATTCTCTTGTTTCTCTACGGTAGTTGTTTGAATAAAGGTGGGAGGGGTGGTTGAAGGACTGTTGAGTTTGATCTTAGTCTTACAATCAACCCGGTATGTTGAATCTTATTGCAATTAGTTTCTTCCTCAATCTAGTTGCATTAAATTGGAATTGGAGCAAGTTTTGCTCCTGGGATTTTTCTCTTTCACTTTTCTCTCCTCTTTCTCATCTTCTTTTCACAATTTTTGTCCCAATATTCATCCCAAATGTACCTCAATTCCCTAAACCAACCTATTAATTCAGCCCTTTTACTACAGACCATATATACTCTCCATCTCTTTAAAAGGAAAAGTGGATGAGGACATTTTTGGTCATTTCGACCTTCAGAAAGCATGTTCCTGTAATTTCAAAACGTCTAGGCACTTTTGGTAAAACTATTCTGTAGTAAAAATCCCTATTTGAAGACCTTACTAAAATCTCTAATACAAAAGTACTGTTAGCTAAAACAAGGTGAACTCATTTTTAAGTGGCAACCAAACAGGGCCTTCATTTTGATTTTGCAAATAATCACACAACACTCTTCCAAGTACATCTCCACTTCATCTACCTATCCATAACCTATTGGAGACATCTCACCAAATCTTCCCATCCTCAATTAGGATCACACAACACTTTGGAAGTACACATCCATTTTGTCTCCCGATCTATATAGTTCTCTATTTGAAGCATCTCAATACTACCTATATGGACAAAATAATTTTTTTTTTATTTTTTTTTACACTGAGGTTGTGATTTTAGGTTGAAGAACAATTGGAACACGTTATTGATGTTTTATAATAAAGCAAATGCTGCTGTTTCTGATGAGTCTAGTTGTGTTATTGAATTGACCACTAGGATAGAATGACAAAGTGCTTATGAATTCATCCAGAGGATCATGTTTCTTGGATGGATATGAGTCACTTGAAAATGGCACTATAATGTTTTGCCACTGTTATTAATATAGGAGTTGTTATTATTATTGTTATTGTTATTAAAATTTACATCTCATATGGACTGAAGGTAAATGACTTTTAATATTTGCTTGGTCTAAATTCAAATTGATGCAAACAACATTTCATTATTACATGAGTGACAGAGAGTTATTAAAATTTGATGTGGGATGTTAGAATCCCATGAATGGAAGAACATTTTATTAACATTTACTCATTTTTAGATTGTTAACATAATTAGTTTCTTACTTAATCTAGTTGCATTAGAGTTTCAAGTGAGACTTGATAGAAGACATAAGTAAACAGATTAAAGTAACTAGGCGTGAGCAAACATTAAGGGGGTGTTTAGATAATAAGTTACTTAAGATAAGCTACTTATGCCTCAAGTAACTTATCTTGATTTCTACTTATAAATTTGAAGTAACTAAGTAACTAAGTAAAAAAAAAAAAAAAGAGTTACTTGTTGGTGTATTGTAACACCCCGGATTTTTGCCAACCTGGGGTTAGATGTCCTTAGGTAATGGGTCAACCATAACACCTTGGTAACCTCTCAGAACCCACTTCCAAATCCAAAGAAAACACTTAGGATTAATTCCTTTAGGAATTAAGCATAAGTTAACTAGCGCTAGTTAGATTAGCTGCAAAATTGTCCCTGATCGCTTTAAATACGTTCTGCAAGACTCAAAACTTGTAGAAGCAATGACGCTACATTACCCTAAAATCCAGGATCAAACTCTAAACCGGTTTGTTCTCTGGAACCCTTTGAAACTTTGTATTGGATTTAGACCGCGCGTCAAAAGTCCGATACTTACAATCTTAGACCGTTATGACCGCTTAGCTGGACTTGACAATCATTTCGAAAATTAAGCCCAACCGACGTTCAGAGGCTATTTCATTGAGCCTGGAGTGAAGAGAGTGAGAAAAGGGTTAGATTTGAAAATTTTAATCCAAATCTGGCACGTGACTTTGTGCGTTATTATTAAGCATTCTGACTGTCAGAATTCAGCCAAATTTCACCCTTGGATCAGGAAAAATTTCTCTTTCATATCATGAGACTTGTAGACCTGATTTAGGTACGATGACCGCTGAACTGAAACTGGACCGCCACGTGCGATCTGGGAACTCTACCGGTCTGAAAACTTGATGTGTGCTAGATCCAGTATACATGAGCTTAAGTCCGACCGCGTTCGGCCAGGGGACCTCCCGAAACACTCTTTTGGATCGAAAAAGTCCCGTTTTGGTTATAACTTAAGTGTACCTTGTTCCCAAGCCTAATTTGGAAAGGTTTTAGCTTATAAAAGGGCTTTAAACCCTCACTTATCTCACCCATCCGAATTTGCTAGAAACCCAGAGAGAGAAAAAGTGAGAGATTGTGAGAGAGTGTGGGAGAGATCTTTCCGCCACTTGCTGCAGTTGCTACACGTGCCTAAGCATCGCGTTCAAATCACTTTGCTGGTGATTCCAACGCACTTTTAGGTAAGGAAAACCCTAACTACTTGCTGATTTAGGATTCCGTCGATTCAAATAGAAAAGTAGCTTATGTATCTTGTGCATTAGGTCGCCGTTACGCCGTTGACGAAGCGTATACGTTCGATTCGAATCGATACACTTCTACGATAAAAGGTGAGGATTTTAGACGCTTTGATTGACTGATTTCAAAGCTTTCAATGTCGTTTAATAGTAGATTATCGACGGCAACGCCGTTTGACATGTACAACATGCTGTCCGTTTTCCGTTTCGTAAACGTACAGTAAATATGAGATTTAGGGTATTTTAGTCATTTGTAGGAAATACTGTTTACGTCCATATTTTGATAAAATGTTTGCCATGGCTATTTATCGTGTTAGGATATTAGGAATGCATGCATGATTGGTTTGGCGAAGAGATTCGCCATAATGCGCACTTTGGGCCGACATACGCTATGTAGACTAAAGTGTGTAGACTAAGTGTTTGTATAAATATTTGTATTAGCATGTATTGAGTAAATGGTGTTGTAAATTAGTTTTGAGAATGAATTCTCAATCCATATGATGTTGTACACGATTTCCTACATGTTTGCTATATGATTTGATTTCCTTTTATGTATGGAGTACATGTGTTTGGTGATTTGCTTACTTTGTATGCTATAACACGTGTTAACATACTTTTATTGTTGAACTTCAATTATATTACTCTCATATGATCACTGGTATGGATTGCACGTGTCTGGGGCTATGCTTTAGCCCAGGCAGTCGGTAATGTATTAAATTAGTGGTGGGCTTCTATTTACCACAGAGGACGCGTCGATGTACGTGAGTCGTGTTTTAAGTTGGCGGCAGTGGTTAGGCCACACGAAGTGTTTTATGCACTTCATGTCGTCTAGCTTGAGATGCGCTCGTAATAGTCGAGCCCGTCAAGTAACCCGACTGTCCGTTGATTGTTAACCCTGTATGAATCATAACTGCTTGAACCTAGGGTACTGAACTTACCGTTGGAAACCCTGTTAACCATGGTACCTTGATCCATAAAGACTCATGAGCCGGGCATGATGGTATGGGACACTGTGGTCGAGCTGTCGGCCTACGCTGGGGCCACAAACCTCCCCATAGTGACCAATGAGCACCCTACTCTGAGCAGATTATGGTGGTATGGGACACTATATTCTTGTTGTCGGCCTACATTGATAAGTTGATGGGGGAGTGGAGCAACGAGTGCGAGCAACATCCCTGGCAGCCCTTTGTAGTGACCTTAAGATTATCCTGACACCGCATGGGGGCGACGAGTCCTGATGCAGTCTTAAGGATAATTAGGCCTGTATTGATAAGGTGATGGGCGAGCGGTGCAACGAGTGCGATCAACAGCCCTGACAACCCTTGCAGCGACATACAAATGTAACATCGTATGTGATTTCTAGGAGTGACAACCCTAGACAGGATCTGTGTTGGGATTGATATAAGGGAAGTACCTTAGTTTTCCAATACGGCTGAATGAATGGAATAATAACAACTTGATAATCATATCCACATCGCATTGCATGTGCTTGAAAGATGTGGAGCACTGAGCAGTATGCAAGCATGCCGCGGATGCAGACGGTACCGCATGAGGGAGAATGTCGGTGAGGGCATCCATCATGTCATGTCATATTTCATTAACAACAGTATTTATGAATGTTTGATTGCTTGCATTACTATTATCGCGTGATTGATTTGAGAACATGCTAATCTTTGCTTTATGATTCCATTGAGTTAATTACTCACTCCCACGTTACGGGACGGTGTTCTGGACACCCACCAGACCCTTTTGTAATTGTAGATGATGGCGCTGCTTGTGAAGCGGAGCCGGACTTGATGATGATGAGGAGGATCCCTCCTTTATGCGTGTTCTGATCGACGGGATTACAGGGAGGATGATTGGACACCATGACTCCTGTCATTTTATATTGTTAAAGCACTCATGTATATTCTTTTCTTTCCATTTTTTTTCTTTGGAGTATACATGTATTTAGTTAACCTGGTAACATGTTCATACTCTGGAGACTTACAATTAATTATATATTTTATGTATTTATCACAGTCTTTCGCTTGCTAATTTAACTGTCTCTGGAGTATGATATGTTGTTTTGGCTTAATCTCACTCATGTTTTCTGCACTAATATGAACAACATTCATCCATCATTGAAAATGCTGCATAAATGATATTCTGGAACTCGGGAGTTAGGTTTCTACCCGACCCTCGATTTTCGGGATGTTACATGTATTTTTATTAGTGGATCTTTTGCTCGGCCCGTCCCTCGCCTGCACAATAACAAACACAAAGGGGACCCTGGCTAGAGCCGGGGAATCTCCGATGCTTAAGTCAGTCTCGGCAACAATGGCAAAGGATTTAGGGTTTTTCTCTTGCATCCCTTCTATCGTAAAGGAGATGATCATTTGTAAGCTTGGGAGAATCTCTTCGTATGAGGATTCTTTTCCCTTATCTTCAGAGATTTGATTCTTTTGACATATTTCACTCGATCCGGAGATCCTCGGGATCGGACACTACTTCTAGATTTTCGGGACGGTATTTGTATTCATACCGTCTTTCCTTGGCTCGGCTCGGCCGTTACCGACTTTGTAAGAGTCTCGGTTGGCTTAAGAGAATAAGTTTTTTGCCTTCTAACGGACAAAATAGTCTCGGTGTTTATCCGTCATCCTTCCTTACTCCGTGGCCGATGCAGCCAACTTATCAAGTCGGTTTCTCATTGTCGGTCGGGTGGCTTATAACTTATTTGGCCTTAGTCGACTTATACTGACGTTACTAACTCGTCAACCGAGTCAACTTAGGTCGCCTCTGCCTTCTGGCTTCGTATAGGGGTAAAGTTGGTACGCTCCATGTCCGAGTCTTCGGACTTAGTATATTTTTTTCCCCAACAGTAAGCCCCCCTACTCCTTGTGTCTCTTGTAGCACTAAGGAGTAATGAGTTTTTAGGTCAGTTTGGGACCGAAGTCGAGGTTAGGATGAGACAATTAATGCTCTTTAGGTCATCCTTAGCTTGCAACGATTCGTTTCCCAAGGTCGCATGAGTGGTCAACCGTCAAGTCATTATTCTTGCGAATGAACGTCGGACGCGTGGCAAAGACGTTAGCGTCGTTAGACGGCGTGCGAAAAGGTGTCGAGGCAGGTGTCGTTTCGTCTGCCCATTAAATGCTCTTGCCACATAGCGAGGCTATAAAAGAGGGTAAGAGAAGCGTGCGAATTTTATTTTCACCATTCGCTCTCCCACTCCTCTGCTCTCTTCCTGTTTTCCCCTTTCCCTCGTCTTCTCTTCCTCCGCGGTCTATCGCTAGGCTTTCACTCGTGCCGTTTTCTTCTCCGTCATCTTCTTTTGGCGTCCATTGCTGCCTTCTCCGGTGAGTTTTTTCCCTCCCTCTCTATCAACATTAATGGCTATGCATGGCTCTCAGAACCCCCGGGAGGGAACTTCCGGTGATGAGGGTGAGTCGCAACGTTTTTGGAATGTTGCGGAGCCACTCTCTTTGTTTGCCAAGATCGCCGTTAATGCGGACGCCGCTTTCTGACTTGTCAGGAGGGCCGCTGAATCGTCGGTAGAGTGTCCTGCTCTGGCCGGTCCTTCTAGTGGTGGGTCATCTTTGGTAACCCGCCTAGGGAGACCCAATGTAACACCCCGGATTTTGGCCAATTTGGGATTTGACGTCCTTAGGCAATGAGTCAACTAAAACACCTGGCAAATCGCTCAGAACCCAATTTCATAGCCAAAGAAACCACTTAGGATTAATTCCTATGGAAATTCAGCGTAAGTTAGCTAGCGCAACGCTGGACTAGCTGGGAAACAGTCCCTGATCACTTTAAATTCATTCTACAAGACCCAAATCGAGTAGAACGTATGACTCCATAATACTCTATAACCTCGGATCAAACTCTAAGCGGGTTTGTTCTCTGGACCACTTTGAATTCTTGTATTGGATTTAGACTGCGCGTCGAAAGTCCGTTACTTCCTATCTTAGACCGTTAGAACCGCCCAGCTGGACTTGACAATCATTTCAAAAATCAAGTCAAACCGATAATCACAGACTATTTCATTGAGCCCGGACTGAAGAGACCGCGATAGGGACAGAATTGAAAATTTAAATTCAAATCTGGCACACGACTTGACACGTCAGTATTAAGCGTTCTGACCGTTAGAATTCATCCAGATTACACCCTCGGATCAGGAAAAATTTCTATTTATTATTATGAGACTTCCAGCCCTGATCTACGTGCGGTGACCGCTGAACTGAAACTGGTCCACCACGTGCGATCTGCGAACCCTGCCGGACTGAAAACTTAATGCGTGCTAGATCTGGTACGCATGAGCTTAAGTCCGATCGCATTCAACCAAGGGACCACCAGAAAGCATCTTTTGGACCGAAACAGCCCCGATTCGGTTACCCCTCAAGTGAAACTTGTTCCCGAGTCTATTTCGGGCAAGTTTGGGCTTATAAAAGGGCTTGAAACCCTCACTCCTCTCTCCCATCCGAATTTGCAAAAACCCTATATTGGGAGAGAGAAAAGGTGAGAGTTTGTGAGAGAAGGTGGGAGAGCTTTTCCTGCTGCTGCTGCACGTGCTTAAGCGGCGTATTCCAATCACTTTGCCGGTGATTTCTCCGTATTTGCAGGTAAGAAAACGCCCTAGAAAGTTACTGATTTGATGCTTCTTTAGTTCCATAGTTTGTCAGTTGATAAATCTCGTAAATCAGGTTCCTTAGTCGCCGTAGACGAAGCGTATACGCTCCGTTCGAATCACTTCACCTATAAGGGAAAAGGTGCGGATTTTAGACGCTTTGATTGACTGTTTCCAAAGCTTTCAATGTCGTTTAATAGTAGATTCTTGACGGCAACGCCGTTTGACATGTACAACATGCTGTCCGTTTCCTGTTTCGTAAACTAACGAAGAACATGAGATTTAGGGTATTTTAGTCATTTGTAGGAAGTATAGATTTCATTCATATTTTGCTGATGTGATTGACATGATATGTTGTCGCATTAGGATGTTAGGAATACGTGCATAATTAGTTTGGCGAAGAGATTCGCCTAAATGCGCACTTCGGGTCGACATACTATATGTAGACTTAAGTGTGTAGTGTATGTGTTTGTATAAATGCTTGTATTAGTATGTATTGAATTAAATGGTGTTATGAATTAGTTTGAGATTGATTTCTCAATTAATATGCTGGTGTGAATGGTTTCCTACATGTTAGCCATATGCATGATTTCATGATATGAATGAAATGCATGTGCTTGACGATTCGCTTAAGCTGTATGTTATAACATGTGCTTGATGATTTCCTTATGAGTTACTCTGAGATTGAATTCTCAATTAATATGTTGATGGAGAGGATTTTCTATATGTTGGCGACATGCTTAATTTCATTATATGTGTGAAAGACATGTGTACGATGATTTGCTTAAGTTGTATGCAATAACATGTGTTAACATGCTCTCATGGTTGTATTTCATTTCCATTACCCTTACACAACTACTGATGTGATTCTATGATTGTTTGGGACTATGCCTAGTCCAGGCAGTCGGTAACCGAGTGAATTTGTGGTTAGCTTATCTTCGCCACGAACGACGCGTCGATGAACACGAGTCGTCTTTGGAGTTGACGGCAGTGGTTAGGCCACGCGAAGTGTTTTACGCACTTCATGTCGTTCGACTTGAGATGCGATCGCGCTAGTCGAGCCCGTCAAGTAACCCGACTGGCCGATGTATGTTCACCTTGTATGAGTCATAACTGCTTGAACCTAGGGTACTGAACTTACCATTGTAAACCCTGTTAACCATGGTACCTTGATCCATAAAGACTCATGAACTGGGCATGGTGGTATGGGACACCGTGGTCGAGCTGTCGGCCTACGCTGGGGCCATAAACCTCCCCGTAGTGACCAGTGAGCACCTAGTCTCGTGAGCAGATTATGGTGGTATGGGACACTATATTCTAGCTGTCGGCCTACACTGATCAGGCGACGAGTCCTTTGTAGTGACCGCGAGCGTATTCTGAGTCTACGGGAGGCGACGACCCTTCAGTAGCAGTAGAGTACAGTAGGCCTGTATTGATAAGGTGATGGGGGAGCGGAGCAACGAGTGCGTGCAACAGCCCTGGCAGCCCTTGCAGCGACCTACGAAATATACATCGTATGAGATTACTAGGAGTGACGACCCTAGACAGGATCTGTGTTGGGATTGATATAAGGGAAGTACCTTAGTTTTCCAATCCTGCTGTTTGAATGGACTAATAACAACTTAGAAATCATATCACCATAACATTGCATATGCCTGGAAGATGTGGAGCACTCTAGGGAGTGTGGCATGCCGCAGTCGTAAGATGTTGCCGTATGAGGGAGATCGTCGGTGAGGGCATACATCACGTCATGTCATATTGCATTAACAACAGTATTAGGATTGTTTGATTTATTGCTTTACTATTATCGCATGATTGATTTGAGAACATGTTAATCCTTGCTCTATTATTCCACTGAGTTAGCTACTCACTCCCACGTTACGGGATGGTGTTTCCGGACACCCACCAATCCCTTTTGTGATTGCAGACGATGGCGCGGCCTGTGAGGCGGAGCTGGACTTGATGATGAGGAGGAGGATTCCTCCTTTATGCGTGTTCTGATTGACGGGATTACAGGGAGGTTGATTAGATACATTGACACTTATCATTTTATATTTTTAGCGCCCTCATGTATATTTATTTTGTTTACTTTTGAAGTATACATGTATGTGTATAACCTGGTAATATATTCACACTCTGGAGACATACAACAGTTTATATATATTATACATACTATTACAGTCTTCCGCTTGTTAATTTAACTGTCTCTGGAGTATGATATGCTGTTCTAGCCTAATCTCACTCATGTTTAATGCGTTATCATAGACAACATGCATAAATAACATTTTGAAACTTGGGAGTTGGGTTTTTGCTCGACCCCTCAATTTTCGGGATGTTACACCCAATCCCGCGTTGGATTCTTTAAAGGAGGAAGAGGGAGAAGAGAAAACAAGGATCACTGACGGAGCCACTGTGTCGGCCCCCGTGACTCGGTCAGCGCAGGCTTCTAAGTAGTCTTCCGAGGGAGAGGGGGCCAAAGATGATCTGAGCGGTCCCGTTGCATCAATTTTAACTGAGTCTGATCTGAATCGAATCCGAACTGGGTACCATGTCCCGGACTCGGTTATACTTCGGCTTCCTCGTTCGGATGACTTACCTGCTGGGATGTTTACAATTTTTCAAGTCTCGATGCAATGTGGCTTACGTCTGCCTCTCCAGCCCATTACCCGAGATTTTTTGTCTCGTGTCAAGCTTGCTCCCGGCCAGATAGTCCTGAACGGGTGGAGGAATTTGTTCGAGTGTGCAGTGCTATGAGCTGAGCTTGAGCAGCCCCCACTGACAGTTGATGAATTCCTCTACTTGTACCAAGTAAAACTGAATCCAAATTTTTCCATCTTTTACTTTCTGAGCGCATGGCAAGGTAAGGGTGGCTCTCTTATAACTGACCCACCAACTTTTAACAAACACTGGAAGGAGAGATGGTTCTGGGCGTGCGAACATTGGGAGACGGCTGATCCTTGGCCCTTCGAGCCTCGAGTATCCCGATCGTTTCGCAAAGCAGGTGACTCGGCTTAATACCTTTTGTTTCTCCACGTTGTAACGCTTCGAATCTGACCTTGTGGTGCCTTGTAGATATCTCGAAGAAAAGGGGGAAGCTCGGATCCAATGACCTAGCTCGGATCAGGGATCTGAAAAAACTAAGTGCAGAGGATCGGTTTTGGAAGTTGCTGTTACAATCAGAGCGTCTTCACCTTACAGGTTTAGACTCGTTTGTATCAGGTAACTCCTACTGCATTGTCATGTTCTCTCGGCACTTTGTCTGACTCGCCTTTGTTCTTCTTTTTAGATCTACCCGAGGCTCGACCCTTTCTTAAGTCGGCCTCCGCATACATGGCTGAGTCTCGACCTTCCCTTAAGCCGATCTCTAAAGTGAAGGCTCCTCAAGGTCGGCCCTTTTATCGGGGACTCGGCCTTCGAAACAAACGAAGATAGCTCCAAAGGCAAAGGAGCCAGTTGTCTCGTCTGCCTTTGTTCCAGCCTCTCCATCCGTGGTTGTACTCTCCGACCTTGATGAGAGGGTGGAAGAGGTGGATGCAGCGCTTCCTGTGTCTCAGTCGGCTTCTGAGCCGAGACTCGTTGCAGAGGAGGTTCCGAGGTAGAGAGGGGGGCCGAGTGGAGAATCTTCAAGAGGGGAGATAACTCAACAGGAGTCATTACCCTTTCAGAAGGTTATATAGGGGATGATCCCTTGGGCCATCGCTTACGGGAGCGAGAAAGACTTCGTCAGCTTCTACAATGCCCCCACACTGCAGACCCTTGGTCATACGACGAGGTTACTCTTCGAGGTAATATCTTTTCTTTTTATTTCTCTACAATTTCTAATTTCGGACACTTATTACAACTCACTGTTTCTCATTTGCAGTTGGCCCCCTGCATGGTCAAAGCTTGCTCGGAGTTGTCTGCGGCTCAGAAGCTTGCGGCTGAGACAGAGACGGCTAAGAAACTTGCGGCCGAGGCAGAGGGACGCCGCGAGATCGCCGAAGGTCGGATCGGCATTATGACTGGCGACTTGTCACTCACCAGGAAGGTTGCCGAGGATGCGAAGACCGCTCTTGAACATGTTAAGGCTGAGAGTGCTCATTTAGCGTCGCTTCTGGCGAAGGCCGAGGAAGAGAATCGACATATTTGTCATGTCTATGGTGCTTGCGAGAGCACTCTAGCTCGGGCCAAAGCCGACGCCGCGGCGCTCATCCAACAGGCTCGAGAGGAGGCCAGTCGAGCCAAAGAGGCTCAGGACTGAGCCATAGATGCCTTTCTCGAGTCTTTGGAGTTCGAAGAAGAGAGAGATCACCTTTATCAAGGTGGTTACAAGGCCTGCGTTCTGAAAATGAGGGCTGCCTTCCCCGACCTTGACCTCTCTGCATTTAAGGCTGATAGTCCAGAGGTAGAAGCTACCGGTGATGGTCGTGTCGATGCCACTGCCGATAAAGAAGCTCTCACTTCTACTGTTGCTAGCCGCAAGGTCGATCCCTCTGGGATTGCTTAAGGAGTAGTCCAATCTGGGACTGTTTGGGGAGTAGTCCAATTTAGGACCGCTTGGGGAGTACCCCCGACCGAGGGGTAGTGGTTGTGCTTCATTTTTGGCACTCACACCAGCGTAGTGTTGGCTGAGTCTGAGCTTCTTTTGGTACCATCATCAGCTCCTCAAGCTGACTTTTATCCAGGGCCGATTCTAGAGCATCTGTAACCGAGAGAGATCACTCCTTTTGTCGGAACTATGTGCTTCTTCAATGTAATCGAAGTAGAGTCTGATGTAACCCGATGTAAAACACTTAAAAGTGATGAATGGAAATTCTCAGTTTGATTGAATCGACTCCATTTACATTTCTTTTTCACTCTTTTTTTTAATGGCCGTCTTAAGGGTAATAGATTTTGAGATGCTCGGCATTTCAGGGGTGAGCCAATAGTTGCCCATTTAGGTTTTCCAACAGGTACACTCTAGGTCTGATGGTACTCGAGACAACATAAGGTCCCTCCCAATTGGGTCCCAGTGTGCCCGCACCAACTTCTTTTGTATTTAGAAACGTTTTTCAAAGGACCATATCCCCGGCACGAATCGTCTGACTTTGACTCAGGTGTTGTAGAACCGAGCTACTTGTCTATGCCGAGCCATCACTCGTAGCCGAGCTTCTTCTCTTTTCTCTTTCAGTAAGTCAAGCCCGAGCGATATGAGTTCTTCATTTTCTTGTTCGCTGAATGAATTAACTCGGGCCGAATGTATCCCGATCTCGACTGGGGCAACTGCCTCCGAGCCATAACAGAGGGAGAAAGGAGTTTCTCCCGTGGCAGTTCGAGCTATGGTTCGGTAGGCCCACAATATATTCGGAAGTTCTTCGGCCCATGCTCCTTTGGCTCCATCGAGCCTCGTTCGAAAATGTTGTTTGATAATCTTATTAATGGCCTCGACCTGTCCATTTGTCTGAGGATGATGGGACGAAGCATACACATTTCAGATCTCGAGATTACTGCACATCTCGCGAAACTGTCTCTTGTCGAACTGCCTTCCGTTATCAGTGATAATAGTCTGCGGTATCCCGAACTGACATACGATGTTCTTCCAAATAAAGCTTGTAACCTTCTATTCAGTTATCTTTGCTAATGGCTCGGGTTCGGCCCATTTCGTGAAATAGTCCAATTTGACCACGACAAACTTGGCCTGGTCCTTTCCCAAAGGGAATGGTCCGATGATGTCGATTTCCCACTATGTAAAGGGCCAAGGACCAGTCATCGGGATCAAGTCCTCTGGGGGCTACCTCGGGACAGCTACGAATCGCTGACACTTGTCACACCTTTGGATGAACTTCTTAGCATCATGTTGTATGGTCGGCCAGTAGTATCCCTGCTGCAAGACTTTGTGGGCGAGTGAACGTCCTCTTGAGTGGTTTCCGCATATTCCTTCATGTACCTCCCATAATACGTAGACAGCTTCATGGGAATTCAAACATCGTAGTAAGAGAGCGTAGAATCCTTTCTTGTACAGTACCCCGTTCAAGATAGTGTAGCGCGACGCTCAGATCTTTAGCCGCCGAGCCGTAGTGCGATCTTCCGGTACCTTCCCCTCATTAAAATAATGGACGATAGGGTCGAACCAGGTAGGTTCCGACTCAATGGCATGTATAGTCGAGTCGATCGGTTCATTGATACTCGGCTTAGCCATGTATTCCATCGGAACCGATCTGGGTATGTCATCTTCGTCGGCTGAGGAAAGCTTTGCTAACAAGTCAACTTTGGCATTCTCAGTCCTGAGTATCCAAATTACTTCGCATTGCCGAAATCCGTCGATTAATTCTTTGGCCTTCTCCATATATGTCTTCAGTTGTTCTTTCCGTGTCTGGTAAATACCAATGACCTGGTTGACGACTAACTGCGAATCATTGAAAACATTGAGATGAGTTACACCTAAACTCGTGGCGAGTCGAAGGCCAAGTAGTAAGGCTTCATATTTTGCTGTGTTATTCGACGCTTGGAATCCAAGTTGTAAGGCATATTGCATACAGGTTTTGTAAGATCCGTATCTTGGTCCGTACCTTTCCGTACACTTCCGCGGTCTTACCGGTCGAATTCCGACAACTTTCGACCCTTAATCGATATCGACGCGCTACCCTGATTCATATGCCGACAACCCGAGTCGACTCAACCAGAGACCAATATCATAGCGACCGCGCCGTCGTTGCGGTTCCGATACCGTGACTCACGCGCCAAGGCGATACCCTGGTCAAGAGATATGGGCCAACGTTCGGTGCGAGAAAACGCCGCGCGTTACGAAACCTAAGGGAATCTCTACGATGTGTCACATCAATCACATCAATCCCTTCAATCAATCACCCATCAATCCATCACATGTCAAGTACACATCACTTCCATCCCTTTTCCCAAGTAACCACAAAAGTCTTCATCTCTCATACCTCTCTTACACAAAAAGTCACAAAAGTCTTCACGACCCATACCTCTCTTACATAAAAGCCACAAAAGTTAAGCTTTTCTTACACAACCATCACTCACCCATCCATCCATCACTCTCTCTCTCTCTCTCCCTTTACATCACTCTCTCTCTTTCTCTCTTTCTCATTTCAAAACTCCAAGCAAATTCCAACTCCATACGTATGGAATTTCTCCAAATTCCTAAGCTCCAAGTGGCCCACCTTCCTACCCCAAAATCTCTCATCTCAACCCTCCATTCTTCATCTTAACCATTGAAGTTGAAACCAAGGTGCCAAGGAACCCCTAGGAGTGAGAATATCGGACGGTGGGTGCCTCTATAGGGTAGATTTACTTATTTTTATGGTGGACCAAGTGAGGCCCACCGATCAATGGTGTGGATCTCACTTGGGACCCTAAAATAAGGCCGATGGCCTACTCGGATCATCATGATCATTCCATGATGGGGCCATTCTCCATGGACCCCATCATGATGTTTATTTCATTTAGAAAGGGTCATCTAGACCGTCCATATCGGTGGGGAATGGATCTCCACCGTTGATTTACATTTTGATGGTCTCATGTTTAACGGGATCCGTATGTTGTATGATTTATTGCAAGGGAGGGCCCATAATGACGGGGTCCCTCCATCACAAGCCGTGTCCCACTCTCTATCTCTCTCTCTCTTTTATTTCTCTTGTTTTATCTTATTTTATTTTAGTTTAATTTTATGTTATATGATTGTGTGGCCCACTTGAATGGATCCCACCTTAATTTTTTTCAAATAGGGCCCACCATATACATTGTACCCATATCATTCATCCGTGGTGGCCCACTCCATCAGGGCCCACCACACTGCAATTATGGACCAAGACCGTCCAGCATCTGGGACGCTGGACGTCTCAAAGGAAATGAGAAAAGGAAAAGAAGAAGTAAGGGACTTGGGTGGTCCCCTTGCATAGGCCCCACCCTGAGGTTTATATTCGATCCAAGCCGTCCATCCTCTTACCCACAGTATTTTAGCCATTGGGTAGAATTTTGGAACTGATCCAATCACCTGGTGGGCCATAGTGTCATAAATTCCATCCTCACCTTACAAATACATTTTTTTTTTAATTTCATTTTCTTTCATCAAAAAAATTTCAACTCTAGACTCATTTGGACGGCGTCGAGCCACTGAACGTAATGGCTGGGGCGGATTTCACTTTAGCGGGCCCCACACGCGAAAAACTCCGGGAAAACTGATTTTTCCAAAATTTCTAAGAGGTAGAGCCTCTGCATTTTTTTTTGGCAGAGAGCAGCGCTACACGCTGCTGCGTGCAGCCGTGGAACGGCGGGCGGGCGGGCTGCCGTGCAGCCACCCACGGCTGCTGCCGTGGGCCCCACATGATGTATATGTTTTATCTACACCGTCCATTAGGTGGGTCCCCTTCTCAGGTGGGCCCCCCTCCGAATTTCAGGTCGATCCAAAACTCAGGTGGGCCACATCACATGAAACAGTGAGATTGAGCATCTACCATTGAAATCTTTCTGGGGCCCACAAAAGTTTTGAACCAAGCTGAAATTTGTACTTTTCCTTCAACCGGGTCTGTTTGACCTTATCAACGGGTTGGATTGCCAAATAAATATTACAGTGGGCCCCACATGGGACCCACATTGATGTTTGTGTCAAGACCACCGTCCAGTGGACGGTGGCACCCACCTGATTGTTTATGTGGCCTCCACGGTGGGGCCCTGGGTGATGTATGTGCCTTTCCCTTGTCCAGCGGTAATGGGACCCACCCATGATGCATGGGCTGCATCCAAACCGTCCATTCATTTTAAGAGTTTGTTTTATAGCATTGGCTTAAAGAATGAGTTAGATCCTTAACTCATATGGACCCCACCTTGGCCTGTTTTGAGGACCATCCTTATGCAAATACAGTAATTCATTGGGACCCACTTTGATTAAATGTAAGGCCTAGGGATTTAGGCCCATCTGACTCATAGAAGGCCTATGGGCTAGGCCCATTTGAATTTCAAAAGGCCTATGGGCTAGGCCCATTTGGTTTTTGAAATGCTTATGGGCTAGGCCCATTGGATTCATTTTAGGCCTAAGAACTTAGGCCCATTTGATGTGTTGTAAGTCCATGGGACTGAGCCCATTTGATATATTTAAGGCCTAGGGGTTTAGGCCCACTTTGATATGCATACGAGTCTATGGGTAGACCCATTTAAATTTATTAAAGGCTCATGGGTTAGGCCCATTTGATTTGTTTAAGGCCTAGAGATTTAGGCCCATTTGACTCATATACGGCTTATGGGTTGAGGCCCATTTGATGTACATGTGGGAGGCCCAATTGGTGTGGCCCATTGGTCGCATACTAGACTCATGAGACTAAGCTCGATTGATGCAAATCCAAGGCCCACGGGTTATGACCCATTGCAATATACCTAAGGCCCATTGGTGTGGTCCATTTGTGTGGCCCGTTTGACAAATACAAGGCCCATATATCATGGCCTATTAGATATATTTAAGGCCCAATGGGATGTACCTAAGGTCCATTGCAATGTGTGTTCCCAATACAGATTATGTGGCAGTGTTTACGGTGATCGTGCCTTGGGGGCAATGTTGGTTTGACGTCCACATTACGACCCTCCTTAAAGCCCATTACTGGGCCGTACTTGCTGTGTATAGGCCGTCCAGGCCCATCTGCGTTGTAAGAATGGATTATCACTCATTTATATGTTTAGTATAGTTTCATGACTCATGATCACATGCATCATATGCATGCTTGATATGAGGATTGACTGATCATAGCATATGCCTTCGGGCAGGTTATTTATGGGCTCCCGGTTAGACGGTGTTGCCCTACATGAGCGCACGATATGCGCAGGATTTGTTGCATGATTGGATAGCGTGAATCATGCATTTCGCATTTGTGTGACATGGTTATTATACGCCCTAGCGACATCAGGGCCGTGGCCTCCACAGACGCATCGTGGTTGGCAGGATTGGATACCGAAAATCTTGTTTTACATGGGGTACTATAGATATCCCTGGGTGAAAGTCTCTAAACCCTTATGGTACCAAGAGGTTGCTCCAACGTCTAGACCGAGTGGGTAGATGAGCGTTGAGTGCCGATTACCAGACGGTTACGCTCTCCACTGTGTCGTGGTCGGTTGGAAGGGGGTGCGGCCTTACCCGCCCGAGAGTAAGGGGCAATGCTAGGCTGAGTTTGACCAGCTCGAGGAATGGGTCCGCTATCGACGAGTCACGCCCGATATTAGCAGACGGATAGTGTGGTCTCTTCCACTTACCTTATTATGCGCGATGTGTCGGCAATCTAGTTTTGAGTGTACTAGACCCCGGTGATATTCCATACTTTGAGCTGTATTGATGTGTGGACATAGATGAGGATCTGTTTGCTTGAGTTGCATTATACATTGCATGGCCTTGGGATGGCCGATACCATTCATGTCTTATATCGCATAAGCCATGGTACGGCTCATGATATTATAGTTCCATCCGCATATTTCGCATTACTCTGACATTGCATGTTCATATTCTACCTTGCACACACGCTTTCACCACCCTCTAAGCTTTCTGTAAGCTTATGCACGACCGTTGCGTGCAGGTGACGTTGGATCGCAGCAGCGCTGAGGCAGGAGCACGTTGCTGAGCGTTTTGGAGTTTTTGTGCTTTACCATTGTATTTCCCTTTATGCTCATTGTACTTGTAAAGTTTTTAACTTGGTTATTGTTTGTGAGTTATGCCTTTGGTTATGCTTATTACGAATCAAACTGACATTGAAAATCCTCCTCGTAGCATCCCAGGATCGGAACCTGGCGAATGGGAGCTAGGAGCCGAGAATGGGGTTCTACGGAGGCTGTCGGCGCCGGATTTGGCGATTGGGAATTCTGTGAGCCCGGTTTCTGAGTTTGGGGCGTGACAGGTTTGATCGGGAGTCTCTAATACTACCCCAGCCCCGCTTGCCTTAGAGTTGGAGGAGCCGTCGACGAATAATTTCTAGGGGGTAGGGCCGGGGGATGGGTCGAGGGAAGAAGATGCCGATGCTCCGATAATTTCGTTAGACTCAGACATTGTGTTGATCTATGGAGTTACTTCGACAATGAAGTCGGCCACAACTTGTCCTTTTATGGTTGTTCTCGGCCTGTACTGTATATCGAACTCGCTCAATTCGATAGCCCACTTCGTAAGTCGGTCGGAAGCTTCTGGTTTCTGAAGGATCTGACGTAATGGTAAGTCGATCATAACGATGATGGTGTGAGCTTAAAAGTATAGCCAGAGTTTTCGCGAGGATACTACCAGGACCAAGGCTATTTTTTCAAGGGGAGGATACCTCGTCTCTGCCGGTAGTAATGCTTTGCTGACATAGTACACTGGTAATTGCTTTTTGTCACATTCTCATATGAGGGCCGAGCTAATCGCTGCGTCGGATACATCCAGATATAATAACAAAGCTTCTCCCGACTTGGGTTTGGATAATAGGGGTGGAGACCCGAGATAAGACTTCAATTGCTGGAACGCTGCTTCACACTCTTCCGTCCACTCCATCGACTGTCGCCCCTTCAATTGCGTGAAGAATGGGAGACATTTATCGGTGGCTCGGGACAGGAAATGGTTGAGCGTGGCTACTCGCCCGATCAGCCTTTGTATGTCTTTAATCGTCTTGGGAGACTCTATATCAAGTAGAGCCTTGATTTTCTCAGGATTTGCTTCGATTCCTCGTTGACTAATAAGGAACCCGAGAAACTTTCCCGAGCTTACACCGAAAGCACACTTGCTCGAATTTAACTTCATTTTGTATTTGCGTAAGGTCAAGAACATCTCTTCTAAGTCCGCTATATGGTCGGCTGCGTGTATACTTTTGACGAGCATATCATCTATATACACTTCCATGGTTCGGCCGATTTGTCGAGCGAATATTTTGTTCACCAACCTTTAATACGTCGCTCCAGTGTTTTTCAAATCAAATGGCATCACTCGGTAATAATAAAGACCTTTGTCAGTGACAAAGGTAGTCTTAGATTTATCGAATTGATGTATTACAATTTAATTATACCCAGAATATGCATCCATAAAACTAAGTAATTCATGTCTTGCGGTACTATCTACCAACTGATCAATCCGGGGAGAGGGAAGTTGTCCTTGGGGCAGGCTTTGTTCAGATCTGTATAATCAATACAGAGACCCCACTTCCCGTTGGCTTTTTTCATGAGCATGACATTAGCTATCAACTCCGGATAGTATATCTCTTCTATGAATTTAGCCTTGAGGAGTTGGCCGATTTCCTCTTCGATGATAGTATACCTTTCGGGGCCGAGAGGACGTCTTTTCTGCCGGATTGGCCGGTAGGTCAGATCAATGTTGAGTCGGTGAGTCATGACCGAGGGATCGATTCCAGGCATATCTTCATGGCTCCATGCGAATACGTCGGCATATCATTGAAGCAAAGCGATCAGATTGTCTTTGAGAGGCGACTTTAGGGATGAGCCAATTTGTACTACTTTCGATTCGTCTGTCTCAGTCAATGGCTTCAAGACGAGCTCTTCCATCGGTTGCCCCCGTTCGTGAGATCCAACTCGAAGGTCCAGCGACTCGATCATCGATATCTCGTTCAGGACTTTTATTGCTGTTGCATAGCAGCATCGAGCGTCTTGCTGATCTTCTTTTATGATTCCTACTCCCGACTCGGTCGAAAATTTTATGGAGACGTGGTACGTGGATATCACGGCTTGTAGGAGGCTTAGAGAGGGTTGACCGAGTATGGCATTGTAGACGGATGATTAGTCGACGATCAAAAAGTTGACCATTATAGTCGTCTGGTGCGGAGAACTCCCGGCGGTGAGTGGTAATGAAGCGATTTCTTCAGGAAGTACCTATCCACCAGAGAATCCTATGAGTGGGGTTCGAACTGGGCGTAAAGTCGATCGTTCAATGCCCATCTTATCAAACGCCTGAGTGAACAATATGTTTGCAGATGACCCAGTATCTACCAGTACGCGGAACACTTTCCTGTTAGCAATAGTGAGGGCAATGACCAGCGCATCATCATGAGGATGATGAATGCCTCAGGCGTCGTCTTCAGTGAATGAGATACAATACTTTTTTCTCTTCTTTTCTTTTGAGGGCCGAGATAGCAGAAGAATCTCAGACTCAGGACGATTAATGCTCCTGGCATGATTCTTCTGAGCATTATTAGAGTCTCCCCCACCTCGATGCCCACCGATAATGGTTTGAATCTCCCTTGTAGGTCAGTTTTCGCTCAGGAGTTCTTCTGTAGTGCCGGCTCCTTCCACATGTTCTCCGAGTCGGCCCTCTTTAATGAGCCACTCGATTTCATCCTTTAAGTGATAACAATCACTTGTGTTGTGACCATTGTCACGATGATAGTGACAGTACTTATTTTTACTCTGCCAATTCGGATTCTCTCGGAGTTTCTCGGGTCAGTTGATGAAGCCTTCATTCTTGATTTCCATCAACACCTGCTCCTGAGATTTATTCAGAGGGATGTATGTAGAAAACCTTCTGTTGGGTCGTTTGCCTGACTTACCGTCATCTCGCGCCCGATCGTCTTTTCGCTTCTTCCCTCCAGTTGAGTCGGCTTCTTTCTTAGCCGACTCTTTAGCCGAGGGTTTTACGTTCTGTACCGTCTCGCGCAAGAGTCTCGTTTCTTCAGCATCCGCATATTTATCCGAGAGAGCCATAAACTTGCCCAAAGTTTTCGGCGGGTTTTTATCTAAGGATGCTAGAAAGGGCTTATCTTTGACTCCTTGCATGAGAGCGTTAAGTGTCGTCTCTTCCGAGTGCTTTCGAACCTAAAGAGATTCGAAGTTGAAACGCTTGATATAATCCTTCAACAGTTCTCCTTCCTTTTGAACTATGTTGTTCAGATGTGCTGGCGGCTTCAGTTTCTTCTTTCCACTAATGAAGTTAGTAAGGAAGGCATCGCTGAGTTCTGCAAACGAACTGATAGACCTTGGTTTCAATTGTTTGAACCAAAGTCGAGCCACGTCGGTCAAGGTGAGGGAGAAGGCTCGGCACATTACAGCATCCGAGGCATCATGCAACTCCATGTAAGTTTTGAAGCATTCGATATGCTCAGTTGGATCGGTTTTTTCGGTAAAAAGAGCAATCTGAGATAGACGGAACCTTTTCGGTAACCAAGCATGCATTACTTCGTCCACAAAAGGGGGAGCTTTTGCCTCGGAATAGGTCGGATGTGTATTCCGACCATGCTTCATGTCTGCCATCTCTCTCGCCATTTCTTCTGGTACTTCTTTCTTGAAGTCCTGGATATCAGCTCTCCAAGGTTCCGCACTTTTTGTCGTTTCCTCCACAGGAAGCCGACTGCGCCTCCTCTGATCTATTCTATGACGTAAGTTCGAGGGGGGTAATACGATTGTCGCTAAGCGAGCTGGCGCTAGTTCAGCCGGATCTTGGTATTAGCTCGACTGATGGAGCGATCGTGGGGCAGTAGGCTGAGCACCAAACACTGGCAGGGGAACTTGTGTTGTCTCGTGATGCTGTTGCATTTGTTGATTATACAACTGCTCCAACATTTATTTCATAACATTCATATCGGATCGTATCTCTTGAACCTCTTGATCCAGTTGCGCATTCCCTAAGCCCTGCCGACTGTTGGTCGCGACAGATGCTATGGGCGGAGCTGCTGTCGGTGCCGCTGGCGGGGCTCCTTGAGCCACGCTGGCAGCGGCTTCGTTTGTTTCATTCCGTTCCACCCTTCTGGTTGTCACCATTATAATTTATTTTTTAGCTTTTCAGTAGAGCGTGATAAATGGCTTTTTGTACGTTTCCCACAGACGGCGCCAAACTGTTGGTGTATTTTTATGAGTGGATCTTTTGCTCGGCCCGTCCCTCGCCTGCACAATAACAAACACAAAGGGGACCCTGGCTAGAGCCGGGGAATCTCCGATGCTTAAGTTATTCTCGGCAACAATGGCAAAGGATTTAGGATTTTTCTCTTGCGTCCCTTCTACCGTAAAGGAGATGATCATTTATAAGCTTGAGACAATCTCGTCGTATGAGGATTCTTTTCCCTTATCTTCGGAAATTTGATTCTTTTGAAAGATTTCACCCGATCCCAAGATCCTCGGGATCGGACACCTGTACTTCTAGATTTTCGGAACGGTATTTGTATTCACACCGTCTTTCCTTGGCTTGGCTCGGCCGACTCTGGAAGAGTCTCGGCTGGCTTAAGAGAATAAGTTTTTTACCTTCTAACGGGCGGAATAGTCTCGGTGTTTATCCGTCATCCTTTCTTACTCCGTGGCCGACGCAGCCAACTTATCAAGTCGGTTTCTCATTGTCAGTCGGGTGGCTTATAACTTATTTGGCCTTAGTCGGCTTATACTGATGTTGCTAACTCGTCAATCGAGTCAACTTAGGTCGCCTCTGTCTCCTGACTTCATATAGGAGTAAAGTTGGTACACTCCATATCCGAGTGTTCGAACTTAGCATATTTTTTCCCCCAACATTACTTATAATTGATTTTAAACCAAACTTATCCCGAAAAAATTACTTATCCAATACTGTAAGTAGAAAAAGTAATAAAATGAAACCTAGCCTACAACATAATTCAAAAATAAACTCCAACATGTACCTGCATCATTTTGATGCTAAAAAGTGGTCAGTTGATAAAGTTAGGGTTTCTTGCTTTTCACTGATAATATAATTTTCTTGATTTGTAGAAGATAATCGATGAGCAACGTTTTCCAAATCGGTTGTCACGGGCCACGGACCGTTGCGATGCATCGTAATGGCATAATACCACCACCGATTTTCAGAAATTAAAAAAATAAAAAAAGAAAAGAAAAGAAAAGAAAAATCAATGATAAGAAATGACGTACTTTTTTCTTCTTCTCTTCCCGTCGCATCTCTCCTTCTCTCTCTTCTCCGGCCTCTCTAATCGTTCTTCGGAACTCTGGTCTGTCTAGACGGACGGAATCGAATTGCGTATAAGAAAAAAAAAAAAAACAGAAGCATATGCGTGTTAAAACTCTGTGGGCCTCACCGCGATGGATGTGTTTTATCCACTCCGTCCATTCATTTTTAAAAATCATTTTTAGGACAACAAGCCGAAAACGAGGCAGATTCAAAGCTTAAGTGGACCACACCACAGGAAGCAGTGGTGATAATGACCCACACCGTTGACACCTTCCGAGGGCCCACCTTTATGTTTATTTGCCATCCAACATGTTGATAAAGTCAGACACACGTGGATAGAGGGAAAAGATAAATATTAGTTTGAATCCAAAACTTATCTGGCCTAAGAATTTTTCAACGGTAGTCGTTCAATCTTCATGGGTTCCTACGGTGTGGTCCACATCTTTGAATCTGTTTTAATTTTTGGATCATACCTTAAAATAATAATTTGAAAAAAAAAGGTATAGACGGCCATGGTTAAACATATACATCATTGTCGTAACACATTACAAAGGTTGGTGCTGTGTTCTCAGCAATGCAATCCGAGTCGGATTCGAATTCGGTGGTGGCCGCTATTTTGACACGGATTTCCTGCGAAAAGCCTTAGCATGAAGTTCTTGTGCGGAGGGGCACTCAGTCCATGGGTTTTTAGAGCTCATTTTAGGGTATTATATCAAAATTGAGGTGTGTCAAAATCTCAGGTGGGTCACACGAAAGATAAAATTGGGAAAAGAAATTTCTGCAATTGAAATCTCCCTCGGTTCGGCCTTGATGTTTATATGCCATCCAAACCGTTTATGAGGACATTACCACTGGGATGAAGTGAAAATAAACAAAACTTAGCCTGAATCAAAACTTTTACGGCCATAAGAATGCTTCAACGGTTCTCATCTAAATCCCACTGTTTCCTCTGGGTGGCCCAATAAAGTTTTTTATCTATCCTAAAATGAGCTCCAAATATGGATGGACGGGATAGATTTCCCAAAGCATGCCTATGAGCCCTACCCAGCATCCTTCGGCAGGAACTTACTGCGAAAGCCTGTGGCAGTAAATCCCGTGCCCTCTCTTAACCGTTTCCACTCGGTCGCGGATGGAAGCGGATTGCGTAGTGATTACTCGGTACGCTATAAGTAAACTTGGTGGACCATCTATTCCGTACATCTCTTTTACCACATAATTTTAGCTTCATCCGAAAAATAGAGCACATCCAAACCTCAAGTGGACCACACCATCGGATATAGTGTGAATTGAACATCTAGTGTTGAAAATTTTTTTGGCGGTAACCGAAGTTTTTGATCAAGCTGATGTTTGAGTTTTTACTTTTTCCATGTCTGTCTGTTCTTATGAACAGGTTGGATGAGAAATAAACATCACTGGAGGCCTTAGAAAGTTTTCTACGTGGAAATCAATATTTACACTTTTTTCTGTGGTACAATATACTTGAATTTTGAATACCCACTAATTTTGAGTTGAACCTTTAAAATGATTTGAAAAAACGAATTGACGGCGTAGATAAACCTCGTGCATTCACGGTGGACTGAGTAACTCAGCAGGATAAGAGCTTGCTGAGTTGCGCAATCCGATTTCACCGTGGATTGTGCTTTATCCCGTTTTTCCGGCTCAATTTGCGCTGTGAAATTAAAATTCAAGCAGGTAAAAAGCTCAAGCAGACCACACCGCATAAAACAGTGGGATGATAATGTCTACGGGTAAAACTTTACAATGGCTACGCTGTGATGTTTATTTTTGGTTAACAACGTAAATATTAGTTTGATTTAAGACTTATGTGGCTTAAAAGAAGCTTTCATGAGTAGGCATTCAATTCTCATTATGTCTTCTAGCATGGTGTACTTAATATACTTCCATTTTGATATCATGTCCTAAATAAGCTAGAAATCCAATGGACTACATGCATAAAATACATACCTCATAGTGGAGTTTTTACATCACTGAAAAGGTTGGTGAGGGTCTCATGCTTCTTAATAGAGGTGTACACAAGTCGAGTTGAGCCGAGCTTTGCCTACCTCATGCTCTCAATCTTCAAAGCTCAAAACAACAGCTCATGCTCGGCTCGTTTGAGTTCGAGCCTATTTAATATTTGTGTGCAAGGTTTGGTATGGATATATAATGATCTACATGTGTGTGAGATTAGTAAACTACCCAATTAATTAATCAATTAATCAATTCATACAATAATAGGGCAGGGGCTTACCGGACTGGCTTGGGGCAACCGGACTGATAGAGCATTGGCAGCCGACAAGGGCGACCGAACAGTGGTTGACAGGGCCTATAACATCCTGAATTTTCACGGCTAGAGTTTATACTCATGCCCGAGGAAACCAGGTGTTAATAATGTAAAGTAAAAACATCTCAAGGACTTGCCCTGAGACTTTCTCCTATCGACATCACATTTATTACACTTTTAATGGAAACCAACCATAAGAATGAAATTAACTCTCTCTTATTCCAAAAGGAAATAAATAAACTATCAAAGGCTCTCACAATGGGAACATAACATAAACTCCATTAATAGCGAAAACGTAAATAAAACTAATTTCTATTCTCTATTTTATTCTTTGTGTTCTTCCTCAGGTCAGTGATCCTCTGGTTCTTCCATCTGTTCGTCACCTACATCATCTACACAGTTAGGAGGGTTAATGCCCTTCTCATAGTGACAGTTACCCTTTAATATTAACAATAATTCAAGAGATTCACAAGAGTAATGTAATGGTACTGATACGTCTTGTACTCCACTAATACATGAGATATCAATATGCACAAACAACTTACATGAGATGCATGCCTAGCATAGTTTGTGCGGCTCATCATACGTAATGATCGTCACAATGTAAAATATAATTCATAGGAAACCTGACTCGACCCGCATCCCATAACTATGGATATTCTCCGATATGGCCAACACTAACGTGGATTTACGCGAACATCTCAAGGCAACATAACACGCGATTGAGGGATTTACGTAACACGATGTGTTCATGGAGTGACTATTTACGACATCCAATCCTAAAAAGTTGATATAACACGTATACCGATTTACATACATTGATTGTGCACCACGTCAACCAACTCATCGAATTACATGTCGACAAAGAGGGCCGTTACCCGTAACGTATTACGTCCATGATAGGATAATCGATTCACTAGTTGTGATACCTCTTAAGACATCACTTGCACTTATAGAAAATATAAACTGAATCATAAAGAATATAATTAAATCGTGAAGAATATAAGCTGAATTATGAAAGTTCTGGAATATCAAGATATATGCCTAAGCCTTAAAGATAAACGGCACGAGGCCAACATAATAAAGAGAAGAGTGACAATGTCAACTTAACAAAAGTGTCAATGACCAACATAATAAGAGAGGAGAGATAATGGTTAACTCCATAATAAGAAAAGTGGCAATGGCCAAATCAATTAAGAGACGAGTGGCAGAGCCAACTCAAATAAAGAGATGAGTGGCAGGGCCAACTCAATAAATTTGATAAAGCAAGGAAAAGGCTTGTATCCATAGCCTCACATAAATTCAGAGAATTCACTTGTATTTGACATTATGTCATAATTCCAAAAGGGCCAATAGTTATAATGATAAAAACTAAATCAATTGATAGGATAATTCCTAGAAAAATATGTAATCGTGAAAGGCAGGATAATTCATATCATTAAAGGCATAAAAAGGATAGATGAAATAATAGGAATGCAGGTAGAAAGTGAGATAAATAGATCAACTTAAATTACTGTACCCTTAAAGGATAAAACCCTCACCTTTCGAGTAAGATCGCACTGCTAATATTGAATATATGTATTATAGTACCCAACTCTAGCAATATTAACACGATTCATATGATTAGTTTTCCACATCATGGGAATTATATGTTTGATCAACACTTTGCCTAAGATTTAGTATAGATGTAGATTAGAGTAGTTTCCATCCTAATTTGAGAATTTCTATTCGAATAATCTTGTCTACTCAGTCAAACAACCATCCCTATTCCAACAATTTACCAGGTTTAGTGAGTCTCTACACTGAGTCGACTCGGTGTGACTCGCTAATTGATCAATCCAACCCGACATAAAAGTTGATGCATGATCTAAACTAAAAAGGAGGTCCGCAGGGAAATCTTACCCGTTAAGAAGGATGGCCGAGGCCTCTACCACCAGACTCAACTTGCTCTTGGACTCAGTGATTTCGCTGATTCGACCCGTAGCCTTCTCTCTCTCTCTCTCTCTCTCTCTCTCTCTCTCTCTCTCTCTCTCTTCGTTCTTCCTATCTTTCGGTCTCTCTCTTCTTCTCTTCTTTTCACGCTTCCTCTAGCCGTTGGACATCACGCCCTTTTATAGAGTGGGGTGCTTGTTCCAGATTCTTCCGACCAGACCTTTCACAGGTCACTTCTTTACGCAACTCTGTTCTTGCACCACGAACAGACCTGTGTTTGATCTGTGTTTGGCATGGATGGACTACCAATAAGACCGATCTGACTTCATGAGGACGATCGAAACTCCCTTCCCATCGTCTAGACAGTCTAGATCATCATCTTGATTCCAAATTCATTCTTGCTCCTCGTCGGTTTGTCCAGGATGCTTGGACGCAAGTTCTTGTGCGTAAGGAAGGTTGCGGTGGGGTCCGTACCCCCTGGTGTTTGTGAAATCCATGCCCTCCATCAGCTGCACGATGGAATTTTGGTCTGGGTTCGACTCGACCACTTTGATTTACATTTGGCGCAGCCCACCTGATGGATTGTGCAGAAATCACTCCATCGTCCGGTAAGATGGAGGATGATCCTTACCATGCTTTTGACCAAGATTACTAAGGTCCTGGTCGAATTCATCATTTATTCGAATAGACGGTCTAGATATGGCGTTTAATTAGAGAGAGTGGCCCACTAGAACCGTCTGTGGTTCCCTTATTTGAATTCCGCAGTGGGAAGTAGAGTTGGGCATCGGATCAAGTCGGACCGGATTCGATGCAACCCGGTTTGGTCCGAAATCTACGTGGCTGGATCCGAACCTGATCCGATCCGGCACCGAGTCCATGCCATCGAAGTCGAACCGATCCGATGCACGGTTCGTCTGACCCGAACCACCGAACCAAGTCGATCCTAATCAATTTTTTTAACAGTGAAAATCATTATCCTCGTTGCTATTTTCGGTGTGGTCCATTTGAGCTTTAAATATGATTCATTTTTTTACCAAATGCTCTAAAATGATCATGAAAAATAGATAAACGGTATGGATATAATAAATACATCATTGTGGGGCCCATCTTAAACTCATTTGAGCCGTTCGTACAACTCGGAGCTCGAGGGTCGAGGCTTTAAAAGCTATAGCTATTTTTACAGCTGTGAACAGCGTCAGTGTCAAGTCCATCCATTTGGCGAGTATGTTTTAATGTGGGTCTGATCATGGTGCATGTGTTATATCAAAATCGTCCATCCAATTGGTGAGCACGTTTTAAGGCTTGAGATAAAAAATAAGATAGATCTAACTATAAAGTGGGCCACACTGAAAAAATAGTGAAGAATGAACGTCTATCATTGAAACCCTTTTTGGGGTCACGATCTGACAGAAGTTTTTGATGATTTCATATTTATTTCTCCTCTTAATTGAGGTCTTTATGACCTTATGAATAGATTGGATGCAAAATAAACGTTATGGTGGGCCCTACAAATTGTTTAAAGGTAAAAATCATCCTCAGTTGCTATTTGTGGTGTGGTCCAAGTGATCTTTAGATATGATCATTTTTTTTATATTGTTGTAAATTAATCTGTAAATATGTATGAACGGTGTAGATATAATAAATACATCACTATGGGGTCATATAACTTTGATCTCCTTTGAACCGTTCGTACAACTCGCAGCTCAAGGAGCATTGTCTTGGCACGACAAGTACCTACGCTAGCGCGTAACCCAGCTACATAGCTGTTGTGTGTGGTACACAGGCAAATCCTTTTGCTAATATACACAGTAAACTCTGTTGAGGCCCACCTTGAATGCATGTGATTTATCCATGCCGTCCATTCGTTTTTGCAGATCATTTTAGTGGTTGAACCCAAAATTGATGTGAATGGATCGGTTTTCGGGTTGGGTCAGGTCGGATCAGGGCCAATCCGAACTCGACCCAAAAAGTTTCGAATCTGGATGGGGCTACTCAATTCGTACCAATCCAGACCGTCGGTTCGGTTCTAATCGGGTCGGATCAGGTCTGATCGGGTCGGATCCACCAGATCGGGTCTGTTTTGCCCAGCTCTAGTGGAAAGCCTTCTAGAGCAGGGACTCTCTCTCTCTCTCTCTCTCTCTCTCTCTCTGCAAGAACGCGCTTTGATTGGCCTCTCAGTTGTTGTACAATGCGGGTGCGTGTGTGCTGTGCACACGCACCTTGCATGTGGGGTCCACAGTGATGTTCCGAAGGAATCTATGCCATCAAATCGTTCTTCCATCAACTTTTAAGGGTTAAGCCCAAGTTTGAGTTCCATCCAAGGATCGGGTGGCTCTGTTTTGATTAAACATCTGTTTTAACACTAATCATGCTGATTCGATGGCTGATCTTCATCATGCACGGTTCATTCATGATGTTTAGGCCTGATATCGAGTTTCATGCCAAGAGGATTGTGGGAATCATGTGATCTTGAATTCAAGGCTTGGTTTAGTGGCATTTTTGTAATTATTGTGGATATAGGAGTTTTGTGAAATCTTAACAGTTCCACATAGTTGTGGTCGCATTTCTAAGTATTCCTTATGAAAAAAATTATATCTAAATCCTTATGTATGTAGGATCATACATCGATTTTTCTTAAGGGAATGTACATGCACTAATCCCCATAATCAACGGTTGAATAATTTGATTTATGAATGAGGATCATTCCTAATGGTTATATTCGTAGGTCTGGGTTGTTAGATTGACGTAGGATACTCCATATGTTTTACGTTGAATTCTAGGGTAGCGTTGAAACTTTCCTTATTAAGATGGCAGAAAGTTCGGGGCATTACAGGGCCGCAGGGGAGACCGAGCAGTGGTAGGGCCATAGGGGCAACCAGACTAACAGAGAGGGAGGAAGAGAGGGAGAAAGACGGGCCGTGCGGGTAAGGAAGGATGAGGGAGAGAGGCTCGCTGGCCGGACTAACAGAGAGGGAGGAAGAGAGGTCGTGCGTCGGTGTGGCCGTGTGGGTAAGGGAGGATGAGGGAGAGAGTAGAGAGAGAGAGAAAGAGAGAGAGAGAGAGAGAGAGAGAGAGAGAGAGAGGAGCTTCTCTAGTCAGGCTGACAGAGAGGGAGGAAGAGAGGCTAAGAGGGTTAGGTTCATGTGAGCGCCGGGCGGGATGGTTTTTGAAAAGGGGTGAGGTAGGATTTTTTTTTTGAAGGGTATATATACCCTGTACCGAGTCGAGCCGAGTTCAAGTAGTATTTGAGTCAAGTTGAGCTGGGGCAAGATCGAACTCGGCTCGATCTCGTTTCGAGCTCCAAAAATCAGCTCGACTCGATTCGAACTCAGCTTCGATCCAAGTTGAGTCGAGCTTTTTTGAGTCGAGTCGAGCGAGCTACCGATCTAACTTTGCTTGTGTACAGCTCTACTTCTTAAGGTGATGTCCACTTAAGCTTTGGATTTGTCTTATTTTTAAAACTTGTGCTCTAAAATTATTAGGCAAAATGAATAGACTGTGGATAAGGCCATTTAACAATCAACTTCATTTTGATTTAAGTGGACCACATGATTAGAAGTAATATATATATGGCAACCCTCACTCTCTAAACTCCCTTGGTGTGGCCCATTAAATTATCAATGGGCCTAATCTTTAGGCCCTATGCCTGAATTTTGCCGCGACATATGGATGGAGTGGGCCATGAGAAATCCTTGTGGTAATAAGCTATGTGGGCCCTTAGAAGCTGTGTGGCCCACAAAAATACTGCTAAGAAATTCACTCCATCCATTAGTTTCTCAATATCACAATAGGATAGGAGTAAAAAAGTCAGTCTGATTAATGATACAAAATAGTGAGCATTGAAAAATCAATGGACGTATGAGATGATATTTGTGCCTATAATTTATCCTAGCATTAATAATATTTTGAATTGTTCAAATGATATATAAGCATTATGGAGGGCTCCTCAAAAGTTTTCAATTGTTGACATTACTGTTATGGGAAAATCTAAGGCCAAGTCCACAAGAGGAAGTCGTAGTACGAGTAAGTGAACGACCTCGCTGAGTAACAGGGCTCATCAAATTGACAGTCAGCTCAGCATGCCCAAAATGAGCTCAAACATAACCCCGATTCTTAGTGTCGACGTTAAACCTACCTATCAATTTGGGCAGCAGGAGCATGGTTGCTAAAGCCAAGAGGTCGGCTCAGATAGAGACGCGACCTGCGATCATACTAGGGAATCATCCCCAGTAACACACGAGGAGTAATTGCTAGCGCACGATCTCGAAATAACTACTAATATCAACATGCACGTTGTTAGTGGTTAGAGGCCAAGATCGTGTTGAGAATGACGGACACGTTCACTCTAATTGAAAGGTATAAGTAGGAATCAAACCCACAGGAACATGTACGCAAAATCTCTCACCCGAAACCCACCCGCAGTACATAGACCTAGATTCCTATCCTGACTTTGGCATCGGAGGGTCCCCTGCTCTAGAAAGGGTCTTCTTTGTCCTTCTCCTATGCAGGCTCATGGGGCTCAACGCGAGTGCTTGGAGCTCAGCGAGGGTGAGCTAGATTTTTTGCATCAACATTTTGGCACCGTCTAAGGGAAGCGGATAAAAAGTCTTTGTAACTTTACTAAAATTAGCTAAGGGAAAGAAGAAAACACTCCCAGTAGCAGTGGTAGAACCCGAGTCCACTGGTCAATGACACTCATCTTTTGTACTCCATGTCGAATCAGCTCCAAGAGGACCGTCTCAACGAACTCGGAGCCGAAGAGGCAAGTACCATGCACTGCAAAATTAACTGCTAACATTGGTCAACGAGATCAACCAAATGAAGCAGCAGATGGCAAGACAATAGCCACCCCCTGATCAAGGAGAGGTCGCTCTCGTAGGTTCGCAAACAGGACCATCCCGGGGTATATTAGCTTGGGCCCCAACTCACGCACGAAATGCAGCAACCTGAGCACCGACTTATGTATCTGAGACCTCGGCATTAGGCCCAACTGACCTCCTCCATGAGTTGGAAAGGAGGAGAAGGGGTAGAACACCCGAGGTTGAGGCACCTCGAGAAACTGTCGCTGAGAACATAGACCCATGGGAAGCTCAGCTTGAAGAACTTCGAAACCAGATCAAGAGCATGCACCGAGATGACCAGACGCAGGCTCCAACTACTGTAGAAGCGATGATGGAGGAGACCAAGCCTCCGTTTACTAGTGAAATCATGGATGCAGCAATGCCTTCAAGGTTTAAGATGCCCCCCATCATTTAATATTCGGGTTCCGGGGACCCGACAGAACACATGGAATCTTATCGCTCCTAGATGCAGATCCAGTCGGCATCAGAGGCAATGATGTGTAAAGAATTCTCCATAACCCTAACAGGGGCTGCGAGAAGCTGGTACTGAAAACTCAAGCTGAAATCAATCAGCATGTTTGCCAAGCTCAATAAAACTTTCTTGACGCAATTCATTGTCAAGAAGAAGAGTCGAAAACCATCAACTCATCTACTCACCCTCAAATAGAAAAGCAGAGAATCGTTGAAGGACTATATTTCTTTCAACGAAGAGGCTTTGCAAGTTGACAATTACTCTGACAAGATGGCTCTAATCACAATAATAAGCGGACTCAAAGACTCGAGGTTCCTCTTTTCGATAGGGAAGATCCCCCCGACCACTCTGAGTGATCTCATAAATTGAGCCCAGAAGTATACTAATATCGAGGAATTCTTTATCTTACAAAAAGGTGCCCAAGGCTCGGAGCATTCACCCAAAGAAATGAAGCGCAAGGATGCCCCATTCCAACCTAGCACGAGTAAGAAAAGGTCAGATGAGAATGGATCCCACGGCCAAAGGCCGAGTAGAAAACTTGAAAGCCGCTTTAGCTCATATACTCCTCTCAACACATCTGCAGAGAAAATCTTGTTGGAGATCCAAGACAAAAAATTGTTACATTGGCCAATCTGCATGAAGACGGAAGCAGTTCAGGGAAACAAGCGTAGATATTGTCGCTTTCATCACGACCATGGGCATAACACTAATGATTACGTTGGCTTGAAGGAGGAGATCGAGATCCTCATCCACAAGGGTCACTTAAGTCAGTACATAAAAGAAAAAAGACAGGCTCGAGAGGATGAGCAACTAGGCAAAGCTAGGGACGATGGTACTGAGATCCGAATGATATACGGAGGTCCGTCTGGAGGCGGCGACTCAAACAAAGCCCAAAAAGCTCATGCTCGGAGTACCAACCCCGAGCATTACATCCATTTAGCTGACAGGCCGAGAAAGGAGCTCTGAGTGAGTCCGTGCAGTCTTACATTTATAGAGGATGATGCGCGCGAAATTCAGCATCCTCATGATGTTGCTTTGGTAGTCACGATGATGATATCCAATCGTAAGTTGTATCGCATCCTTATCGATACGGGGAGCTCGGCTGACATCTTGTACTCTGAGGCATTCGACAAAATGGGCATTAACAGGTCACGTCTCCAACCTGTTCAGACCCCGTTGCACCCTTTGCAGGCATAAAGTTATATCGGAAGGGGTGATCTCTCTTCCGGTAAAAGCAGTAGAAGGACAGAATTAAGTCACCATGTTGGTGGACTTTCTGGTGGTACACACGATGTCATTCTTGGATGACCATCTCTTAACACCATGAGGGTGGTGGTATCCACATATCATCTGATGATGAAGTTCCCTGCTATTGGGGGAATTAGCTATGTCAGAGGCAACCAGTGAGAAGCTCGATGGTGTTATTCCATAACAGTCAGAAAAGGCTCAGTAAAGCAAGCCCTCACAATCGGTATACTCGACATCAGAGAAGACACCTCAATGGAGAGTTCCCCTGTGGAGGACCTCTTAATCCTCTTGCTCAATGACACTGATCCGATCAGAACAGTCCAGCTCGGATCATCGTTGAATGCCGATCAGCGGAATGAGATGCTGAATTTTTTGCGACGGCATAAAGATGTCTTCGCGTGGTCCCCCCAAGACATGTCGGGCATCGCTTCTGAAGTTATGGTCCATAGGATGAATGTGGATCTGAAGCACAAACCAGTCAAGTAGAAGAGAAGGGTTTTTGAGCCTGAGAGATATGCAGCGATTGCCGAGGAGGTTGCAATCTCCTCGACGCTGGCTTCATAGAAGAGATCCACTACCCTGACTAGATCACCAATGTTGTGCTCGTCAAAAAGGCCAACGAAAAGTGGCAAGTCTGCGTAGATTACTCCAACCTTAATAAGGCTTGCCCCAAGGATACCTTTTCCCTCCTGAGGATTGACCAATTGGTCGACAACACAGCTGAGCACAAGCTCCTAACATTATGGATGCATACTCCGGTTATAACCAGATAGTTATGCACTCCTCGGACAAACAGAAGATGACATTCGTCACAGATAAATGACTCTATTGTTATCGGGTCATGCCCTTCGGGTTAAAGAATGTAGGGCCAACCTATCAACAACTGGTGAACAAGATGTTCGCCTAGCAAATCGGTAAGACCATGAAAGTTTATGTCAATGATATGTTGGTGAAAAGCATCGGATCAGCCAACCACACCTCGGATCTGACCGAGACCTTCTCTATCCTTCACATTTATCAGATGAGACTGAACCTGACTAAATGTGCGTTTGGTGTGGGTTCAAACAAGTTCCTCGGTTTCCAAGTCTGTCAGAGGGGAATCGAGGCTAATCCAGAAAAGATAAGAGCTCTCCTGGACACGAGCTCACCTCGGACTATCAAAGAGATCCAATGCCTCATGGGAAGAGCAGTCACACTCAACCGCTTCATCTCCGAAGCTATGGACAAGTGCATCCCCTTCTTTCAGCGGTTAAAGGATAGTAAGAAGGCAGAATAGACTCCTAACTACGAGCAAGCTTTCTAGCAACTGAAGTGGTATTTGGATTCACCCCCATGCTGTCTAAACTAGAGAAAGGAGAACCGTTGCTTCTTTACTTAGTTGTTTCCTCCTCGGCCGTTAGCTCAGCGCACGTCAGGGAGTCTGGAGAAAAACAATACCCTGTATACTATGTCAGCGAGGCATTGGTCCTAGCAAAAACAAGATATCCGGATATGGAGAGGCTCGCCCTAGCTTTAATCGTGTCGGCTCGTTGGCTGTGCGCATACTTCCAGGCGCACTCCATAATTGTCCTCATAGATCAACCCTTCGACAGGTACTACAGAAGCTTGAAGTGTCTGGACGGTTGACTAAGTGGGCAGTTGAGCTCAGTGAATTCAACATCAAATATCGATTGAGGACAGCCATCAAGGGCCAGGCGGTGCCTGACTTTATAGCGAAGTTCACCATTCAAAATAGTGAGATCCAGTTATCTAGCTCAAACGCACCCATGTGCTCGGCAGAAAGCCATGTAATCCTCCCTGTCCCTCAACCTACAAGGGTGACTAAAGTAGAGGATAAATGGACATTTTTTTTTAGACGGTTCATCAAACTCAAAACGAGGAGCAGGGATCGTTCTAGTCACATCTAATGCGACGACTGTTTAGTACGCGATAAGGCTCAAATTTTGAGCTTTAAACAATGAAGCAGAGTATGAAGCTCAGATTAGCAGCCGCCCTGGGGGTCTGAATTCTGAATGTCAAGTGTGACTCTCTGCCCGTCGTAAACTAGGTATGATCAGAATATGAGGCGAAAGAAGACCGGAAGGAGAAAAAACTCACCGAAAATCGCCTGCTCAAGGAAACTTCCACAACAACCACCTTCCAAAAGTATGAAAGTAGAGTTACTCTGAGGAAGGGAAGAATAGTTTATATAGCCCAAGGTTACCTGCAATCATGATGAACAACTGTCTCCGAAATCAAAGGGCCTCCAGGCTTAGCACGCGAAGTACGTGGCAGCAGGCCATTAGCCAGGTCAAATCGAGCCACGTGTTGTTATCATCGAGTAGCCATAACGTCTCTATTCTATCCTTTGAAGTCCGCATGACAGCACCATAACTACCTTAACGATTCGGATCCATAACCTTCGCCATGTGTTTGACAACTACAGGCTTGTGGTCATAGAGCCATTGTGACATGCCGCCTCGATTATAGAGGATCATAATTGCGATCGCACGTTTCAATTATGTCGACTCCTCGTAACAGAGGGTGCAGCGGATCATTTCTCCATGCATTTACTCCCTGAGTTCAAACTTGAATTTAGAGAGTAGGGGGCTTCTGTTATGGGAAATTCTAAGGCCAAGTCCACCTGAGGAAGTCGCAGTATGAGTAAGTGAACGACCTTGCCGAGTAGCAGGGCTCATCGAACCGACACTCAGCTCGGCATGCCCAAACTGAGCTCAGACATAACCCCGACTCTTAGTGCCGACGTTAAACCTACCTATCAGTTCGGGTAGCAGGAGCATGGTTGCTAAAGCCAAGAGGTCGGCTCGAATAGAGACACGACTTGCGATCATACTAGGGAATCATCCCCAGTAACACATGAGGGGTAACTGGCAGGGCACGATCTCAGAATAACTGCCAATATCAACATGCATGTTGTTAGTGGTTAAAAGCCAAGATCGTGCCGAGAATGATGGGCACGTTCACTCCAATTGAAAGGTATAAGTATGAATCAAACCCACAGGAATAGTGTTCACTCCCCAAGTGCAGGGTTGTGATGTAGTAATAAACTCGGTAAGACCGAGTTCGAATCCCAAAGGACTGAAACTTGTACGCTATCTAAAATTAAGTAGAATTTGAACTAGAATAAGGTGAAATCTAAACTAATTGTGATTTGAGGAATAATGATGGAATGATTATCTAAAACTTAAGAAAATTCAGAAAAACGGAACTAGGGATTCAGAGGATCTACTTGTATGGATCAGGGAGATCTTACACTTGCTCTATGAAAATTAAATTGAACTGTCATTGAGATAGTTTCAAAGGAATTAGAATGGATTCCATCACCAAACCATGCCCAGGAGACTATGACAAACAACAGAATTAAACTAATTACCAACCAATCAACATGCTATGAAAGTTAGGAAGGGTACCGTCATCCGACCATGCCCAGGAGATGATGGTGAACAACAGGGCTTCTTGACATCATAAACATAAACAGGAGAAAGAAATACTCAAAGTCATCGCAGATTTATTGTAATTATTGTCACAATAAACCATTAAAGACTGAAAGTATTCCCTTACTAATCAAACTAAATCAACTTCAATTCATACATTAAAATTAATTTAAAAGTATAGAATCTCCCATCTCACTACAAGCTTCACCTCTTAGCCCTAGCTAAGAGGTTCAACTGCTCATGAGTGAGCTGGATCTCTCAAAAATTATAAAAGAACATGAAAGAAAATAAATAAATAAAAACTAAAAATACTCTCCGTCTCTCTCTCTCTGATCCACCTCCTAGCCAAGCTTCCACGGCTGCATCCAAATAGCCCCCATCTCGTTCTCTCTCTCTGTTTTATAGTAGCCAAAGTCGGTGGAGTGGTTGTGCATGGCTTTTACACAACCAGCGTGCGTCATAGGGCCATCTGACTGACACTAGGCATGAGTGGGGCCCATTTCTTGGTAGTGCTAGCAAGATCCAATCCATTCATTGGATTGTGCACTAAAAACCAGTCAAACATGACCCTTTTTGGATCAGATTCGTGCTGGCCCACGAATGATTTTAATTCACCGTCAGTCTTGTGTTTGGATGATCAACAACCGCCTTCACTTGATTTCGTGATTCCGCCACCTAGAATTGAGTGAGCGGGACCTTAAGCTCCTAATAGATGGTTCAGATCAGACCTTTGACGTGTGATTGTGGCCCACAAGAGCTGACCGCAACTCTCTGTTGCGAAACAGAGATCGCACACCCGTGCTGTGACGTCAGTGGAGCCCAGAATCAAGGTCAGACAGGAAATCCACCATGTCCATTACGTTCTCCTCAGAAAACCGTTCAGGAAAAGCTGATTTTTCTCGAATTTTGATGTGGTCCCTTGAATCTTTTCTTCCACCATTCATTATACATTCAACGGCTAGGATTTTTCAATCATATGCATGGTGGAAAACAGGCACCTAGGAGAGGCTAATAGGCCCCCTCTGTACACAATAGACGGTCCAGATCAATGAAACATGAGATGGGTGAGGCCCACTACTAAAAACCGGTGGACGGCATGAGGACGCTGGCTCGTTTTTGATTTTGAGAAGATAGAGTCGGTCAGCATGTGCTGACCAACTTTGAGAGATTTAGTGCACGGCCGGTGCACTTGTGTACCGTGCACATGTGATGTACACAAGGGTCCTACAGCGATTTTTGTGAGAAATATTCTCCGACCATCCGTTTTATCATATCATTTTAGACGTTGAGACCAAAATTGAAGTAGATCCAGATATCAGGTGGGCCCAGAATCATGATTTTGAGGACTGATCTATCCGTCGGACCACTTCCAGAGTGATCCAATGGCTGATTTTTGACGTGTACGGTTAATTTATGGCCCCCATCATATATATGAAGTTTTGACTCAATTGGATGGCGAAAACCCCGTGATCTTGCATTTTTGGACCATTTTCGGGCCTTTTAAATGTGAACAGCTTGATTTCCTCGGGTCCCTAGCGTGTAAATTCTTCGATCTTAGTCCCATAGAGTCCGTCCCTTAATTTGGTGCCTCTGGAGCATCAAATCAGTACTTTTAATACTCTTTTTCAGTCAACTCTCCTAATCACACCCCGCAACAAAACACGATTAAAACCGTGCGTTAAACGGTATTATGCTCGTAAATTCAAGTAATAAATGGAGTCTAATATGAAATATTTATCCCTCAACAAATAGGCACGCAAAATCTCTCACTCGAAACCGACCCGCACTATATAGACCCAGATTCCTAGCCTGACTTTGGCATCGAAGGTCCCCTACTCTAGCCAGGGTCTCCTTTGTCCTTCTCCTATGCAGGGCTCGACACGAGTACTCAGAGCATGGCGAGGGTGAGCCAGATTTTTGCATCAACAATTATCGTTCTCATTGTTTCATGTTTGTGTGTTCCATATGAGTTTTGGATCAACCTCATTGGATTTCTCATGGGTATCTTTGTGGGCCTCACATAACTTCTAACCACAAGAACTTGGAGGCAACCAATCTGCATCTATATTTAAATGGGTGCACATCTCTCTCCAAACTGCATCCTTTAGCAGTGTGCCCCACCAAAATCACAAGTTAGGATGATTTTTTTTTTATTTTTTTATTTTTAAATAATCTTTGCCCTCAACATAACATGAGATTGTACATCTAATCATCAGAGTGTATCTTACATGCACATCAAAGTGGCACATAAAAATCAATGGCCTAATTTGAAAACTTGGAGTGGGACAACCACCTTAATGTTATGAGCCCACCATGATGCAATATGTGAAATCTAGTCTGATCATTAGATGTGTAACTACTGTTGGGTCTAGTGCTAAATAATCAGGCTGCCTTGTGATTCAGGTGGACCACACTACAAAAAAATAGTCGAGAGAAAGATGTCCACTCTAGATTTTTACAAGGCTCACCATGATGACTATATGAAATCCACTCCAACCATTAGATGACACAACAACATTTAGACATGTAGACTAAAAATTAAGCTCATATGTGACTAAGGGGGTGACACTTAAATAAATAATTTGAAGGATAAGAATTGCTTGTACTTTGTTTCCAATCGTATGATCCACTTGAATGATGGATGTGGATGCATGATTTTTGGACCTTGGCCTAACAGAAGGTGATGAACCTAGTGGTGGTCCATGTAGATTTCAAATAAACATCATGTTTGGGCCCACTTGAGCAGCTGGAGTATTAAATAATCCCACTAAGTATTAAAGAAACTTGTAGGCTTTGGAGTTGGACTAGGATTGCTTAGCCTACCAGACTGCAATGACGTCGTACTTAAAAAGCTCACTTTGCCCACCCTAATGTATGTGTTTTATCAACGCAGTCCATCTCACTCCTTTCAAGGGCATGAGCTCATAAATGAGGTTGATGCAAATCTCAAGCGGACCACACCAAAAGATACATTAGTGATTAAATGGCCACCATTAAAAACTTCTTATGGCTCCTATAATGTTTATTTGCCATTGGACCAGTTGATTAGATCATATAGATCCAGACAGATGAAGGGAAAACACTAATATTAACTTGTTCCAAAACTTATGTAACCCCAAGAAGATTTTAATAGTGTTTTCATTCACATTTGTTTCCTACAGTGTGGTCTATTAACTTGTTCCAAATCTCAAGCAGACCACACCAAAAGATACACTAGTGATTAAATGGCCACCATTAAAAACTTCTTATGGCTCCTGTAATGTTTATTTGCCATTGGACCAGTTGATTAGATCATATCGATCTAGACAGATGAAGGGAAAACACTAGTATTAACTTGTTCCAAAACTTATGTAACCCCAAGAAGATTTTAATAGTGTGTTCATTCACATTTGTTTCCTACGGTGTGCAGGTCTATTAACTTGTTCCAAATCTCAAGTGGACCACACCAAAAGATACACTAGTGATTAAATGGCCACCATTAAAAACTTCTTATGGCTCCTGTAATGTTTATTTTTCATTGGACGAGTTGATTAGATCATATAGATCTAGACAGAAGAAGGGAAAACACTAATATTAACTTGTTCCAAAACTTATGTAACCCCAAGCAGATTTTAATAGTGTGTTCATTCACATTTGTTTACTACAATGTGGTCTATTTGAGATTTGTATATGCTTACTTTTTGGATCATGTGCTAGAATGAGCTGAAAAAAATGAATGAACGACATAGATAAAACACATACATCAAGGTGACGCGTACAAAATGTGCTACTTTGGAAGTGGATTGCATATGATCACCTAACTACCCTATCACCCCGCTTGCAACCTTGGATTTGGTGTTAAATATGTGTATTTTAAATCCAAATAACTAAGTACCCTATCACCCCAGCAAGCTGACTGGACCCAGTCAATTCAACCCAGTCGACCCAAACCCTGTCAACCTAGTAGCCTAGTCGAATCAAATCTATTCAATTAAACTAGTCAAGCCAGCCCTCACTTCAACCTAAAATCAAACCTAGAATAAGCCCAAAACCTAGCCCATTAACCTTTAGGGCCACCATAAAGAAACCCTAGGAGGACCATGGGACTGCACATCATTTCGGAGGAAATGGTGTAAATCTTGTAGGGTTGCTCTGAACCCGACTATAAGTGTGTGGAAAGGGAAAATAACTTTATTGTCCTCCTCTTTTGCTCCCAATTATAATTTTACCAACCAATCCAACTGTCGAGATCATGCCATGTAGCAATCTCAAATCTCATCCATTTATCCCGCTTTTAACCCTATAGTTCCTAGTAATTATTGAAAAATTGGTCCTGATGGCTAAAAATAGTCATCTCCTATTCTTTTCCAAGACACTTAGAAAATTTCATAGCTTTTAAGCCCTTAGAAATCCATCTCTTCCCATCTTATCCCTCCACAAAGGAGACGAAAGAGTAGAAAGAGAGGAATCCAGTCCAATTATAGCACAACCCTTAATCACTTGAGTATTGAAGATTTCGATCCAAGTCACTCGAATCTCACCTTGGCAATACAACCATTCACCTTTCCACCTAAGTATTGACCAGCTTCATCCAAACCACATTAACATTAGGTAATATCCACTCCCTTCTCAACCCCCCTGCTTATCACATATATCAGTATAGCATTTACACTCAGTCAACTCAAGTGTATTCCATTTTGCTTGCCAAGTTATTGGATCCTACTCATCAAAAGCTCAAATTGATTGGTTATTTTACCGCTTCAACAAATAGATAAGTTAGTATAGATTTATCTAACTCGAGCTACTGCTTAGCAAAGATGGTGCATTAACACTGTGATGTTAGAAACTCATATATCTCATTGTCATATAGTCAACTATGTATTTTATGTGCCTTGTTGAGTTATTGAATCTTGCTCATTAAAACCTCAGGTTGATTTGTTACTTTACCGTTTTGACAAGTAGGTGAGTTGAGATAGATTTATTTAACCTAGGCTACCACTGAGTGGCGATGGTGCATTAATACAACATTGCACATACCTTTGCATAATTTATGCAAAAGAACTAATTTAATTTCTTGATAGCTCGTATAATCCCGTGAAGTAGAGACCTCACATTTGTGTGGCCAGAGTAGGTACCTAACTCCTTCCTTATTTGTAACCATGATCCCTTGCTCTTAATTTTCAGTCGTATATCAATGAGTCATTTATGATAGAGAACTCTCGAATTGTCTTTTCTAATATTTCTAATGGGTCTAATTGACTATGGAAGCGGGTAAATTAGCAAATGGCGACTCCAATCAAGTATAATATTCCTCATATCTTCAACATATCACATACATTCATCAAAAGGCACATATGAACGCGATCCGCCTGCAGCCCAATGTGCACGATAGCCCACCTAAGGTTTGAAATTTTATTTTATTTTATTTTTCGGGCAAAAGTATATATTTTAATGAGCTTATTGCAATCATTCTATCAAACATGATGCATACTATTTTGGAATATAAAAGCTAATTTAGTTAATCAAATCGATATCTTGAATATACTTAAGAATTTCCATGCCCTCGATTGAGCAGACAGCGTGGATGAGACATACATAATCACGGTGGGCCCAGGTGAATTTATTTGATATGCCATCCGCTTCCTGTGGACACGGATTTCCTGTGGAAGCCTTTCCGAGGAAGTTCCCACACTGAAAACATAGTTGGGCCCACCTTGATGTTTGTGAGACATCCGTTTCGTGAGATAATTTTAGGATTTGAGCCAAAAGTGAGCAGATCCACAACTCAAGTGGGCCACACTAGAGGAAAAGGTGGGACGGGAAATTCATACTGTGGGAACCTCCCTGAGGTCGACAGTGATGTTTACATGTCATCCATACCATTCATAACATCATTCTTACTTGGATGAACTGAAAACACAAATATTATCCTGATTCAAAACTTTTGTGACCCCACGAATATTTAAACTGTGGATGATCAATCCTCATGATTTTGGCCCACTTGAGTAGTGGATCTGACTCATTTTTTTGTTATTAGTCCTAAAATGAGCTCGCAAAACGGATGAGAGTGGATTTCTCACAAACATCACGATGGGCCCACCTAAGTTCCCTGCGCAGGAACTTTGCAAATGGCTTTAGGAGGGCATCCGCCCGGTTGCTGTTACACGGACGCGGATTTACCAAGAAAGCCTTTCACAGGAAGTACTGTGCTGGAATGTTACGTGGGGCCCACAGTGATGTTAGTGAGAAATCCACCCCACCCTATCCATCCGTTTTTCGATCGCATTTTAGGATGACTAGTGAAAGCAGAGGTGAATCCAATATTAAAGTAGGCCCCATGAGAGGAAACAAGGGAGATTCAGTGACCACCGTTGAAACGTACAGATGGCCCATAAAAGTTCCGTATCAGTCTAAGATTTTTTGTATTTTCACTTCATCCCAGGGGGAATAACCTTTTCACTTCATCCCAGTGGGAATAACCTTATAAACGGATTGGATGGCATATAGACATTAAGGTGGAACCCAGGAAAGTTTCAACGGTAGGCATTTTTTTCCCCCAATTTTCCCTCTCATGTGGCCCACATGAGTTTTGGATCGGTATTGTTTTTCATTGCATGTCCTAAAATGAACCCGAAAAATGGATGGACGGGGTGCATTACCCATAAAAATCACACTGAGCCCCACCTGGGGAAGGCTTTGGAAAGGGAATCCACTTTGGAGTCTATTTTGGGAAATCGGATTGCGTACTAAGAACTGAGTTGTTTTTTTATCGTGAACTGATTAAACTTAGTTGGGCCTACTGTGAATATATGTGGATGTCGGTTATCCATGCCGTCCATCAAAATTTATGGCTCATTTTAGTAGTTTGAGTCCAAAATATTAGTATTCCCAAAGCTAAAGTGGACCACACCACAGAAACAGTGTGAATAATAACTTCTACCGTTGAAACCTTTCTAGGGGCTAAATTGATGTTTATTTATCATCCAACCTGTTCATAAGATCACAAATACATGGATGAAGGGAAAACACAAATATCATCCTGATCCCAAACTTCCATGGGCCCAAAAAATTTTCAACGGTAGAATTTCAATTCACACGGTTCCCATGGTGAGGTCCACTTGATATTTGGATATGCTTCATTTTTGGGCTCAAGCCCTAAAATTATGAATGGATAGATGAAATAGATAACAATGAGTAAATCAATGTGGAACCCATAGGGTATTCTAAGTGGGCGAGGAACAGCTACTGACGAGTTGAGTAGACGTCTTCTATCCATTTGAAGAGATAATTTCGGACAGATTTAAAGAATGAGTTAAACCCAAAGCTTAATGGACTCAAATATAGAAAATAGTAGGGACGGTGATGCCCACCGTTAAAAACTTCTAAAGGTTACAAAAGTTACAGATAAAGTTAATATTTATGTTTTTCTCTCTTTTATGTAATTTTTAATCATTTAATAGGTTAGATTTCAAATAAACATTAGGGTGGGCTTTAGGATAGTTTCAACGGTGGGAATCACACTCCCCACCGTTTTCTGTGGCGGGGTACACTGCAGCATTTTATCTGCCTCATTCATTACCTCATACACAGGAGATATCTCAAGATGATGGGCGGTACGAATACAACACATACATCTTAGTACGGCCATAGAACTAGGTGACGTCACTTCAGTATCGGATTCGCTACTTAACCTGTCAGTATCAAATCCGCGTCCTTCGTACACAATCCGCGGAAACGGATTGGCTACTCCCCTGACACAGGCCAATGGCTAGTGGTAGCCGCTCCGTGGGCCCCACCATGATATATATGTTTCATCCATTCCGTCCATATATTTTTACAGATCATTTTATGATATGAGACCAAAAAAGAGTTATATCCCAATCTTAATTGGACCACATTATAGGAAACAGTGTTGAATGAGCGTTGACCATTAAAAAACATTTTGGGGACATAAAAGTTTTTGATCAAGTTGATTTTTGTTTTTTCCCTTCATCTGGGCCTTTATGACCTAATAAACATATTGGATGTCAAATAACATTATAGTGGGTCTAAGAAGGATTTTAATAATGGATATCCAATCACTATTGTTTTCATGTGGTGTGGGCCACCTGAGATCTATATACCTCTCATTTTTTGGATCAAGCCATAAAATGATCTTTAAAAATGGATGAACAGAATGGATGAAACACATACATCATTTTGGGGCCCACAGAGCACCGACCAGCAGCCACAGGGCTGGTGTTAGGGGGAGTAGCCAATCCGTTACCGCAATCCGCTTCGCTATTTCGGAGTATATGGACGCGGATATCCTGCGAAGCATTCCACGGGAGCTCCTGCGCTGGTATGCAAGGTGGGGTCCACCGTAATTTTTATTTTAAATCCAAATCGTCCATTCACTTTTCTAGTTCATTTAAGAACAAGATACCAAAAATGGGGGTATCCAAAACTCAAATCGGCCATACAAGATGAAACGATGGGAAAGAAATTCCTACCGTTGAAACCTTCCTACGCTCCACATTAATGTTTATATGCCATCCAAACCGTTTATAAGGTCATTTTCACTGGGATGAAGTGAACACACTAAAAATTTAGACAGATACAAGATTTTTATCGCCATATAAATATTTTAACGGTGGTCACTAAATCTCCACTGTTTCCTTTCGTGTGGCCTATTTGAGTTTTGGGTACACGATATTTTTGGTCTCATGTACTGAAATGAACTATACAAACGAATGGACGTTTTGGATTTGTAACAAACATCTCCGTGCCCCACTCAGAATCCATGCGCTGGAACTTCCTGCGGAAGGCTTTCGCAGGAAATCCGCGTCCGGAGTCTATAAAGGTTAGTTGCAGTGCAGCCGTGAAGAGAGAGAGAGAGAGTAGGAGGAGGAGAGGAAGAACAGGTATGAATTTTCTTTCCTCTCTTCTTATTTATTTATTTATTTATTGAGAAAAAGCTCTCGCATATTATCGTGGATATCGGCATGATACCGATGATATATAGTCGGAATATATTGAAAATATTGCATTCTATCATTGTATCACCGATATTTCTGATAAAGCATAAATTCAGGTGTCAGTTGAGGGTTATCTAGAAAGCCTATAAATATATATATATATATATATATATATATATATATATATATATATATATATATATATAGATATATCAGTTCGTTAGAAGTAATACTTGTCCAGAATCCCACATTGCTTTGTCTTCTACCAATGGAGAAAATTACATTATCCGTGAAGATCAAGAAACCTAATTTTATCAACTGACCATGTATTAGCATCACAATGCGGCTGTTACATGTTAGAGTTTATTTTTGAATTCTGTTGTAGGCGAGGTTACTTTGGATGTGGGCTGTTCATCATGCAGGGCCCAACTTCAAAGTGGGCCGTCCATCATGCAGGGCCCAACTTTGAAGTGGGTTGTCCATCGTTTGATGTGCCTTAGATGTGGGTCATTCATCATTAGGGGCCGACCTTCAATGTGAACTGTCCTCATGTCCGGCCCACCTTGAATGGGTCATCTATCATGTGGGACCCACCATCAATGTGTTGTCCATTAATATCCACTGGCCATTATGTGGAGCCCACCTTGGATGTTATCTCCATCATGTGGGCCCCACCTTTGTTGTGGGTCGTCTATCATGTGGGGCTCACCTTGGTTGTGGGCCATTCATCATCAGCACCTTTGATGTGCACTGTCCATTATGTGGGGCCTAACTTAATGTGGCTCACCCATCATGTGCGGCCCCCCTTCAATGTCCACAACCCATCACGTGGAGCCCACCTTTGATGCGGACTGTCTATCGTGTGGGCCCACCTTTCATGTGAGTCGTCTATCATGCAGGCCCACCTTGGATGTGGGCCATTCATCATTAGGGGTAACCTTTGATGTAGACTATCCATTATGTGGGGCTTACCTTGATCTGGTTCATCTAGCATGTGGGGCTACCTTCAATATCCATTGCCCTCATGTGGATTCCACCTTTGATTTGGACCATCCATCATGTGGACAATCCATTATGTGGGCTCACCTTGATGTGGGGCCCACCTTTAATGTCAATCGTCTATCGTGTAGGCCCCTCCTTTGATGTGGACCATCCATCATGTGGGGCCTTCTTTTATGGACCATCTATCACATGGGGGGAGAGAGAGAGTGGTTGAAAAACAAAAAAGAAAACTTATGTGGATAAATAACTTTCATCACCTATGTTTACTTTTACAATAGTGTTTACTAAACTAAAGTTAAAAAGTAACTTTTTAAGTTACGTAAGTTAAATTATTTGTTGCGTAGTATCTAAACGGGCCCTTAGTGTAATACCCTGAACTTTTCAATATCCAAGTAATGAAAGTCATCGAGTGTTATCATGAAATTAACTTATAATGTACATGTGTACGTTACCAATTTAGCATATCCTAACCTTATATGTATTCTCTAACCTGAATATGACTGTTGAGAATAATCTTCATCCACAGATCAAGTCATCTGAAAGTTGATTTTTAAGACAAGATCATCATGTCTAAGTATTCCCACTCGTTCATCATAATCAACCGTTCAGTCAACTATTCACTGCTAGGTAAAGATATTTGATTGTCCACTTTGAGTTTGGACCACCTGATCATAGTAAACTAACTACCTGATCTCTACATCCGCTCATACATGTATTAAATTAAGATTTTGATCCGTTCATCTTATTTACCACATATGAATATGCTTAACCCACCGTCAAAACTATAATATAAGGAAGTTATACATGTGAATAAGTCACTTGAATCTAACAGTATACATGTTCTACCTCTTGATCACCCCAAAAACCCATTTTGTGTTCATCCGTTTACGAAACTGACTGTACGTCCACCTGTATACATGGTCATCTTCCTTCAAAAACTTCAATTACAAAAACTGCTTTTTGTAATCTAACCAAAGATTATATCACTTGGATTTCTCCTCAACCAAAAAGTTATTAAAGGTAGCATTAAGATCATAGGAGATATCTAGGTCAGGTTAATTCTTAGAAGGAAAAATAGTCTTGGTTAGTTCCATATAAATGCACACATATAGCCATACACATTACAAAAACTAGACTATAAAATCTAATGACAGGTCAGTTTCTATGAATTGAGGAGCGTGCTTGATAACCAAAGGCTAGACTTGTGGAGTGCCAACAATGTTTGTTTGTTTTTTTTTTTTTGTTTTTTTTTTTTTATTGGTGAGTTTCAACAGATTTCTAGCAACAATATGTGTCCAACATCCATATTGATTGTCATAGACATTGGGTTAGACTGTAATGCCCAAGTATGCCTGGTTTGTAGTTGTATTCCTGCATTGTCTTTGTATTAATGCTGATTACCTTTCGGGAAAAAGAAAAAAATGTGTCCAACAGAGTTGATCTTGAGGAGAGCAGTCGCAAGAAATAAGAGAAAACAAGAGAAATAGGAGGAAAGATTGAAAGAAATCAAAGAAGAGATGGGAGTGGTAGAAAGTGCAGAGATTGAAGGGAAGAGAAGGAAAGAAGAAAGGAGAAGGAGATAGAAGTGTTAGGGCAACAAGTTGTTGTGTTAGCCAAAAAGACTAAATACACATGCATATATTAACTTGAGAATAACATATGATGCTCGAAAGGAGTACATGTATAGCAACACATGATTACATGTATTTCCTAGACTGACCTAAAGCTGGAGCATGGATATATCGATCATGTCCAGCTTGGAACACATACGAAGAAGATGCCGATGATCATCTTGGGCCACAACTCCCCTTTAACCATGTGGAATACACGATCTTTAATTGCATTGCTGCTTGTCTGTAGATTGAGCTTCCATCATCCGTTGAATCTTTTCATCAAATAGAAGGCCAGCCAAACTCGACAACCATTAAGTATTAAACCTCCATCTACATGTAAAATCCTCTCAAAAGAACATGTAACGGGCATGTGTTTATTTCTTACAAAGTTTTCCAGCTGAGACTCCTGTGTTTTCCACCATTTTCACAGCTCAGGTTTTCCACCTAAGTGAAACATTAGCACAAAAAAATTTATTGTGTAGGCTGAAGCGGTCTATCGTCCAACTTGAGTTTCAAAGAAAAGCTTTGATACTCTAGAAAAGTATGATATAGCTAGGAACACATGCACTAGGTTAATTTGAAATGTCCATATTTTGATCCACAATTTAAATATACCATGTTTCCGTAAATAACAGATTTGAGAATATTAGTTTACCACTAAACTGAATAATAGGCAACAATTCTAATTTAGAAAAGACATTACCATAAATCAGACATGAGTATTGTTTGTGGTTCCAAAAAAAATTTGTATGGTTTAGGTTGAATGAATGTGTGATTCGATACAGTTTATATGAGTGTCAGTGTATTAACCATAACAGTGTGCCAAAGTAAAAAAAGCAACTCTCTTTGAATCCATTACTTTTGCAGCGCTCTACTTCAATGGAAAGAAGAAAAAAGAGAAGAGGGATGAAAAGAAGAGAGAGAAAGAAAAGAGAGAGTAAGACTGGAAGAGAAGAACCACACCATCCAGTTGCAGATCCAACCCTCGAACCCAATCTGCCCTCTCCGGTATGCAGATCTGCTACTTTGAACAAGTAGTCGACTCAGTCTAATTTTCAAAATTGACTTAACTCCACTGAGTTTTGTACAAGACTCATTGAGACACTCGATGCAAACAAGTATTTCAGTCGAGTCATCCCTTCTTCATTTGGGTTGAGTTCTTTCAAGATTTTAAACTATGGGTTGAAAATCTAACAGTCAATGGTCTAATGAGGAACATTGTTCTTTTTCATCACTTGATAGACCTTTTTTTTATTTTTTTTTATTTTTTTTATATACATCTTTTTGGCAATTTTATGCAGGTATTGAAGGTGGAAGCCAAGATCTCCCGCATGCCTCCCTATGGAGCAGCCCCGTGGCTTGTCTTTTCTCATGGAAAACGTGAAAGAACCAAAACCTTCTTCAATGTATCCGAGGGGAATTACTACGTGAGAAATATACCTGAGATGCGCCGATCAGATTGTCTTGCCTGCTGCTATGGCTGGTTGGTGATGCTGAATAAAACTAGTGACGACCTTTTTCTGCTCAACGCTGTCTCATTCCAGAAAATCCAGTTACCATATTTGAGTGAAGACTATTCTCTTAGATGCTGTGTTCTCTCGTCGCCTCCAACTGATCCTGATTGTGTGATTTTATGCATTCTCTGTTCAACTGATTTTTTTATATATTGTCATCCCGGCGGTGACAAATGGATCAAACGGAAGTATGGAATTCCAAAAGAGGAAGCTTCCATTCGGGAATTGTTCTCCTGCAATGGAAAATTATATACTTACAATTTTACGAGGCTTGGAATTATTGATGTCAATGCTGATCCCCCATTAACATGGTGGGAAGAACCAAAGAGCCCAGAGGTCCCCCCGATGGCTGAAACAGTAAGAGATTATCTGGTGGAATCTTGCGGTGATATCTTTCTAGCTCGGTTATTTCATCTTAAACATGTACCACGGGTTTCGATTGTTGAGGTTTACAAGATGGATTTTGATAGAATGGTTTGGGTAAAGGTTGATACTTTAGGTGATCATGTGCTGTTTTTGGGCAGTGGCTATTCTACATCTTGCTCTGCGTCGGATTCAGGAATAAAAAGGGATTGCATCTATTTTATAAAGCCAGAGGATAAAAGTTTATATGTATTTCACTTAGATAGAGGGACTATTTCCATGAAATTGCCTTGTCCAAACGTTCGTCCACCTTGGGTTGAACCTTTTTGGGTAATGCCTGCAGTCTAAGCCTTTGTTTCTATGACAAACATACTCAGTTTACGTTGTTTAGAATATAGTGGAGTGTCTTTCTTTTTCCTTTTTATCAACTTCCGCCCACTCTCTCTCCTCTCTTTCTCAAAGGTGGTCCTGCATGCACGGCCTACATAGGTGTGGCTCACATTATGGACGGCTTACATTAAAGGTTGGCTCGACATGATGGGTACGGACATTGAAGGTCAGCCCCACACATGATGTACATTGGTAGTGGGCTTACATTGATGATCCACATCAAGGTAGGCCCCATGTAATGTCGTGTCCACATCAAAGGACAACCTGTAATGATGAATGGCCCACATCCAAGGTGAGGCCCATATCATGGTTGACCCCAAATTGCAGGTGGAACCCACATAATGGACGGTCCACATTAAAGGTGGGCTCTACAAGATATAAGCTACACATGATGGATGGCCCATGTCAAGGTGGACCTCACATAATCAACAATCCACATCAAATGTCAGCCCTTAATGATGATTTACTCACACCAATGTGAGCCTTGCATGATGGATGGCCCACATTGAAGGTGGGCTGACATGAAGATGGTCAACATAAAAGGCCCCGCATTGGATGACCCACTTCAATGTGGGCCCACAAAATTGAGGGTCCACATCAAAGGTAAGCCACTATTGAATGGCCCACATCCAAGGCCTGCATGATGGATGACTCATATCAAAGGTGGGCTCCACATGATGGGTGGTGGATATTGAGGTTGGGCTCACATGATGGACAATAACATTGATGGTGGTCCCCACATGATGGATGACTCATATCAAAGGGGCCTCACATGATGGATGACTCATATCAAGGTGGGCACGACATGAGGATAGTCCAAGCACTACAAGAAAACCACTGGCAAAGCCTTTGCCTGCTGTTAGCTAACAGCCGGCAAAGCCTCAGTCAGTAAAGGCTTTACCGACGGCCAGGACCTTTACTGACAGTTGTGCTGGACGCCGCTAAATCGCCAGCTTTTGCTAGATGACCGGAAAAGTGGTCAAAAGCTACGGATAAAATCCGTAGCTAATTATGAGTACCCACAGTAAGACCGTAGCCAGAGAGCCGATCTTTCTCATTAAGAAGAAAAAATAAGTGAAATTGAAGACAAATTTCTGGCAGAAATGTACAAGAAACACAGATTGCAAAACAAATTTAATGGATTCACTTACCGAAGGAGAAAAGCCATTAAATGGATTTTTCCCTGCTTTTGAATCTGCTAATAGATTCCTAGCATTTCGAATATATGATGCCAAACCACCTAGATAGCTTGAATTAAGCCGAGTTACGTATATAAAAGAGCTACTTGACATCAATAAGCATATATGTGAAGAGTATTAACAATCTTGCTGACAGGTACAAAGCAATGTAGGTTTCCAAAAACCCATCAAAATCAGTTTGTTGTACCAGAAATTTGTGGTCAGCAGGGCTTCCAAAGATAAATTTCAAAATAATTATAATAATAAGAAAAACAAATGTTTGAGTGAGGAAAATTGAAGGTTAAAAGTTGAAACCGATGTTAAACTTTTGCTGCTTGGACTTGGAAATCAACACAGACCATTTAATATTTCCAGAATACAGCAGCTGAGTTGTAAAAATATACTGAGAATGCATGGAATACAAGGTTCTTGTACTCGAAAGAACCAAAATAATAATAACAAAAAATAAATAAATAAGTGCCATGAAAATGAACCTGGTCGAAGAAACTTTTCTTTTCTTCATCATCAACACCTTGTTCAGGCCAATGTATGAACAGATGACTTTGTCCCTCCGCCAACAACATTTTTGCAAGCTCAATCTGGCAATCAACAATCAAGATAATGAAGGCAATGAGAATGTTATCAAAATAGAACTTTTGAGAATGGTGCCTGAATCTTGATGATGGTTTAATGCAAAGCCAACATTGAGGGCTAGCCAAAAGCAAAGAGCTAGAACATGGTAAGCTGTTGCTCATTCAACATAACATGGTAAGCTGTCGATAGCATGATACTCAAGTGGAACCCACGACTGAAAAGCATTTCAAGCAACCAGTAAGATAGAATCTATATTTTATAAAGAGATGATAGTTAAAAGAAGAACAAAATTCAGTCACCAACATCTGCTACAAAGAAATCTGCGATGTAGAATGCCTTCACTCCTGAAAAGCCCATGAAATGCAAATGTAATCAAGACCCATCTCTCATTTTCTGCAGGTAAGAGATTCAAATGAAGAAAGACTGAATTGGAATGCTTTTGATGTTGAAATCTGCAGTGATAAACTGATAATTAAGAGGATGCAAGTTTATTAGTTCATCAAACTACCCAAAGTTTGTAGTCTCCCACTGTACATTGAGTACATGTTCATCCAGTGGACTCATGTACTGCAGATGATCACAGCTAATTCATTTGCTGAAGATTATTAGGCAATGGGCCACACAACTGATAGACATTAGTTTATGATTCAAAAGATAATAATTAAAGCCAGCCAACAAAAGTCAATTTGAATGGTCTAGAACTGTTTCTTGCTCCATATCTTAATTATCTTATAACACAGTATTTAACGAAACAAAATCATTCTAATGCCATGAAGGCAAATTAGTATACCAATTAATTATTCATGTTCAGTAGCATTTGTTATCCATCCTATTTACTATCTCTGCCATGATGGCATACTACAGCTGGAATTAGCTTGCAGATCAGTCAACAAACCACTTTCACAGCAGGAAGAAAAAGGACGCCACACATGCGTTAAATGTAAATGGGCAATACAGATGAACTAAAAAACTTAGAAAAAACCTAAGTATGAACACACAGATTGCATTACTGACCAAGAGTACAAGTTAACTCTTCATCACCATCTACGCCTTATACCAATTAATTGGGGTCGGCTACATGAATCCTGTTCCGCCATTCCACTCTATCATTTGGGATGTAAAACTGTTCTGCCATTCCACAAAAAGCATCAGGATGTTTTTGGGGATTTTGGGTTAAGTCTAATGGTATATAGATGTAATATAAATTTTTATAAATGTAATATAACAGGTTCCTCATCTAAAAAATCCATAACAAATAAACCATTAGGCTTAAATCCTAACATGATTTTTCTCAAATGATGAACGGAGTGGATGTTGCACTAGCATCACAATGGATCTCATTAGGCAATGTACCTGTTGGACAGTGTGGATCTCATTCAAATTAGTAGGCATGCCTGCATTTTTCCACACGAGAGCTATGCTAGAGTAGGCCTAATAAAATGAGATTGTCATCCAAACTCATCAATTGTTGGCCATCTACTGTATAGCTATAATCTATATATGAGAGAGAGTCATGATTATTTTTTTGTGTTTTTAGTTCATCCCAGTGGGAATGAACCTATAAATGACTTGAATTGCCTATAAACATCAAGGTTTAGCTCAGGAACATTTCAACGGTATGAATTTTATTTCCCGGTTTTCCCTATCATGTGGTCCACTTGATTCTTGGATCTAACTCATTTTCTATCGCATGTCCTAAAATGAGCTCGCAAAATTGATGGAGTCACAAATTACTCACAGACATCACGGTGAACCCCACCTAGCTTACCATTAGAGCAACTCCTTGCCAAAGGCTTTTGTGGGAAACCCGTATAGGAACCAGCCATGTGTGGTGTTTGCCTACCAAGGTTTTGACCATGGGTGCCGGGTGGTGGTGTGGCCCTAGAAAGGTTTCAACAGTGGATGTCATTATCCCCACTTTCCTGCAGTTTGGTCCACTTGAGATCTACCCTGCTTTCCTATGGAAGAGGGGTTGCAATATTCGGTCATTCGAGCAGGCCATAGAGAGAATGGTTTTTATTGGGTATTTCATTTTGAGAGTTGATTTAATGGTAAAATTAATGTCATTTCAAAAATACAGTATAAAATATATACTGATGTTAGATGGTGTATGTTTTTTTTTTTGCTAACGGTAAAAAACATAGACGGATTTTTAAAAAAGTTTAAAAGCAAGTTTAAAACACTGTTGCCACTCCAGCATGTATCCAATGACAATATATAACGTACTCTGAGAGAATAGCTTTTAGCATCGCACTGATGTAGAATGGAATTTTGAAACTTACATACATGGCAGTGTTATCAAGTTTTCAAAATTAATTTTGTTCGGTGAACGTTGCAAATAATGAGACGTTCCATGCATTGGAGATGGAGTTAGTGGTATGAGGTATCACCTGAACAAGATCAGCCATTTCAGCCCCCATGTTATCATATTTTTGAGAAATCAGGGCAGAGAGATAGAGAGAGAGTCGGGGCAGGGAGAGAGATGGAGATACTGTTGTTACAATGTTGGAGAACACAATCACACCCTAAAGAAGGGGAACATGTAAAACACTTCGCACCTTGATGCCTTTTTCTTAATTCAAATGAACCATTGAAATCAATTACCTTACTTGGATTGACTCTATCATGTGATGCATTTTCCTGCATCCTATCATGTCTACTCAGCTGGTGAACATCAATGCCACAGGATGCCAACTCTGAAGCAGGTGTTATCCCCTGATAAGCAAATTCTAGCCGTATTCAAACATCTAGGAGCATACAAATCCCAATAGAGTGGTGCCTGAGAGGCCAAGTTTACTTATTAGAGGGGGGGAAAAAACATCAGAAATTATTTATGAAAAGGAACTAGTGAAATTCTAACTGTTGCCCGTGCATACAACAAACACCGTCTGCCGGTCATGGCAATGAATTATATCTGGTTTCTTGCCAGCTCGAAGAAGCAATTCAAGTGCTGCACGACTAAAGAATGAAAAACGCTTGAAATCATCATTCTCTCCATTAAACTGTCCTCTCCAGAAGAATTTAGCCAGATGATGAGGCTCAATGAAATAGACGGGAAGACCTGTTAACAATTTTAATCAACATGAATCATAACATCATTTGCAAATGGAAGCTAAGAATTAATGAGGAACTATCGCTGACCTTCGACTGTTCCAACCCAAATTTTATTTCAGAATAGCTTATCAGCTGTTGGAAATGAATCTGTTTCTAGAAGACGAAGACAGTGAAGAACATGGAATCAAAAAGCTAATGATGCGCCAATTTGGTCCCTTGCAAAGGCACAAGTAAAAGCATACTGATGAAATTCTAATTACAAGATGGCAATATATTCTATATGAAAAGTAAAGAAGGCCTACATAAGCAAACGCTAATACTAAAAACATTATCATGAAAATTGCACAAAGCAGATGGAAGAACAGTTAGTATCTGGACTTCTTGAATGTAATGAAGCACATCAAAATGCAATGAAGTTCAAATTCATGATGCAATGGAGCACATAATGATCATTTAAATGAATGCTTGATACACAAAATTTTTAGAGGGAATGCTGCAAACCTGAAATAAATTTGAGTCCTTTATATCTGGCCACAGCTCCTTCAAGAAAACAATCATCATGCATAGTGGGTCTTGATACCTGTCCAAAGATAAAATAAGCAGGATAAGAAGAAGTGAATGATTTGAGTCCTAGCTCATCTATTTTAGACTGAAGCATTCCTTTATAAATGAATAGGAAAGCTGAACAAGGAAAATCATGGAGCATGCAAGAGGTAAAGACAGGCTGCAAAAGGCTCATGGATATTTCCTAAGCCGACATTCAAGTTAAAGTATTAAGAGAAGAAATTCAAAGGTATTATAACAATGTTTTGACAGAATAACAAAACTATCAGGCTACAAGTTGAGCCCATAGGCAATTACGTGAGCAGAGAAATCATTTTACCTCATATTTGCATAGTTCCATGTTATTTCATCCTTGCGATAGACAGTTCTTCAAAAAACTTGTTTCTTTAATATTCAAATTGGGTTCCAAGGTGACTATTACACGATTTGATTGATGCACCATGGTTCACGCTGTTTCCAGTTCCAGCACACTATTGGAGAACATTTTTTTTTAGTGCACATAGGCAGGAGGATCTTCGAGTGCTTGGGTTTCATCTCTTTCATTGTTTCACTGTTTACCACAGTAATGCATGCCAAGAATATTTTACTAACATCTATAAGCTACGAAGATATCGATTTAAAAAGTTCTAAAACATGAGATGGAGGATACAAGACTTGAAGGCACACAAGAGGGTTTGTCTGTAACAATCATAACTGTGACCAAAAAAAAAAAAAAAAACACAACACGAGCTGTCAGTATATTAAAGGGAAGACTCAAAATGCATGAGTTACCTGATAAAAGAAGACGCTCTGCCTTCTAACAGCAGCACCTTCTGAGAAAGTAATGTTGAAAGCAAGCTCTTCTGGCTCTTCTGGATATAGACTGCTCCAGCTATGTTTAACAATATGCAAGCACTACTAGACACACCCTCGAATATGCAGGCCTTAAGGAGACACCACTGACACCAATGTTCTGCTGGAAATAAATATAACCAACAATAGGTTCCTTTTTATTTTAAACAATTACAGATGGAAGCATCTCACTAAAATGGCCAGGTAGATGTAAAATACATACAAATATACATGGTGTGCAATGATATACATTTCGTCATACAACTTAAGCTTCATAAAACAAATACATACCATTAGGTGGCCAACTCTTGATTTTGTTCCAGATCAAGTCCTAAAAGTTAGCAAGCAACCACCAGCAAAACAACACGAAACTGAGAAAAAGCACCTACAAGAAACCACCTGTAAGAGAACAGCAATCCAAAGATAGTGATTGCTATGCATATGAGCCACGTCTATATGGTAGTGGGAAGAACATAAACAGTTCAAATCAAACAAAAATAAATAAATTCCAGCAAGATTGGAATCTAGTGCATGGATTTAAAAAAAAATCCCTGCAACGAAAATTGGATTAAAAGACCTAATCTACTGCATGGATTAAAATTCATCCTATATCTATTCCAGCAAGAAACTAGAAAAAAAGAAACTGAAGACTTGCATCTTTTTCAAATTTTCTCAAAAATGGCCTAGAGAACTTTGATTCATCCAAGTCGCCCAAATCGAGTGTTTTCATCCACAAAGAGCTTATTTTAACACAAAAAAGATGGATCTTTTCCTAGGCTACTTTTTTATTTTCCATTTCCACTAATCCAAACAGCCCCTAATTGAATATAGAAATTGCAAATTTGCAATAGACAAGTTGAAAAAACAAACTTTGTTCTGTCACTTTCAACTGATTTTCCCTTATTTTTTACTTAAATGTCAATGATTGCATGGTGATTTAGGAAATAAGAAAATGGTCTTATGTTGGTATAAATTACTGACCTTCTCTACCCAAGAATCTTTGTACTCCACAATATATGGATTGCGCACTTTGGAAATAAGCTCCATCTACACGGTTATAAGAACCATTAGCATCTTAAAGCACTGCATGTGGCATGTAAGATCAACTTCGGCCCTCATATTTCCAACATACAATCGAAGCAAGCAAAATTCAAATATTCTCTGAAGGACAGTGTAGATATAATGCTTGGACACTGCCAAGGTGTATTTTGAACATGAATTCTCAATAGACGACTCAAAAGAGAAGAAACTCATGAGCATAATACAAATCCTAAAAATGAGTATCAACCTAACAGAAATATCATGATAAGCCAAATCAAGGATAAGAAGAAAGCTGGAATATTAAATCAACTTGGTTGTACATGAGAAAAAAAGAAGCTAATTAGATCCTCTTTTATGGAATATGCATATTACCTACAGCAAAACCTTAATGTAGATCAGCCCGAGTTTGGCCCATTTAAGTCATTGGGTCTAAAAGCACATAGGGCCTTTGATTTCAGGCCCAAGCTTGCACATTAACATTATAAAAGGGCCTATAATCCTCCACTTGAGCATCAGTATAACATTTTGCAAAACATGAGAATGGCCATGTGATTGGTGCCCATGGATTGACTTACATTTCTCATTTATTTTTGGAAAGCATTACACGCTGCACATCTGGTGTAAATTTAGGCATATGCAATTACAAACAAAAGAGAAGTGCAACTAGAAAAACCTCTGGCTGCAATTCTACACAATCAACAAAATCAGCATTTGTAACCAACTCCTCTGCATTCCTAAGTCGTAGTCTTACAGCCACTCAAACTCTTCCAAGAACTGTCCCAAGCATCCAAAGAAAAGAAAAGAAAATTCAGAATTGATCATAATAAAATTTAAAAAAAATAATAAAAAAAAAAAAATCCAAACTACAAAATAGATGAAACAAAAACTATAATATTGGAATCATAGTTTAAAAACCAGAAAAGTCAAACTAGAGTTGAGTCTTCTTCTCTTCTTCTTCTTAGTTTTTTCAAAAACTAGAGTTTTTTCATAGTTTAAAAACCAGAAAAGTCAAACTATAATATTAAACAAAAACTTTTTCTCCTTTTCTTTCTTCTTCTTAGTTTTTTCATAATAGTATTCTGCAATTGAGATTGTCTCACAAGTCAGTCTTTTAGCTACACCGAATTCATGCTTTTCTTTCCCTTCTATTGGAGAAGAAAGAAAACAATGAAAGAAAACAAAATATATGGTTGCATAAAGCATGAAGTGTGGCAACAAATTCGGGTGCGGGAGGGGAATTGTCTATTCGAAAATGTTAGCAGGTAAACAACTCAGAAATGAAAGCGGAAGCAGCAGTCTCAAGTGCTACTGGAAGCAGGAGCTGCATCTGGATAGGATTGTGAATCTAACTAGTGAGAAGTGAGTGCCCATCTATCAGCTTCAAACACAAGTGGCAAACAACACGTCCAAGGGTCGTAACTTCCCTTGATCCTGTAGACAAATGATGACCGCTTCAATCTGCTATTATTAATCAAACAGAGTCAAACTATAATGTGCCACAACTTTGATTAGAGAAGTGATGTAGGAAAACTTGAAGAATTGAGCTAGGATAGAGTGCTTACAATTAGAACCAATTCTCCAAGGATATGCCACATTTCAAGCTCAAAAAAATGGATTGTTAAAAGTTCTCAACAGCCATACTTATGGCTATGTCTATCACACATCAGTAGAGTATAAATAACTGCTACCAACATCTAGGTATAGCCTCATTTACAGTTGTGCTCTGATCTCATTCCTCCAATCCTTTGTGAATTATTTATTTTTTCCAATCAAGATTCAGGTTTTCATGATTGCTTGGAAAAAGTTCATAGACTCATTGTATACTAATGTACTGGTTCATCACACAAGATGGGACTGTTTTAACACAATACTGCCATTATTGCTATTTTTACATCATCCATTAGACAGTTCTATCAATCCATGCTGTCCAAATAATGGGCCTACTATAGATGAAACATATATAGCTTGATGATTCCACTGCATAGAGAGATATGATGTACCTCTTACAGATGCATTTGTGATGGATATAAGAGATTGTGGTTCTTATGACAGTAGACTGGACTACATAAGAATCCAGGACTATGTTGCCACCAATTGTTATAATGATTCAGAATCCAGGACAACCATACCATGCATATATTGGACTACAAAGAATTCAGAATTGACATATCTTTTTTAGAAATGTCCTTAATATGTTAGTAGTTGTGTGTGGGGCATACGTCCACCATATACCTTCAAATGATGATCGCCTTTTTAGGTATAGACGTGGTTAGGGCTCTGTCTATGGTCTCTTTTAGGGCTTTGTCAGTTTACATGTCATTGAGAAGTAAGCGTAAATAGTATCACTTTAGATAAGCGCAGATGGTGTCACTTTAAGCGAGTATGTATCACTCCTATATAAGTGTGCTGACATGTAGCAACTTCTTAGTAGTCAACATGAATTGTGCCACCACTTTAAAATACAAAGGTAAAATATTGTTTAAGACTATTCTGTAAATAATAAAAATAATAAAAATAATAATAATAATAAAAGAAAAGAAATGCAAACAATTACGTCTTGCAGTGCTAATCTAAGGTAGAGATAGGTTCTCCTGTAGCCTTAGTAGAATAAGCTTATATTATTGAGGTCCAACTGCGTGTTCAACCTGTATAATAGGAGTGCCTCGTCATATAAAATGATGAAAGACCTAAAAATCAAACCATTCCAAACCCATATTTGGATGGTTTTCCATTATCTGCTATGGTGCAACTTACCAACAGACATGTTTTTGGGGTCATCCCATAACTGGTTGGCTGGCAGACACAAGACATCAAGGGACTGACAAAATAATTTTAGCATTTTGCATAAGGTGTGAAGCTCTTGTAAGGGCTCCTGCTACAAGGGGCCACACCTGACAGGACACCACATGTAGGAAAGAACCCAGATCGATGTAATTCAAAATACGGATGGCCCATGAAGGATTAGTCTCTGTCAGCCTCGTGTTCTTCTTTCCAAGAGTCTCTGTTTGATCAGTCCCGACAGACATGTCCGTCTGGGCGTGTGGTGAAGTCAGGTGCGAGAACAGAGCTCCTTTATTGGAATGCATTGGTGAGTGGTCATGTCACTGCATTGGTGAGTAACATCTGCAGCAAATCCCTAATTCGGGATTCGACAATGCAAATCCCTAATCAGCTATTCTAAATTGCAGAAAGCAACAGCAAGAAGGGAAAACGTTTACATCATACCTGATAATCAGAGATTCACGAGCAGCGGAAGGCCGAACTGTAGCAGAGGACCGAGGAGATGGAGAGAGAGAGGGAGGGAGATGGCTAGGATTTTGAGAGAGAGAGAGAGATAGGGAGAGGGAGAGGGAGAGTGAGAAGGAGAGCGAGATGGAGAGGCAGAGAGAGGAAGGGAGAGGGAGAGCGCGCGAGAGGGAGAGGGAGGAAGATCGAGCGGAGAGGGAGAGCTTGAGAGACTGGAGAGGGAGAGCTCGAGGGAGAATCGGCGCGGCTGGAGATGAGGGGGGCGGAAATGAAGGTAGGGTTTTTTTTTCTTCTTCTTACAAGACGCTTTACCCGCAGTTGTTAAAACCGGTCGCCCGCAAACGGTAGCCCCATCAGCCGGCTAAACCCAACTTTCTTGTACTGAAGTTGCAGCGTATTGCATCCTACCCCGTACGTGTTCTATAATTTTAAGGCATGAGAACAAATCATTTTAAGGCAAAGTCCAAAACAGAGAGATCTGTGGCTGAAGTGGGTCACACTATAAGAAGCAGTGGTGATAATGATGTCAGTGTTGAAACCTTCCTAATACCCACCGTGATGTTTATTCCATCCAACCCGTTCATAAGGTCAGGACCTAATGATGGGACGCAGCTTTAGTGGATTCCTTATGATGGGGCCCACCGTAATATATGTGTTTTATGTCCAAATCATCCATACGTTTTGTGTTTTGCAAGCTCATTTTAATTTTAGAACATGAGCCCAAAATTTCAACATAACCAAATCTCAATGGACCACATCATAGGAGACGGTAATGATTCAATGCTCACCATTAAAAAATTCCGGGACCTGGACCGTCTGAATGTTTATTTGCCATGCAACCTGTACATAAGGTCATACAGCCTGGATGAAGGGACCACACAAATATTAGCTTGATCTAAAACTTCCATGTCCCTGAGAAGTTTTTAACTGTCAATCATCACTATTTCTTGTGGTGTGGTTCATTTTAGATTTGTATCCGTTGCCATTTTGGAATTATGCTGTAAAATAAGCTGGCAGATTTGGATCCACTGCATTTTTTAGGATTATGCCTTTAAATGGCCTAGCAAAATGGATGGACGGAGTAGATGCAAGATACATGCATCAAGGTGGGACCAACAATAAGAGATCCATTGAAGCCCCGTCCCTAATGAAGAATGGCCCACATCCAAGGTGTGGCCAACAGTAAGGGATCCACTGAAGCGATGTCCCTACTGAAGAATGGCCTACATCCAAGGTGGGCCCCACATGATTGACTGCCCACTTCAAATTGATCCTGCATGATGGATGGTCCACATCAAAGGTGCACCCCGACATTACATCCAATGTCCAACACGAGGGACATCCCACATCCAAGGTGGGCCATGCATGATCGATAGCCCACATTGCAGGTGGACCTCGCAAGTTGGATGGTCCACATTGAAGATAGGCTGCAAAAATAAACATTTCACATCGAAGACAGGCCCAATGTGGGCCTAACATAATGAACAGTCCAAGTCAAAGATTAGTGTTATGAACTATGGACAGTAAATGGAAGGTTGATACCAAGTTGAGCAAAAGTACAAAAATAATGCTCCACATTTAAATGGAAAAAAAAAAAAAAAAAAACTTAATTAAACTAAAATCACCACAATTGTTCGACCATATAGCCAATCTACCCATTGACCCATTAGATCATTGGTCCCAATCGCTGACACTTTTGCACATTATGTCCTGTTCTTGAAGGGTAACATAACTTTTGAGTGGCCCATGTCACACCCTTAGTTCAGTTACCCGAGTAGTGCTACTCAAGATCTTAATCCCAAGCACGTGATTTAATTTATTTATTTTTCATTATGTTATCTTTTCTCATTTGAATTTAATTAGACATTCAGACCGTGTATAACTAAAAATCATTGTTAAACTTAAAAAAGCAAAATAAATAATCATGCCATAATATTCAAGCTTTGGTGCCTTGACACTCGACGGTAGATGCTTTTCTTCCATTTGGGGTAATTTTTCAAATTTCGGCCTTCACCGATTAGTTTCAAGTAATGGTGTAGCATCAAGCAAGGCATCCATCTTTCTAATCATATCATCATCTAAATTAGGGGAGTGGGACAAGCATATCTCTAGAGTTTAAGAGTATAGGTTCAAAAGTGACCTATCTTCCATGAATGAATCAATCACATTTGCTTCGTAGGCATCATTAACATCCGCGGGTTATTTGCACATATTGAATATATTCAACTCTAATGTCATATTCCTGAAAGTTAGTTTCATGATCTCATTCCTATAATTAATAATGACATTTGGTGTAGCTAGGAATGGTCGGCCAGGGATGATAGGAATTTGAGTACTTGTGTCAATGATGGGTTGTGTGTCCAAAACAATAAAATCTACTATACAGTAAAATTTATGGACATGGACAAGCACATCCTCTATCATCCCTCTCAGTATATGAATTGAACGATCAATAAGTTAAAGTGTGGTCCTAGTGGGTTTTAATTTATCGAGACCGACCCGCTCATAAACTGAGTATGGAATCAGATTTATAGTTGCCCCCAAGTTAAGTAGTGCATGCTCAATCCCGTGATTTCCAATCACACAAGAGATGGTGGGGCTACCGGGATCTTTATATTTTTGGGCACATCTTGTTTGAGGATGGAACTCACTTTCTCTGTCGAAAAGATTTTCTTTTGAATATTTTTCCACCTCTTGACTGTACATATATCTTTCAGCAACTTGGCATATGATGGTATCTATTTAATAGTATCCAACAGAGGAATATTGATTTTCACATGTTTAAGCACCTTCAAGATATCTTGAGTTTTAAACAGAGGTTTTGGTGAAATCAACCTTTGAGGGAACGGAGCAACCGGCTTGTACAGTTTTTCCATTTCTTTCTCATGTGAAGCATCGCTAAGCCTATCATCTTTCTTTAGTTCTTCGGAGTCCTTAGGCTTCTCAACCCTCGTCGGTATACTTTTGTCAATTGTTTTCCCACTTCTAAGAGTGGTAATGGATTTAGCTTGTTCCACATGTTGATTTGAAGAGCTCAGGTCACTTATCTCGCACAGTGGTTTCGGATTAGGCAGAGTTTGGACTGGAAAAGTCACTTTCTCCCTAACTATGAGTGACTCCAATCTTTGAATGGACTTATTAAGGCCTTGGAATGCTTATAACGTATTTTGATTGAATAACTCTCGATTTTAGATGTGTTTTGGAAATGGATCCTCTTAGGCTCTTTTCTAATTTAATAACGAGTTGAAATTTAAAGTAAAAGTTCATTGAGGATTTGTCTTTATATTGGTCATTTGCCCATTCCTCCAACTAAAGCTTGGATGGTTCCTCCAACTAGAATTGTACGTGTTTGAGGTGGGGGCGCTGAACGGCCTTTGATAATAGTTTACGCTATTAGATTGCTCGTGTAACAACTCTTGGAAAGGAGGATTTGCAGGAAAATCTTACGTTAAATGTACATTACTAGCATAAATATCACAAACAATTTCAACAATCTCATCGGGTTTGACTGTTTCTACTCTTTTAAATTCTATGACCTCGAGTTTTCATTTGAGGTTAGCCACCATAACATTCAAATCATCTTCATTCCTTGAGACGTACATTCCTCCCTTCTCTATACACTGAGTCGGTTTGAGATTAGTGAGCTTAGATGAAGTATCCCATGATTGCGCGTTTTCAACAAGTGCATCGAAATAATCCCACACATCATTGGGATCCTTATTTATGAACTCTCTATTACACATCATCTCTACAAATTGGTGCATGGGTGAATTCATTCCATTGTAGAGAAAGCTTATTACCCGCCATGTTTCATAGCCATGATGTAAACAGGAATTCAAAAGGTCTTTGAATATCTCCCAGCATTGGAATAAGTTCTCTTCCTCTTTCTGAGAGAAATTCATGATCGCCCTCCTTAGGGTATTGGTTTTATGACGGGAAGACTTTTTAAGGAACTCCCGGTTCATCTCAACTCATGTTCTAATCGATCTCGGTCTTAAGGAGTGAAGCCAGGACTTGGCTTTCTCTTTCAAAGAGAAAAAAGTGAACAACTTTAATCTTAAAGTGTCCTTAGATACATTATGAAAGTGTAGAGCTTCTACAATCTCATCAAATTCTTTTAGATGTAGATATGGACTTTCAGAATCTAGTCCATGAAACTTTGAGAGTAGTTGGATCACTCCCGACTTGAAATCCGCATTTTCTACATTATGTGGAAACACCATGCAAGAAGTTATACTCACCCACATTGGTTGTAAATAATCATGTAGTGTTCTAGGCGGAGGAGCATTACGTACATCATTTTTGTCTTATTGCTCTTCAACGAGATGGTGAGGTTGATTGTCAACCATGTTTTCTGTTAACTCAAAGGATCTCAAGGTGCGTTTAATCAAACGATAGATAGGGAAACCTTAAACTAATCCTCCCTTACTTAAGAGACGTAGAGTGTTGTCACATACCCATTAATTAGGCATGAAACACTCTGGATCCCTAGTTTAGACTAAAACCTACTTCAGAGAAAGAAAACTACAAAAATTATAAAATCTGAAATACTATGCCAAGAAGAGTTGGAAGGATATTATCAAATCATTGATTTTATGCTAGTTTCCACAAAATAAAAGAAATAAATTAGTATCTAATAATTTAGAAAAACATAATCTGAAAACACATAAAGAATTAAACCTAATCCTAACATAATTCTAATAGTAATCTACTTCAGAAAGACGCAACCGAAGTCCTCGGCAACGGCGCCAAAAACTTGTTATGACAATCCCAAGTGTAGGGCTGCGATATAGTAATAACTCAGTGAGATAGAGGTTGTACCAACAGGAAATTGTTATTTGTGCAATTTTTGTATTATGTTATAACTAAAAGTATACTCTAAACTAAATACTAAAATTGGTTTAAACAAGTAATTATGGAAGAAACTACCAGAGATTAAGTTCTAGAGTGCCATGGATCCACTTATAGCTTCCTTAATGTTACTTTACTTGATTCAATTGGATCACACAACTGGAATTGAAGTCAAATCCTTTCCAACCGGATAATAGAGCAGTTAAATCTTTGTTAATACATCAAAATCGATTTGAATTTCATTGAACTGGTTCCCTCATAAAGCATCAATGACTTGATAATAGTACATTCGAAGCATCTACATGCCCAGAGTCAATGATAGATAAATAGATTTTACAGATCAAAATCTTATAAAAATAGGTAAGAAACATTCATATATTTCCTAAGCATCTAATGTTCCTGGAGTCGACAATGGATCAAAATAAAATAGAATTACTTATTCATTCATACTAATTATTAATGAAATGTTCAACATGAAAATCAAATAACTTGAATTAAAGTAAAATAAACATTAGAATAACTACAAGCTTCACCTCTTAGCTATACCTAAGAGATCAGCCAACCATAGATATGATTGAACTAAAACTCAAACATAAAAACTAACTTGAACCGAAGGATTAAAGAGGATAAAGGACTCCTTAAAGCTCCAAAACTCTTTGCTCCACTCTTACCTTAATTTATGTTTAGAAACTCATAAAACATCCCTTTACATAGCCCTGATTCACATCAACTTCAAAACTGACTTGATTTTAAATAGCTATTGCGGCTTTAATGGAACCTTTGATGGCATCGGGCTCTTATGGAAGAGTCCGGGTGAAATATGGAAACTATGCAACAATGAACTTTCAAATTCTTATATTTTCTTAATGTCATCGAACCTACTCCGATGGGATCGAACTTGGCTTTGATGGCATCGATCATGTCTTCGATGACATCGAATAATGCACAAATATGTCCAACAATAAGATCAGAAATTCATGAGTTTTGTGATGGAATCAAGGGTAACTTTGATGGCATTGACACTTACTTCGATGATATCGAAGGTGTCATCGATGGCATCGAAGGGTCGATTTCTGTACTTCAAGTCTTTGATTTTCTTCCTTCCTCACTTAATTTTCTTGGATCTTGGACTCTTGAATTATTTAATCTTAACCTCCATAGATCCAGTCCTCTACTTGGTAATTCTTTGAGTATTAAATCTACTCTTTAAGCATCCTTTTCTCCTTAGCTCTCAAAATCACCCTGTAAGAGAAAACATATGTAATTAGATCAATTAAGCACATCTATGTCCATAAAACCAATGCATAATAAGGGAAAAATATACAATATTTCACACTCAACATTGATTATGTCTCCAAATGGGTTGAGGCAATTCTCTAACAGAATAATGACCATCGCACGGTCATTAAGTTCTTAAAAGAAAATATTTTATCTTGGTTTGGAACACCTCAAACCATCATATGTGATGGAGGATCTCACTTTTGTAATAGACCATTCAAAACATTAATGAAGAAATACGATATTTCACACAAAGTGAGCACCTCCTATCATCATGAGATAAGTGGTCAAGCTAAAATATCAAATGGGGAAATTAAAAACATTCTTGAGAAAATGGTTAACTAGGATTGTAAGGTTTGGTTGTCACGCCCTAAACTAGGGAACCGAGGTCACTAAATTTCTGGCCACTGAATTTGGTACCGACGGCCTTCGTAATAGCCCATTTGCGGCTCCTAACTCCCATATGCCAGGTTTCGATCCTGAGATCCTATAAGGAGAATTTTTAGAGTGATTTTTTTTTTTTTATAAAGGAGCATAACCACGAGTGTACCAAAGTCACAAGAACATCATCATCACATATCCACTATATAATCTTTAAGTGTAGTGTTGGAAAGAGAAATACAAAATATAACCAAGAATTGAAATATCAGGCTCATGCTCTGGGCTCAATGCTGCCAATACGACATAGCATCACCGGCAGTGTAAACAAACATCCTTGAGCCTCCTATGAAGCTCAGTAGAGTGCGTGTGTAAGCAATACACATGACAAAGATATAAATATCAGTCCATGGATGTTGTAAGCCATGTCAAGGCTATGCAATGTAAGGCATACATAGCCAATTGTCATATGCTAGAGATGCAACACAAACGTGAAAAATTCTCAACCAGTCCACATATTAGAATAGTTCATCATTGGAAACATCACCGGGGTCTAGTACACTCCAACACTGGCTGCCACCGATCGCACACATGACTAAGTGAGTGGAAAAGACCTCACTATCTACCTCATCAGTACTATGCCAATATCCATTTGGCTCGTCAATAGCGGACCCATTTTACGAGCTAGTTAGATCAACCTAACATATAGCCCACTACACTCGGGTGGATAATGTCACACCCCTTTCCAACCAACGTCAACATAGTAGTAGACACGACCTACTGGTATTTGATACTCGGGTGCTCAATCTATCCACTTGGTCTCGACATTGGAGCATCCTACTATTACCACAGGGTTTAGGGACTTTCACCCAAGGATATACATAACGCCCAAATGCTATAACACATATTTTCAGTATGCAATTTAGTCAACCATGACATGTCTGTGGAGGCCACAACCCCAATGTCATTAAGATGCTATGGTGTGAAAGTAATTGTGACATACAGAATGAGAAATGCATGAGTCATACTATCCAAGTCATGCACTAAACCTTCACATATTACGCTATCATGTGAAGCAACCCTATCTCATATGTGGTACCCTAAGTATCTCAAGCCGAAAGGCGTACGCTTTAATCAGCTGTCATCCACAACAGGCATACAAATGATGCGTTTGGGCATATGAATAGGCATGGTATCCATTACACTAAGCATATTACCAGTGTGTCCTATCAGGCTAAGACTATCATGCTATCCAACCTATCATGTAATGATCGACCTTAATTGATCCTATATATCAGAGAGTGAGACCCGAATGGCAAGCCTGGCTAACAATGTAAGATGTAAGGCAAGGATAAAAACACATATGCCAAGGCGGGACCCTCTTGGGATGACTTGAATAGACACCTAAATGAGCAACATGTGTGTCCCTAGGCTACTAATCTATTAGCCGCATGGCCCATTGATGATATCCCAAAATAATCAGATTATCAACTACATCACTATAATTACTTTAATAGGATGATCTGTGCCATCTGAACATTGCCTATGTGAATCGATGGTTACAAATCATTGGTTAGTCACTCGGATGTGATCCTGTACTGATGGCCCATCCGAAACTTGGGATTTCATCATTTTTAAGAAAAGTGCATATTTCAATGGGTTTATTACAACCATAGTGTATTACATACATACACTAATTAGAGATATTAAAGTTGATTTAATAATTAAATTCAAACCCTTGAAAATATATCATGCATAGTTGCCTTTGGATTTTAGGGATTATGAATCCGGTGCGTCAAACATAGCCAGAGGATTCCAAATCTAGGGATCTCAAATTCAATGATTCCCAATCCAAGGGATTCCAAATCCAAGGGCTTCCTAAATTCAGGGGGTTTTCACCCCCGTAAGTTCCTTGTGGTGCCGCCCACTTGATGGATGGATCAACCTAATTTTTTGGCCCATGGAATAACATGTTTTAGAGAAAAGGATGGATGGTACGGATGAAGCACACTCATCAAGGTGGACCCCAACTGCTATAAAAAGGGGCAGCCCTTGGCCCCTCGTTTTCCCTGGTGTAGTCCACCTGAGATTTGGATCTGCCTAATTTTTGGGCCCCTAGCCTAAAATGATCTAGAAAAATAGATGAACAGCGTGGATCAAACAAATATTTCATGGTGGGTCCCATGAGTGGGCCTCCACTCCATGCCCAAGAAGGGTTTTTTCCCTCTTTGGGCATTGGGTATAACATAGAAAAAGCTGTCCTTTTTTTGTTTTGTGTTTTTTGTTTTCCCCACCCATGTGGGGCCCATATGAAGGATCTAATCAGTCCATCGGATTGGCCAGCTCATGAGGGGCTCAATGAGCCTTGACTTGGGCTGGTTTGGATGAACAGAGACATCATAGTGGGCCTCAGAAGGTTTCACAATGGGCATTAATCCCTGCGGCGTGACACACTTGAGATTTGGATCTTCCTCATTTTTCGGCCCATGGTCTAATAATCTAGGGAAATAGATGGACAACGTAAATCAAACAAATAAATCATAGTGGGTCCCATGAGTGGAGACCCCACGCCCACATCCACATGCACGTGGCATTGGTTTCAGCCCCATGTTCCTTGTGGTATGGTCCACTTGAGATGTGAATCAGCTTCATTCCTGGGCTTATACTTAAAATGATATGGACAAACAGATGGATGGTGTGCATCAGATAAATACACACTGCAAGAAAACTGGGCAAACCGGGCACATGCGGTTAACCTTTGCCGGCACTAGCAAAAACTGAGCGAGGCAAAGGTGACATTAAAATAAATAAAATAAAAAAGAAAAAGAAAAGAAAAGAAAACCTAAACCGTGACTCACTCCCTCTTGTCATGTCCCCACTCTCTCTCTCTCTCCCCCCCCCCCTCTCAAAACCCTAGCCCTCTATCACTCTCACTCACTTCTCCTTTCACTCTCTCTCTCTCTCTCTCTCTCTCTCTCTATCTATCTATCTATCTATCTATCTATATATATATATATATATATATATATATATATATATATATATATATATATATATATATATATATATATATATATATATATATCTCAAAACCCTAGTCCTCTATCTCCACCTCCTCGGCCCTCTGCTGCAGTTTGGCCTTCTACTGATCGAAAATCTCAGATTCTCAAGGGCATGATGTATGGTTTTTCCATTCTTATTGTTGCTTTTTGCAATTTAGAATACCTGATTAGGGATATGCATTGTTGAATCCCTAATTAAGGTATATAAATCCCTAATTACGATCCCTAGTTGGGGATTTACATTGTCGAATCCCTTTTTAGGGATTTGTATTGTCAAATTCCTCATTCGGGATTTGTCTTGAGTCCAGTTTCTCTTCTCAGTTTTGTAACTTGACTAACTGTTATGGTCTTTTTTTTTTATTTTACTAGAAATCCCTTTTTAGTTTTATAATGGACTGATCATTTGGGTTTCCTATGGTGGATTCCATCTTTCGAATGGACTGGATGGTATATTAAAAAATGAGGTCGGCCCCAGATATAATATAGAAGGTTTTTGGAACTATTCAGATCGATCCTGCATGTACAATGGATGGGTACGGTCTTTCCCTCATTAGTGTAGGGAGTCGCTCACCATGCTCTAAAAAATATACTAGGGAAACAATCTTAACCTTTCAATGTGTTGCTATAGATAGACAGTAAAGAAGAGATACAACAATGCTCCACATTCAAGTGAAAGAAATCCCAATATTGGTCACTGGGTTCTTCCAATCTTGGAGAATGGTCCATCCAAATAGGATGTTAACAGATTAATTGTTTGGATTACCCGAACTATTGGCCCCTACAAGTTGAAAATGAAAACCGTGTATGCTATGCAAAGACACACCTTGTGGATAGGATTTATTTGAAACATAATCAATTTATTTGAATTCTTTAATTAATCAATTGAAGCTACATTTTACAAATATTCTTCAACAATTACACACACAATAGGAAAGAATAAAAAAATAAATCAGTAGCAACAGATCCTTTTCAGTTATTAGTGTGGTGTGCTATAAAGGTTGTTATAGGGCCGTAAAGGTAACGGTGGCAACCGTTACATGTTACAGGGTCGTAATTGTTGTTAATAAAATGTCTTAAATCTGTATATCTTCAACTAGCCCTGAGAAAGTTTGGCTCGAAGTCCAACAACTATGTATTTAGAATTCCCGAGATCTTCGATGAGTCGAAGGATATGCATGACGAGTCGAAGGTCCTTCGACTAGTCGAAGCTCTGGCTCGACTAGTCGAGGGTTACGTGGATTGTGCGTGGATTGTGCGTAGACTGCATAAATTTGAGACGGTTTTTAGGGAGGTGCGTAAGTGGGGTTTCCTAAACTATAAATAGGAGTCCCTAGGGCCATTCTAAGGTATTTTAAGGCTTCTTAAAGTATTCCAAAGGGTTTCTAGAAGGAGTTATAGGGTTTTAAAGGGTGTACAAAGGGTGAGATTCAAGTTTGTTTGAATTGGGTAAGTCTTTTCTTTTTGTAATTTATGCTTTCATAGTGAATTTCTGTCACTTTGTGCCGTGATTTTTTTTCTGAAAGGGTTTTCCACGTTAAATCTTTGCATTCTCTTTTGTTTATTTGGTGCTCTTGGATTGTTATTCTAGATCTATCTTTGTGTGATTTCGCTACACAAATCCCAACAAGTGGTATCAGAGAAATCATTGGGGCACAAATTTAAATCTGTAGAATTAGCATCAATGGGTAGCATTAGGCATAATATTGAGAAGTACTTAGGCAAAAATAACTTTGAGTTATGAAAGATCAAGATGATCAGTTCCTTAACCAAGAAAGGTAAGAATGGTGCTTTTGAGCCGAAAAAGTCTACTATGACTGATGATGAATGGAATACCCTTGATAAGAAGGCTTTATCCTCAATCCGTTTATGTAAGACCCGTATCTTGGTCCGTACCTTTCTGTACACTTCCGCGGTCTTACCGGTCGAATTTCGGCAACTTTCGACCCTTAAACGATATCGACGCGCGACCCTGATTCACGTACCGACAACCTGAGTCGACTCAACCCGAGACCAATACCATAGCGACCACACCGTCGTCGCGGTTCCGATACCGCGACTCGCGCGCCTAGGCGATACCCTGGTCAAGAGTTATGGGCCAACGTTCGGTGGGAGAAAACGCCGCGCGTTGCGAAAACTAAGGAAATCTCTACGATGTGTCACATCAATCACATCAATCTCATCAATCAATCACCCATCAATCCATCACATGTCAAGTACACATCACTTCCATCCCTTTTCCCAAGCAACCACAAAAGTCTCCCAAACCCATACCTCTCTTACACAAAAAGCCACAAAAGTCTTCACCACCCATACCTCTCTTACACAAAAGCCTCAAAAGTCAAGTTTTTCTTACACAACCATCACTCACCCATCCATCCATCACTCTCTCTCTCTCTCCCTTTACATCACTCTCTCTCTTTCTCTCTTTCTCATTTCAAAAATCCCAAGCAACAAAAGATTTCCAAGGAAACTCCATAAGTATGGAATTTTCCAACTCTCCTAAGCTCCTAGTGGCCCACCTTCCTACCCTAAAATCTTCCATCTCAACCCTCCATTATTCATCTTAACCATTGAAGTTGAAGCTAAGGTGCCAAGGAACCCCTAGGAGCGAGAAGATCGGACGGTGGGTGCCTCTATAGGGTAGATTTATTTGTTTTTATGGTGGACCAAGTGAGGCCCACCGATCAATGGTGTGGATCTCACTTGGGACCCTAATACGTGGCCGATGGACCACTTGGATCACCATGATCATTCCATGATGGGGCCATTCTCCATGGACCCCATCATGATGTTTATTTTTATTTGGAAAGGTCATCTAGACCATCCATATTGGTGGGGAAAGGATCCCCACCGTTGATCTTTAGTTTTGATTGTCACATGTGTAAAATGACCCAATTGATGTATGATTTCATGTATGGGAGGGCCCATAATGACGGGGTCCCTCCATCACAAGCCGTGTCCCACTCTCCGTGTCTCTCTCTCTCTTCTATTTATTTTATTTTATTTTATTTTATTTTATTGCAATAGGATGGTGTGGCCCACTGTAAAACCCGTATCCTAATTCGTACTGTCCCTGAGGCTTTCACGGTCATTCCGATCAATTTCCGGCGACTCGCGATCTGCAACCAGCGTTGCGCGTAATCCTGAGTCGGATCCTGTCGGTCTGAGTCAGTTTGACCCGAGACTTATACCAGTTCGACCTCGCTGTCGCCGCGGTTCCGATGCCGCGTCTCACGCGCCGAGGCGATACCCAGGCCAGGAGATGTGGGCCTGCGTTCAGTTCAAGGAAAATACCGCACGTTGCTAATCCCAAGAAAATCCATCACATCAATCAAATCATTTGTCACAAGTACACCCATCCCTAAGTACAACTACCCATCCCCAAAAGTCAACTTTCCCATCACCTCACCCATCTCTCTCCCCATCACTCCATCACTCTCTTATCCATCCCTCTCTCTCTCTCTCTTCACATCACATCTTTCATTTCTCTCTCTTTCATTCTCTCTCACATTTTTTCCTCCCAAGCCACCCACGTCCAAGCTCCCCATGAGAGAGCTAGTGTGGCCCACCTTCCTACCATCTAATCCCACCCTCTAAAATCGATCTCCACCGTTGAAATTGTACCTTTGGAGCTCTATCATGCATTGGCGAAAGAAGGAAGGGAAGATCAAAGGTGGGTGCATCTATAGGTTAGATTTCTACATTTTTATAGTGTGGGTGCTTCTTTCTCTCTTTCTCCCTTTTCTTTTCCTTTGTTTTGTGGGTGATTTTATTTATTTGATTTATGATTTGGGGGCCCACATATATGGGACCCATCTTGATGTATGCTTGTATCCAAGAGGGGCCCATAGTGGCGGGGTCCCTCCGTCATCGCCGATCTCTCTCCCTTCCTCTTTCTCTCCCTCTTTTTCTTTCTCTATGATTAGTGGTCCACCTATAATGTGTGTATTTTATCCATGATGTCCAACAAATGGGCCACCTTGATCTCGCTTGGGGCCTACATGAGCGGACGGTCACATAGGCCTGGATCAGAGGTTAAGACAAATATTAGCTTGATCAAAATCCCATGGCCCACTACATGGGACCACCATGATGAATGTGCTTCATCCAGCACCGTCCAGTTTGCTGGACGGTGGCTGGACACTGGATGGACATTATATATATCATATATATGTATATAGTATCTATATATTATATTATATTATAACATTATAATATGATATAATAGTATATTATACTATACATTATATACCTATATATCTGGACAGGTGGGCCATGTCCTTGTGGGACCCACCATGACACGTGTGCATCATCCAGCACCGTCCAATTTGCTGGACGGTGACTGGACGCTGGTTGGGTGTCATGTGTAATATGTTATATATATACTTATATATGTATATATATTATTATTATATTATAATATGATAATGATATAATATAATATTATATGTAATATAATATATTGGCATGGATCTGCACGTGTGGGCCTCATGTGGGACCCACCTCTTTGGACAGGAGATTGGCTGGTGTACGCCACCCAGCAATGAGGGACCCACCTTGATTAATGTGTTGCTTATCCCCACCGTCCATGGGCTGGGACGGTGGGTCTAAACATGTATTATGTATGATATACACTCCGTCCATCAACTTTAAATCCTTACCATCCATCTGCCAGATGATGGGACCCATCTGCCATTTGACGTCAGCAAGGTCCGTGGTACCCACCGTGAAGTATGAATTGTATCCCACCGTCCATCACCTGCAGCTGAATGCTGGTACTGACGCCACCAGCTTGAGGGTCCCACCTTGGCATGTGCTTCATCCCACCATCCATCTGGAAGATGGGGCCGTTGCAGTAGGGAGCTGCCATGGACAGTAGAAATTTCGGGGCCACCGTGATGTACATTTTACTTCCTGACCGTTCGTCCATTTGAAAACGGTGGGTCCCCACCATGACCTGTGTTTTTCCATACCGTGCACCCCTCCCCTTCTTACAACGGTAGCAGCTGTTGCTGCTGACGTCAGTGGGCAGGTGGAGCCCACCTTCTGTGATATGAGGGTTAGATCCAACCCTCCCTCAATTGGCGGTTCACGTGTGGGGACCACACTGTGATGCATTCTCCAATGCCGTCTAGGGCCTGGACATTAAGTTTTATGAATTTAATATTAAATTATATATATATATATATATATATATATATATATATATATATATATATATATATATATATATATATTAAATATAATGGTGTGGTGGGCCCTACGTGGGACCCACCTCTGCCCTTCATATGCAGCAAGGTTGCACGTGCAACAGACATGTACCTGCTCTTTTAGCATCAGCTAGGTATGTGGGATCCGCTGCATGTGTGGATATGATCCACACGGTCCAGCTCTGTGGGTCCCGCTACTGTTCATTGTCAACTAGTTCTGCCGACCCCACCATGATGTATGTGATTTATCCTCACCGTACACTGTTTGGGACGGTGAGAACCCACTTGATGTATGTTTTTCATCCTACCCATCCATCCTTGCACGTGACCCACATTGGTGCATGTGCTCTTCATCAGCATCGTCCATCTTGACGGACTACATGGGGCGCACCGTAATGTATATGTAATCTACGCCATCCATCTATCAAGTGGACCACACTGAAAAATCGGTGGAGATTGAACATCCACCATTGAAACCATTTTTGGGTGTACAGAAGTTTGGATCAATAAGATTTTATTTTTTTTTTTTTTTTTTCTACTTAATTCAAGTATTTGTAATCTTATGACCAGATTGGGTAGAAAATAATGTTATGGTGGGCCCTATCTTGATAATGCGTTATATTCACAGCGTCCACCTGGGTAGGTGGTGTGGGACGCCACTATGATATTTGTGTTTCATTCTTGCTGCCTAGCTGTGGGCCCCATGTGATGTATGTATCTCCACCATCCAGTCATTGGACGGTGGGACTTACCTTGATACACGTATGGGAAACGGATTGGCTAGAGTACCCTCACACCAACTATATACCTGTCATGCGTGCAGGGCCCACTTGATGTATATAAGGCCCACTAGTGCAACCCATTGATGTAGTCCACATTGATGTATATAAGGCTCACTAGTGCAACCCATTGATGTAGTCCACATTGATGTATATAAGGCCCGTTAGTGCGGCCCACCTGATGTGTTTGTGGCCCATTTGTGTGAGGCCCGTTAGTGCGGCCCACCTGATGTGTTTGTGGCCCATTTGTGTGAGACCCGTTGGTGCGACCCATGTAATGCAGCCCACTTGATGTATTGTGGCCCATTTGTGCGAGGCCCGTTGGTGCGGCCCATGTAATGCGGCCCGCCTGATGTATTGGGCCCATGGGTTGAGCCCCGTTGTGATGTATGGAGCCCATGGGTTAAGGCCCATTGTGATGTATTCAATGCCCTTATATGAAGCTCAATGTGATGTAAGTGAGGCCCATGAATGAGGCCCAATGTGTTGTATGTGTGGCAGCTACGTTGCGTATAAATCCGTTATGTGGGCCACTCCTTGGGAGCAATGTTGGTTAGATGTCCACATTGATGGGCAATGATGGTTGGATGTCCACATTGTGACCTTCCCTTAGGCCTTGTTAGGCTCATTCTCATCATTCCCTCAGTGGATTAACCCAAATAAGTGGGCCTCATTCGCCGTAGACGGATGGCTCCGTGTTATCAGATTTGATATCACCACGGCCGAGTGTTGATCTTTATACTATAGTTGATCGACTGATCATCTATGAATCCCATTTTGTTTATCTACTGATTATCGGTGTTGATTATCGAGGCAGATTATCATGACCGATTGTCGATTAGCGGTCGAGATCGATTATCATGACTGATTATCGATTAGCGGTCGAGGCCGATTATCATAACTGATTACCGATTAGCGATCGAGGCCGTTTATCATGACCGATTACCGATTAGCGATCGAGGCCGATTATCCTGACCAATTGCCGATTAGCGATCGAGGCCGTTTATCATGACCGATTATCGATTAGCGATCGAGGTTGATTATCTTGACCGATTGCCGATTAGCGATCGAGGCCGTTTATCATGACCGATTGTCGATTAGCGATCGAGGTAGATTATCATGACCGATTGTCGATTGACGGTCGAGGCCGATTATCATGACTGATTACCGATTAGCGGTCGAAGCCGATTATCATGACTGATTACCGATTAGCGATCGAGGCCGATTATCCTGACCGATTGTCGATTAGCGATCGAGGCCGTTTATCATGACCGATTACCGATTAGCGATCGAGGCCGATTATCCTGACCGATTACCGATTAGCGATCGAGGCCGATTATCCTGACCGATTGTCGATTAGCGATCGAGGCCGTTTATCACGACCGATTACCAATTATGATGGCCGATTGCTGATTTCGATTGTAGGGGCCCAATGTGATGTACATGCGACCCATATTTGAGGCCTGACGTGATGTGTATTCAGCCGTGTCTAAGGCCCAATGTGATGTATATTGAGGCCTAGGTGATGAGGCCCATTGTGATGCATTTGAGGGCCGGGTGAAAAAGCCCATTGTGATGTATGTTAGGCCCATGAGCAGGGCCCACCTGTTGTGTACATGTAACCCTTAAGTAAGTCCCATTGTGTTGTATATTAGGCCGTTGTGTAAGGTCGTGGGCCCATTATATGTTTGGATTTATGTGGGTCATTCCTTAAGGCAATGTTGGTTAAATGTCCACATTATCGAGGCCGATTGTTGATACTGATTATGAGTATGTGTCAGCATAGCATCATGATACATGCCCATACGCATCATCTGCATGTTTGTTATGAGATGTGATTGACCATTGCATATGTCATTGGGTAGGATGATATGAGACTCCCTGATAGGCGGAGATTGTCTCGCATGAGTGCACGGTATGCGTAGGACTGATGCATGACTGGATTGTATGACTCATGCATCTTGCATTGTGTGTTGTGATTACTGTATGCCCTGGCGACATCAGGGCCGTAGCCTCCACAGGCATATCGTGGATGGCCAGATGAGACACCGGAAATCTGTTTTACATGGGGTGCTATAGATATCCCTGGGTGAAAGTCCCTAAACCCTCTTGGTTCCAGAGGTTGCTCCAATGTCTAGACCGAGTGGGTAGATGAGCGCCGTGTGCCGATTACCAGATGGCTGCGCTCTCCACTGTTTCGTGGTCGGTTGGAAGGGGGTGCGGCCTTATCTGCCCGAGAGGAGGGGGTAATGCTAGGCTGAGTCTGACCAGCTCGAGGAATGGGTCCGCTATCGACGAGTCGAGCCCGATATTGGCAGACGGATAGTGAGGTCTCTTCCACTTACCTTATTGCGCGCGATGTGGCGGCGATCTGGTTTAGAGTGTACTAGACCCCGGTGATTTCTCAGAGAGGAACCGTACTGACATGTGGACTTATTAAGTAGGAGATGCATGCTCATTCATTCATTCACTATCCACTCGGGCTGGTGGTGCGCAACTAATTGTTGTGTACCTTCGTTATGGCAAGGATTTCGGTTGGGCGCGCGACTAGCCTGAGATCAGGAGTTTATCACAATGAGTCTGACTATCCAAATTTATGTATGGGACTGGTTTGGATAGAAGTCCCTTGTGGTGGACCCCATAGCCTGCGATACTACGTACTATCATCCCGACTTCACACTCCAGCATGGTTATTTCATTCGCATCGCATATTACATTACGTCCGCAGGCATATGGCATCTTGGGTTGCTATTTCTGCACTTATGTGGCCTGGATAGATTTAGCAGGAATTGTATATTGCATTGCATTCTCGACATCTGCTATTTAGCTCTTTATGACTCCTTATCGCATAGTTGTTCTATATTGCGTATTCTGATATTGATTAACTTATAGACTTGTCCATACTTCCACTTACCCTGTTATCGTATGACTTACATCTTGTCAGTATTTCCGCTTACTCTGATAATTCCTGCTCTTGTTAGCGTTTCTGCTTATTTAGACATTGTATGGTTTATGGATTACCAATTTTTTTTCGGTATTGTATGATTATAGCATTGTATTGAATACTTGGCACTTACCTTGTGCACACACTTACACCACCCTCTAAGCTTCTATAAGCTTATGCACGATAGATGCGTGCAGGTGATGTTAGGTTGCAGCAGTGCTGAGCTTGGAGCGTGCAGTGGTCTTCTGGAGCTTGATTTTTATTTATGTATTTCCCTTTCAGTATTGTACTCAAACGATTATATTAGTGGATATGTGATGATGATGTTGTCTTGTGAATTGGGTAATCTTGTGGTTATGCTTATTATTAATTATATGTACAAAAAAAAAATCCTCCTTGTAGGATCCCAGGATCGGAATCTGGCATATGAATGCTAGGAGCCGAGAATGGGGTACTACGGAGGCTGTCAGCGCCGGATTCGGCGATCGGGAATTCTGTGAGCCCGGTTTCCGAGTTTGGGGCGTGACACCCACTTGAATGGATCCCACCTTAAAATTCATTTGGTTCAAATTTTTTATTCAAGTGGGGCCCACCTTATATGTGTACCCATGACAAATATCCGTGGTGGCCCACTTCATCAGGGCCCACCTTTAAAAAAAATAAAAATAATAATAATTATATAACAGTCCAGCGTCTGGGACGCTGGACGTTTTCAAAGGAAAAAGTAAAAAGGAAAGAAGAAAAGGAGTGTTTGGGGTGGTCCCCTCGTATAGGCCCCACCCTAATGTTTATGTTCGATCCAAGCCATCCATCCTCTTACTCACAGTATTTTAGCCGTTGGGTAGAAGTTTGGAGCTGATCCAATCGCCTGGTGGGCCATAGCGCCTAAAATTGCATCCTCACCTTTCAAATACCATCTTCTTATTTTTAATTCATTTTCTTTCACCAAAAAATTCAAACTTTGGGCTCTTTGGACTTGTTTCGAGCCGGGGAAACCAATGGATGGTGTGGATTTAGGCGATGCGGACCCCACCTTCGAAAATCCTCCTCATAGCATCCCAGGATCGGAACCTCGCGAATGGGAGCTAGGAGCCGAGAGTGGGGGTTCTACGGAGGCTGTCGACGCCGGATTCGGCGATCGGAAATTTTGTGAGCCCGGTTTCCGAGTTTGGGGCGTGACAGTTTATGTCTCACGGATGAGGTTCTCTATAATGTTTTGAGGGACAAAGCTGCAGCTAGTTTATGAGAAAAGTTAGAGGATATATATGCGAAAAAATCTTCTGAAAATTGCCTACACTTGAAGCTATAGTAGTATAACTTCAAGATGACAAAGGGTGGAGATCTTGAAGCCTACATCAGCAACTTTAATAAATTGGTTTACAAATTGTTAGATATGGAGGAAGTGATCAAAGATGAGGAATAAGCATATATGTTGTTGAATTTTCTTCCAACATTGTATGAGTCATTTAAGCCCGATGTGCACCGTAAATAAAACCCTGAGTGTCAACACCGTTATCTCATCCCTTCAAGGGAAGGCTATGAGAAAGTTAAACATTGACATGAGGACATCTTACGATGCAATGATTACGAGAGGCAGGAATTCTGAGTGAGTTACGGAATCTTCAAGATTTATATCTAAATCCAAGGGCAAGGGCAAAGAAAAACTAAAGTGCTGAAACTGTGGGATGACTGGACAAATGAAAAAGGATTGTACTAATCCTAAAGCGAAAAAAGAAAACTTAGAGGCTTCTTCTAAGGAGGCCAATGTTATCACATCTAATGAAGAGACAAGTGGTGGTGATGTACTATTTGTGTCCATGATCGGATACTTGCATGACAATCATGAAGATGAGTGGATCCTTGACACAGGAGTGTCATATCACATAACTCCTCATCAAAGTTAGTTCGCCAATTATAGAGACTGCGATGGTGGACAGGTTTTTATGGGCAATGACAATGCATGTAATGTTATGGCTATTGGTATGGTGAGCATCAAGATGTTTGAGGGGATGGAGCGTACCTTGACTGATGTCAGGTACATTCCTGATATGAAGAAAAGTCTGATTTCTCTCGATGCACTCGAGTCTATAGGGTTCAAGTTCACCGGTGTCAATGTTGTCATTAATGTAACAAAAGGGGCACTTGTGGTTATGAGAGCGTAAAGGCATAGAAACCTTTACAAGTTGATCAGAAGCACTTCGAAGGGTGGAGCAGCAGCAACTATTGTAGATTCTATGTCTTTACGCATGTGGCATACTTATCTGGGCCACATGAGCGAGCGAGGCATGAAGGTACTGTCTGATCATTGTTTGATTCCATCTTTTAAGAATTCTGATTTAAATATATGCGAGCATTGTATATATGGTAAAAATCTAGATTACCTTTTAAATCTGAAAAACATATATGTAAGGGAATACTTGATTATGTGCACTATAACATATGAGGGCCATCGCCAGAGGTTTTCATTAGGAGGTCGTCATGGTTTGTGTCATTCATTGACAACTATTCCAGGAAAGTTTGGGTTTACGTCATGAAACGTAAATCTGAAGTTTTGACCATATTCAAACAATGGAAGGTGTAATAGCCCACACCCACACTGTATAATATTGTCTGCTGTGGGCATGTATGCGCGCCTACACGGTTTTGTTTTCAGGGTTACCCCTAAAAGGCCTCATACAATATAGGGTGACAACTCTACATATAACCATCACACCTTCCGACAACTGTTCCGATGTGGGACAAGGTTCCACCTCTCACTGGGTAAACAATAGCCTTCCAGCCATGTGGGCGGGCGCGTATGTGGGCGAACCCTTAAAAGGTGGTTGACAGGCTACTATGTGGCTGGCAAGCTACTGTGCCGGTAGGCTACTGTGCACACAGTGAATGTGAAATTTTGTCCCACATAGGAAGCGCTGTCCTAAGTTATGGTGGTTATAATTGGGCTCCTTCCTTAATAGACAAGGCACATTTTAAAGACATGAGCTTCGGAAAAGTGGACAATATCTTGTGCTTTGGGGACGGGCCTTAAAGAAGGCAATGGTGAAAAAATAGTCAGGGTGAAAAATAAAGGTTTTAAGGACTGACAATGGTGTGGAATTTACTTCCACTGAGTTTAATGAATATTACAAGGATGAAGGGATCATTAGGTACAACACAATGCACCACACGCTCGAACAAAATGATGTGGCTAAGCGAATGAATCGGACTCTCTTGGAGAAGGCCGGATGCATGTTAAGTAATACTGCATTGAGCAAGAACTTATGGACTGAGGTCATTAACATGACTTGCTATTTAGTGAACTGGTCTCCTTCTACGACAATTAAATATAAAATCCTAGAGGAAGTATGGAGTAGTCATAAGCTGGACTACTCAGATTCGCGCATAGTTGGTTGTGAGGCTTACTCTGATGTATCGTCAGTTAAGAGAGATAAGTTAGACCATAGAGCCAAAAAGTATATTTTCATTGGCTATGGTATTGATGTGAAAGGTTACAGGTTATTCGACAAGGTCACACGTAAGGTCATGACTAGCTATGACGTCAAGTTCGATGAAAACTCCCTATTCCACAAGAATGATTAAGAGGAGCAAGTGGAACCAGAAAGGTTGATCGTAGACATCCAGATTGACACAGATGATATTCAGGCAGAGATAGATGCACAGACAGAGGTACAGATCAGGTGGAGCAGCCATTTGTGAGAAGGAACCCACCGTGTGATCGCAGGTTACCGGCAAGATATATGGACAACTTTGATATCGCATATACCCTCATTACAGATGAGGGAGTGTAAGACCCATATCCTAATCCGTACTGTTCCGTTGCTTCCAGTGATCCTTCTCATCAAATTCTGGCGACTTGCGACCTGTAATCGACTTTGCGCACGACCGTAAGTCGTATCCTATACATTTGAGCCGACTTAACCTAAGACTTGTATCAGTGCGACCGCACCATCGCCGCTGTTCCAACACCACGACTCATGCACCGATCCGATACCCTGACTAAGAGATGTGGGTCAGCATTTATTTCGAGAAAACGCCGCTCATTTACATTCCCAAGAGAATTTCTACAAAGTGTCAAATCAATCACATCAATCAATCCCATCAATCACCTCTCATGTCAAGTACAAAACACCCATGCTTCCTTTCTCCACAAGTCAAGCAACCACCAAAGTCAACTAACACATCACCTCACCCATCACTCACATCCATCAACCATCACCCCATCACTCCTTACATCCCATCTCCATCTCTCATTTCTCAACACACCAACCCAAGCAAGGGAGCACTCCCACGTCCAAGCCTTCCCATGGAGAGAAGTGCATGTGTGAGGCCCACTTCCCACTACTAAATCTCCCATCCTAGCCATCTATTTCCCATCTCCACCATCAAAGTGAAGCTCTAGGAGACCGGCTATCCAACGGACTAAGAAGATCAAGTGGTGGGTGTTTCCATAAGCTAGATTTTTATATTTTTATGATGGGCCAAGTGAGGCCCACTGATGTCACTCCCTAAACTCGGAAACCGGGCTCACAAAATTCTCGATCACCGAATCCGGCGCCGACAGCCTCCGTAGAACCCCATTCTCGACTCCTAGCTCCCATTCGCCAGGTTCCGATCCTGAGATGCTACGAGGAGGATTTTCAACATCAGTTTGATTCGTAATAAGCATAACCAAAGGCATAACCCACAAACAACAACCAAGAACTCCATTAAATTTTCACTATGATCAAAAACTTTACAAGTACAATGAGCATAAAGGGAAATACAATGGTAAGGAACAAAGACTCCAAAATACTCTGCAACGTGCTCCTGCCTCAGCGCTGCTGCGATCCAACGTCACCTGCACGCAACGGTCGTGCATAAGCTTACAGAAAGCTTAGAGGGTGGTGAAAGTGTGTGCGCAAGGTAGTAATATGTACATACAATGTCAGAGTGATACGGAATATGCAAATGGAACCATGATATCATGAGCCGTACCAAGGCTATAAAATGCCAGACATGAATGTAGCGGCCATCCCAAGGCCATGCGATGTACATGCAACTCAAGCATACAGGTCCTCATATATGTCCACACATCAATACAGCTCAAATATAGGATATCACCGGGGTCTAGTACACTCTAAACCAGATTGTCGTCACATCGCGCGCAAGAAGATAAGTGGAAGAGACCACACTATCCGTCTGCCAATATCGGGCACGACTCGTCGATAGCGGACCCATTCCTCGAGCTGGTCAAACTCAGCCTAACATTGCCCCCTACTCTCGGGCGGGTAAGGCCGCACCCCCTTCCAACCGACCACGACACAGTGGAGAGCACAACCAACTGGTATTCGGCACTCAGCGCTCATCTACCCACTCGGTCTAGATGTTGGAGCAACCTCTTGGTACCATAAGGGTTTAGGGACTTTCACCTAGGGATATCTATAGTACTCCATGTAGAACAAGATTTTCGGTATCCAATCCTGCCAACGACGATCTGTCTGTGGAGGCTACGGCCCCGATGTCGCTAGGGTATACAATAACCATGTCACACAAATGCAGAATGCATGAATCACGCTATCCAGTCATGCAACCAATCCTGCGCATATCGTGCGCTCATGTAGGGCAACACTGCCTAACCAGGAGCCCATAAACAACCTGCCCGAAGGCATATGCTATGATCAGTCAATCCTCATATCAAGCATACATATGATGCGTATGATCATGGGTCATGAAACTATACTAAACATGTAAATGAGTTATGAACCATTCTTACAATGCAGATGGGCCTGGTAATGGACCCTAAGGAGAGTCGTAATGTGGACATCCAACCAGCATTACGCTCGCAATGTGGACGTTAAACCAACATTGCTTCCCAGGCATGATCTCCTTAAACATCGCTACATAATCGGTATTGGGATTACACATTGCAATGGGCCTTAGGTTTATCCCATTGGGCTTTTCATATATATATATATCAAATGGGCCATGTCCTATGAGCCTTTTATTCATCAGATGGCCGCATAATTGGGCCACACCAATGGGCCTTAGGTATATTGTAATGGGTCATAACCCGTGAACCTTAGATTGCATTAATTGGACCTAGTCACATGAGTCTAATATGTATCAAATGGGCACACCAATTAGGCCCCACATGTAGATCAAGTGGGCCTCAACCCATAGAACTAACATGAGTCAAATGGGCCTAAACCCCTAGGCCTTTATTAAATAAAATGAGCCTAACTCATGGGTCTCAAATAAATCCAGTGGCCCTAATCCCGTGGATCCTTTTTTAATCAAATGGGTTTAGTCCCATGGGCCTTACAATATATCAAATGTCCTACTTCCATAGACTTTAAAATTTCAACAAAAGGGTCCAAGTATATGGGCCTTGAAGTACATCAAATGGGCCTAGCCCATAGGCCTGTTTCAACCAAATGGGCCTAACCCATATGAGTGGCCCACCCATCAAAAACTCATGCTTTAAAATGATCTCACTAAGTGGATGGACGGTTTGAATGAATCAAGTGCATCATGGTGGGTCCCACTATCCAGTGGACAGTGCAGGTAAGGCACATACATCACCCAGGGCCCCACCGTCCACTGGACGGTGGAGACCATACAAACATCAGGTGGGTGCAGCCGTGGGGGTGCCACCGTCCCTCTGGACGGTGGACATAGCACATACAATTTTGTGGGTCCCATGCGGGGCCCACTGTGATGTTTAGATGACATCCAACCCATTTATAAGGTCACTCAGACCTGGATAAAGGGAAAACATAAATTTCAGCTTGATCCAACACCTCAGTGGGCCCTAGAAACTTTTCAACGGTAGAATTCAATTCACACTGTTTCGCGTGGTGTGGGCCACCAGAGTTTTGGATCTGACTCATTTTTGGAGGGAGGCCCACCAGTGGAGTGGCCCACCTAATGAACAAGTCGGATGACAAATAAACATTACTGTGGGGCCCACGTGCAGGGCCGTGGGCCACCTCCCCACGCCCGTCCGCCCGCCAAAAGAAGGCTGCACGCGCCTGCGTGCAGCCGCTGTACGTCGTCAGAGGCAGAGGCAAAGCCTCTGCCAATGCCTTTGCAAAAAAAGGAAAAAACTTGTTTTCTCAGGGTTTTTCCCACGCGGGGCCCACTAAAGTGAAATCTGCCCCAGCCATTGCGATCAGTGGCCCGAGGCCGTTCAAATGAGTCCAGAGTTTGAATTTTTTTGATGCTTGGAAGTGAAATAAATTAAGAAAAAGATGTTTGAATGGTGAGGGTGCGACCTTTGACGCTATGGCCCACCAGGTGATTGGATCAGCTCCAAACTTCTACCCAACGGCTAAAATACCGTGGGTAAGAGGATGGACGGCTTGGATCGATCATAAACATCAAGGTGGGGCCTGTGCAAGTGAGCCACCAAAAGAAAAAACCCCCCTTTCCTTCTTTCTTCCTTTTTCTTCTTTCCTTAAAAACGTCCAGCGTCCCAAACGCTGGACGGTGTATTATAAATTTTTTTTGAAAATGGTGGGCCCTGATGAAGTGGGCCCCCCACTGACGGGTGGCATGGGAGTAACGGCCAAGGTGGGCCCCACTTGAATAAAATAAAATATCTCAAAGTGGGATCCATTCAAGTGGGCCACACCATCCTATTGCAATAAAAATAAAATAAAATAAAATAAAATAAAATAAAAGAGAGAGAGAGACATGGAGAGTGGGACACGGCTTGTGATGGAGGGACCCCGACATTATGGGCCCTCCCTTACAAGAAAATTATACAATAAATGGATCCCTTGCACATGGGACCATTGAAAATGTAAATCAACGGTGGAGATCCATTCTCCACAGATATGGACGGTCTAGATGACCTTTCTAAGTGAAAATAAACATCATGATGGGGTCCATGGAGAATGGCCCCATCATGGAATGATCATGATGATCCAAGTGGTCCATCGGCCACGTATTGGGGTCCCAAGTGAGATCCACACCATGGATCGGTGGGCCTCACTTGGTCCACCATAAAAATAAGTAAATCTACCCTATAGAGGCACCCACCGTCCGATCTTCTCGCTCCTAGGGGTTCCTTGGCACCTTGTCTTCAACTTCAATGGTTAAGATGAAGAATGAAGGGTTGAGATGAGAGATTTTGGGGTAGGAAGGTGGGCCACTTGGAGCTTAGGGATTTTTACAAAATTTCATACGTATGGACTCTTGTTGCTTGGAATTTTTTGAAATGAGAAAGAGAGAAAGAGAGAGAGTGATGTAAAGGGAGAGAGAGAGAGTGATGGATGGATGGGTGAGTGATGGTTGTGTAAGAAAAGCTTGACTTTTGAGGCTTTTGTGTAAGAGAGGTATGGGTGGTGAATACTTTTGTGGCTTTTTGTGTAAGAGAGGTATGGGAGATGAAGACTTTTGTGGTTGCTTGGGAAAAGGGATGGAAGTGATGTGTACTTGACATGTGATGGATTGATGGGTGATTGATTGATGGGATTGATGTGATTGATGTGACACATCATAGAGATTCCCTTGGGTTTCGCAATGCGCGGCATTTTCTCGCACCGAACGTTGGACCATATCTCTTGACCAGGGTATCGCCTTGGCGCGCTAGTCGTGGTATCGGAACCGCAACGATGGCGCGGTCGCTATGGTATTGGTCTCGAGTTGAGTCGACTCGGGTTGTCGGCACATGAATCAGGGTCGCGCGTCGATATCGTTTAAGGGTCGAAGGTTGCCGAAATTCCACCGGTAAGACCGCGGAAGTGTACAGAAAGGTACGGACCAAGATACGGGTCTTACAACTAATCAATGGTGTGGATCTCATTTGGAACCGTAAGATGTGGCTGATGACCCATCTTAATCATCAAATCATTCCATGATGGGGCCATTCTCCATGGACCCCATCATGATGTTTACTTTTCTTGCATTATGAGGTCATATAGACCGTTCATTTTGGATGGAGAGGGATCTCCACCGTTGATCTTTTGTTTGAATGGCCCGTATACAATGGGACCCTTTGATGTATGATTGGATGATTGAAACGGAAGGCCCATAGTGTCGGGGTCCCTCCATCACGCGTGTCCCACTCTTTTACCCTCTATCTCTCTCCCTTCTTCTTTTGTTAAGTTTTTGTGTAATGATATGACCCTATGGCCCACTTGGATGGACCCCACAATGGGGCATGTATTGGATCCAAACCATCTAAAGGTGGGGTCCACTTTACATATGTATTGTAACCACACCACCTCACCATGTGGTGGCCCACCTATGAAGGGCCCACCTTAACACACAGTGCTGGCCAAATAAACAAAAAAAAAAGAAAAAGAAAGAGAGTCCAGAGAGTCCAGAGACGTCTCTGGACGTGCATGTGGAATTGCCTTGGTTAAGGCAATGAAGGTGGCCCACTTGTATAGGCCCCACCTTAATGTATGTTTGTAATCCCTGCCGTTCATCCTCTTTCCCAACTCATTTTAGGCGTTGAGCCGAAAAATGATGTTGATCAGAGTATCCGGTGGGCCATAGCGTTGAAAACTGCATCTTTACCGTTGAAATCTCATAAAAATTCCTCTTATGCGCTGAACGAGGTCCAATATTGGTCTCGATGGAACTGTTGTAGGCTGAGGAATTCAATGGATGGAGTGGATTTACCTGTGGTGGGCCACACACCTGAAAAACCATGAAATTTTCTAATTTTAAAATATATATATATATATATATATATATATATATATATATATATATATATATATATATATATATATATATATATACTCTAAAAGCAGCAGCAAGCTGCTGCTGTCAGAACGCTGGCACGGCCAGCGGCGGGCGGGCATACGAGCAGGGCCCCACGGCCCCAGCCGTGGGCCCCACCTTGAAGTTTATTTGCCATCCTACCCGTTCACCAGGTAGGCCCCCAAATCAGTGGGTCGCCCTCCAAGTTTTAGACAAATCTAACGCTCAAGTGGCCCACACCGTAAGAAACAGTGTGAATTGAATCCTACCATTGAAATCCTTTTCGGGCCCCACAGAAGTTTTGGATTAAGTTGAGATTTGTTTTTCATCCTCACCCAGGTCTCTGTGACCTTATCAACGGGTTGGATGGATTATAAACATTATGGTGGGCCCCACATGGGGAGCCCACAGTGACATATGCGTTACATTGCCACCGTCCATCTGGACGGTGGACTCCACTGTGATGTATGTGACTATCCGCACTGTCCACCATTTGGACAGTGGGACCCACTATGATTTATGGGTTCTATCCACTCTATCCACCATGGTGCATGTGATGCATCCAAACTGTTCATTTATTTTGTAAAAAAATTATTTCATGACATGAGCTAAAAATGAGGCAGATCTATGTTTCAAATGGGCCCACCTTGGTGTGTGTTTAGGGCCCACAATTTACTTAATTATGGTCATTCATTGAGGCCTACTTTGGTACATAACTAAAGCCTATGAGACTAAGCCCATTTGACATATGCAAAGTCCAGGGGACTAAGCCCATTTGATACATACAGAGCCCATGGGATCAAGCCCATTTGATGTGCATGGGGCGCAAATGGAGTGGCCCATTTAATATATTTAAAGCTCGTGGGTGCAGGCCCGTTTGATGTATTTCAAGGCCCATGGATCGTGGACCATTGCAATGTACATAGGGTTCATTGGTGAGGCCCATTAATGTAACCCATTTGATAAATGTAAGGCCCATGTGATACGACCCATTTAATGTATCTAAGGCCCATGGGTCGAGGCCCAATGAGACGACCTTAGGGTCCATTGCAATGAGTGATCTCTCATGGTTCATGTAATGACATTTAGGGTAGGTCGTGCCTAGGGAACAATGTTGGTTTGACATCCACATTGTATGTACAATGTTGGTTAAATGTCCTCATTGTAACTCTCCTTAGGGCCCATTGATAGGCCCACACTCGTTACTATTGCTTTATAACATACTTAGTATAATCCCATGACTCATGCCCATACGCATCATATGTATGCTTGATTTGAGTAGTGACTGATCATATCATATGCCATTGGGCAGACCACCTATGTGACCCGTTATGAGACGGAGTGCCCCACATGATCGCGCAGTATGCGCTGGATTTCTGCATGATTTGACCGTGTGATTCATGCACCTCGCATATATGTGACTTGATCATTGCACGCCCTAGCGACATCAGGGTCGTGGCTCCACAGGTATATTATGGATGGCCGTATTGGATACCGAAAATACTTATTCTAGCACTGTGGGCACTTAGGATGTCCTTGGGTGAAAGTCTCAGAACCTTTTTGGTATCAGGAAATGCTCCAACGTCTAGACCAAGTGGATACACGAGCGCCTGAGTGTCGAATACCAGTAGGCCGCGTCTCCCACTGTGTCGTGGTCGGTTGGAAAGGGGTGTGGCCTTATCCGCCTGAGTGAGGGGGCTATAAGCTAGGCTGAGTTTGACCAGCTCGCAAATGAATCCGCTATCGACGAGCCGGGTAGGTATTGCCAGACTACTGGTCAGGCGGTTAGTGAGGTCTATTCCGCTTGCTTGACTGTGCAGCTAGGGAGGTGGCAGTCTCTGCGAAGTGTATTAGACCCCGGTGATATCCAGAGAGAAACTGTACTGATATGTGTACATGATGAGTACCGACTTGCTTGGATTGCACTTCGCATATGACATTCGGCTATGTAAGCCTTGCATTGCATCGGTGTGGCCGATGGCATTCATATCTCGCATCATGCCTTGCATTACATAGCCTAGTATATTCATGGACTTACCGCATACTTCCCCATTACCTGATCTTGTACACTCGGCGTTTGCCCTCCGCACACACTTACACCACCCTCTAAGCTTTTGTAAGCTTATGTACGACAGTTGCGTGCAGGTAGCGTTGGACAGCAGCAGCGCTGAGGCAGGAGTGCATATCAGGACCTTTTGGAACTTTTTGATCACCTTGTATTTTCCTTTCTGCATTGTACTTAAAGATTTTGATATAGTGGATATGTGATGATGTTGTTTTGTAACTTGGTTATGCTTGTGGTTATGCTCCATTACAAAAAAAAAAAATTCATTCTGAAAATCCTCCTTGTAGGATCCCAGGATCGGAATCTGGTATTTGATTATCAGAAGCCGAGAATGGGGCACTACAAAGGCTGTCAGTACCGGATTCGGCAATCGGGATTCGTGTGAATCCGATTTTCGGATCCGGAGAGTGACAGAAGTTGGTATCAGAGCATAACTTGGGAATACCTGATGATCACATCACATATCTACTATAAATAGGTTCCGAGTCTGAATGATTTAGCGATTTTCCGACATAGACCCTTATGTATGTGCCTTCGAGAATTCTCAAGACTGATAGGCCATTGTTCTTTCCTGTAGGAGACGTTATGGCTAGAAGAACGACCCGAGCGAATCCTGCTCTACCACCTGCGACTCCCGCACCACCACCCGCAGCTCCTGCTTTACCACCTGCTACTCCTGCTCCACCACCAGATATTCCTACCTTTGAGCCTGAGGATGCCACTCATTTTCCTGAGACCGGTGCGGATCCGACCGTACCTGTGAGTGCTACTCAGCTGCAGTAGATGTTACAGGCGATGACCGCCATTCTTCAGGGGCAGAGCAGGCGTCCCACAGTGTCACCGGTCGAGGCTGAGCAGGAGCGTGCGAGCGCTCTTCTCAAGGATTTTTGACAGCACGATCCCCCACGTTTTCGGGGTGAGCCAGACCCTGCTGCTGCAGAGATATGGTGCTCCGAGGTGGAGAAGATATTTGACACCATGAGATGTACGACCCAGCAGCGAGTTCCATTAGCTGTATTCCTTCTGCAGGACGAGGCTCAGTATTGGTGGGCATCTGTGGCCCGGTCGGTAGCCGTCGATTTTGAGTGGACCTGGGAGGACTTTATATACTGGTTTGACCGAAAGTTCTTTCCTGAGCATGTGCGACAGCAGTGCGCACTAGAGTTTGAGACTTTGGTTCAGGGGGACATGTCTGTGTCCCAGTATGAGGCTCGGTTCGTCGCACTATCCAGATTTGCGACATATCTTATTGATGATGAGGGGCGGAAGGCCCCGCCGTTTTGAGAATGGCTTATGTCCTGCCCTCCGGAGTCGTGTGATCGGACACATGCTTCCGACATTTGAGTAGATAGTAGAGAGAGCCCTGATATATGAGACAGATTGGGCTGGTGTGCAGAGAGCCCGTGATCAGAGGGGAGATCAGAAGAGGAAGGCACTCTCTAGTAGTTTCCATCAGCAGCATCGTTCACAGCAGCGGCGCATGACCCGCCCAGCATTCCGAGCACCAGCAGTACCCCCAGCACCATCTTCGGAATCATTTACAGGTACTTTCTTTGGGTGCGGTCGTACAGGGCATCGTAGGCGCGAATGTCCCCATCCGCAGCAGCAGCAGCAGCCGAGGGCACCACCTCCACCTCCACTACAGCCACCACAGCAGCAGCGACCACAACACCAGCCTCCTGTACCTCCTCCACAGCAGCAGAGGCAGCAGGTTAGGCCTCCACAGTGACCACAACAGCAGCAGAGGTAGCAGGTTAGGCCCCCACAGCGACCACAACAGCAGCAGAGACCTCGAAGGGGACCTGCACCTCCCCAGCAAGCTCAGGGCAGATTCTATGCCGCCCAGCAGGACCCTCAGTCATCAGGAGGGGTTGTCGAGGGTACTCTTCCTGTTTTTGCATGCATTGCACGTGTACTATTTGATTCTGGTGCATCGCATTCATTTGTCGCTGATGATTTCTGCTGATCAACCGGTTTGCCGTTGAAGTCTGCCCGTGAGGATTTAGTAGTATCGACGCCATTAGGGAAGACCGCAGTGTTGGGCCGATTTTGCGTGTCTTGCCCTATTTTGATTGGGGATATCTTCTTTCCTGCCGACCTATTTGTATTGTCGATGTCCGATTTTGATGTTATCCTGGGCATGGACTGGCTTGCCGAGTACTACGCCATATTAAACTGCTCTGCGAGGACAGTCACGTTCTGCATACCCGGTGTGCCAGAGTTTCAGTTTGTTGCCGAGTCCAGAGGACGGAAGCTTTCTTGCTTGTTATCGTGTGCCGTTGAGGAGCCAGCTGCTTTGAGTATCGACCAACTGCCGGTTGTTTGTGGTTTTCCTGATGTGTTTTAGGAGATTCCGGGATTACCACCTTTTCAGCATACTGAGTTCCAGATTGATCTTGTGCCTGGTACCGCGCCTATTTTGAAGGTCCCGTATCGTATGGCACCGTTGGAGTTACGAGAACTGCAGAAACAGTTGGACAAGTTGCGCGAGCTAGGCTTTATTCGTCCGAGCAGTTCACCGTGGGGAGCGCCGGTACTCTTCGTAAAGAAGAAGGATGGCTCGTTGAGGCTTTGCATAGACTACCGCGAGCTCAACAAGGTCACGATCAAGAACAAGTACCCGCTTTCGAGGATCGATGACTTGTTTGATCAGCTGCAGGAGGTGCAGTTCTTTTCAAAGATAGACTTGCTGTTCGGTTATCATCAAGTTTGGGTTCGAGATGAGGATATCCCGAAGACAGCCTTCAGGACGCGATACGGTCATTTTGAGTTCCAGGTCATGTCATTCGGACTGACCAATGCGCCCGCAGTATTCATGCAGTTGATGAACGAGGTCTTCCGTCCGTATCTTGATCAGTTTGTCGTGGTGTTTATTGACGATATTTTGATATATTCGAGGACTCGTGAGGAGCATGAGCGACATCTCGAGATTACATTGCAGACTCTCCGTGCACACCAGCTTTACGCGAAGCTGGAGAAGTGCGAGTTCTGGCAGGAGGAGGTGAAATTCCTCGGCCATGTTGTGACGAGGCAGCGGGTCGTTGTAGACCCCTCGAAGATTGATGTCGTGCGTCAGTGGGACCAGCCCACGAATGCATCCGAGATCCGCAGTTTTCTTGGTTTGGCGGGCTACTACCGACGATTTATTGAGGGATTCTCTCGCATTGCAGCCCCGTTGATCAGGTTGACCTGGAAGGGTGCTGAGTTTGTTTGGAGCGACGCTTGTGAGCAGGCATTTATGGAGTTGAAGGATCGCCTCACGTCCGCTCCTGTCCTCACTCTTCCCTCTGGGAGTGATGGATTTGTTATATTTACTGATGCCTCACGAGTTGTCTTAGGTGCTGTCCTGATGCAGCACAGGAAGCCGGTGACTTATGCGTCCCGTCAGCTCAAGGTCCATGAGCTGAACTACCCTATGCACGATTTGGAGCTGGCAGTGGTTGTCTTTGGGCTGAAAGTGTGGAGACACTATCTTTATGGGGTGAGATTCAAGCTCTTCTCCGACCATAAGAGCTTGAAGTATTTGTTCTCTCAGTCCGAGCTGAACAAGAGGCAGAGATGTTAGATGGAACTCCTGAAGGACTACGATTTTGATCTTCAGTACCACCCGGGCAAGGCGAACGTGGTGGCGGATGCCCTCAGTCGTCAGCCACGAGGCCTGGTGGCGCATATGATGATTCAGGAGAGAAGGATGCTCGAGGATATATCAGAGTACGACTTTGAGTTTGGTCTGCAGTCATCTATCGTTCAGCTATTGAGCTTGTCAATTCAACCCTCTCTTGTCGCAAGGGTGATCGAGGCTCAGCAGACAGACGAGTCGTTACAGGATTACCGAGTAGAGGCAGCATCTGAGAGTCAGACGGATTGACAGATTGGTTCTGACGGTGGACTTTGCTTCAGAGGCCGATTATGTGTCCCGGATATTCCTGATTTACGCCAAGATCTTATGACCGAGGCACATCGATCGCGTTTCTCTATCCACCCTGGCTCAACGAAGATGTATCGCGATATGAGATGCCAGTATTTTTGGTCAGGGATGAAGGGCCAGATAGCCAGTTTTGTGGCCGAATGTGACACCTACCAGCGTGTCAAGGCCGATCATCAGAAACTCCCTGTTCTATTGCAGCCGCTGAGCGTCCCAATGTGGAAGTGGGAGCATATATCTACCGATTTTGTCTTGGGTTTGCCGAGGACTCAGCGTGGTCATGACACCATCTGGGTTGTTGTGGACCGTCTGACGAAGTTGGCACATTTTCTTGCGATTCGTGAGACTTGACATACAGATCGACTCGCCAGGATGTTTATTGATGAGATCGTGAGATTGCATGGTGTTCCCATCTCGATTGTTTCAGACCGAGATACGAGGTTCACGTCTCAGTTTTGGAGGAGCTTCCAGAGAGCGATGGGTACTGATTTGCAGCTCAGCATCGCGTATCATCCGCAGACCGATGGTCAGATCGAAAGGGTCAATCAGATCCTTGAGGATATGCTTCGGGTTTGCGCGATTGATTTCGCGAGTAGTTGGGACGAGCACCTGCGATTGACTGAGTTTGCGTACAATAACAGCTATCAGGCGACCATTGGCATGGCTCCTTTTGAGGCATTATATGGCAGACCGTGCAGATCTCCGAGTTTTTGGACAGAGGTTGGAGAGCGACGTCTCCTAGGTCCCGAGCTTGTGCTGCAGACGTCAGAGGCTATCGACATCATCAGACAGAGGATGCGCACAGCTCAGAGCCAGCAGAAGAGTTTTGCTAATCGTCGGCGTTGTCCCTTGGAGTTTGCCATTGAGGACTATGTGTATGTCACGCCCCAAACCCGAAAATCGGATTCATAAGAATTCCGATTACCGAATCTGGTGCCAACAGCCTCCGTAGTATCCCATTCTCGGCCCTTAGCATTCATATGCCAGATTTCCGATCCTGGGATTCTACAAGGAGAATTTTTTTTGAAATGTACATTTAACTAGTAATAAGCTTAACCACAAGATTACCCAATTTACAAAGGCAACATCATCATCATCACATATCCACTAATGTAATCGTTTGAGTACAATACTGAAAGGGAAATACATAAAAAAATCAAACTCCAGAAGACCACTGCACGCTCCAAGCTCAACACTGCTGCAACCTAACATCACCTGCACGCATCTATCGTGCATAAGCTTATAGAAAGCTTAGAGGGTGGTGTAAGTGTGTGCACCAGGTAAGTGTCAAGTATTCAATACAATGCCATAATCATACGATACTGAAAAAAACTGGTAATCCATAAACCATACGATGTCTAAATAAGCAGAAACACTAACAAGAGTAGGAATTATCAGAGTAAGCAGGAATACTGACAAGATATAAATCATACGATAATAGAGTAAGCAGAAGTACGGATAAGTCCATAAGTAAATCAATAGCAGAATGCACAATATATAACAGTTATGCAACAAGGAGTCATGAAGAGCCAAATATCATATGCCGAGGATGCAATGCAATATGTAAATCGAATGAAAGGACCATACTGGGTGTGAAGTCGGGATGATAGTACGTAATATCGCAGGCTACGGGATCCACCACAAGGGACTTCTATCCAAATAGTCCCATACCTAAATTTGGATAGACAGACTCAACGTGGTAAACTCCTGATCTCAGGTTAGTCGCGCGCCCAACTGAAATCTTTGCCGTAACGAAGGTACACAACAATTAGTTACGCACCACCAGCCCGAGTGGATAGTGAATGAATGAATGAATGAATATGCACTCCTACTCAATAAGTCCACATATCAGTACAGTTCCTCTCTGAAAAATCACCGGGGTCTATTACACTCCATACCAGATTGCCGCCCTATTGCGCACAACAAGGTGAGTGGAAGAGACCTCACTATCCGCCTGCCAATATCGGGCCCGGCTCGTCAATAGCGGACCCATTCCTCGAGCTGGTCAGACTCAGCCCAGCATTGCCCCCTCCTCTCGGGCAAGTAAGGCCACACCCCCTTCCAACCGACCACGACACAGTGGAGAGCGCAGCCATCTGGTAATCGGCACTCAGCGCTCATCTACCCACTCGGTCTAGACGTTGGAGCATCCTCTGGAACCAAGAGGGTTTAGGGACTTTCACCCAGGGATATCTATAGCACCCCATGTAGAACAGATTTTCGGTGTCCCATCTGGCCATCCAGGACATGCCTGTGGAGGCTACGACCCTGATGTCGCTAGGGCGTACAGTAATCACAGCACATAATGCAAGATGCATGAGTCATACAATCCAGTCATGCATCAATCCTACGCATACCGTGCGCTCATGTGAGACGATCACCGCCTATCAGGGAGTCTCATAACAACCAGCACTATGTCATATGCAATGGTCAATCATACCTCATAACAGACATGCAGATGATGCGTATGACCATGTATCATGATGCTATGCAGTCACATACTCATAATCAGTATCAATAACCGGCATCAACAATCGACCTCGACAATGTGGACATCTAACCAACATTGCCCCAATGAGTGACCCTCACCGATCCAAACATATAATGGCCCACGGCCTCACACAAGGGCCTACTATACAACACAATGGGCCTTACTCAAGGGTTACATGTACACAACAGGTGGGCCCTGCTCATGGGCCCAACAGACATCACAATGGGCTCCTTTGTCTGACCCTCGAATGATCACAATGGGCCTCATCACCTAGGCCTCAATATACATCACATTGGGCCTTAGACCCGGGCTGAATACACATCACATCGGGCTTCAAATACGGGTTGCATGTTCATCACATTGGACCTTGACAATCAGAATCGGCAATCGGCCATGACAATTCAAAATCAGTAATCGGCCTTGATCGATAATCAGCCTCGATCAATAATCGGCAATCGGCCTCGATCGATAATCGATCATGATAATCGGCCTCGATTAGTAATCGGTCAATCGACCATGATAAACAGAATTAGCAATCGGCCACGTCAATCGACAATCGGCCACAATCGGTAATCGATCACGATAATCGGCTCAGAAATCAGCAGATAAACAAAACAGGGTCCATAGATGATCAGCCGATCAATTATAGTATAAAGATCAGCACTCGGTCGTGGTTATATCAAATCCGATAACACGGAGCCACCCATTTACAGTGAATGGGCCCACTTATTTGGGTTAACCCATGAAGATAATGGGCCTAAGAAGGCCTAAGGGAAGGTCTCAATGTGGACATCCAACCATCATTGCCCATCAATGTGGACATCTAACTAACATTGCTCTCAAGGAGTGGTCCACATAGAACCATACATATAGTGGGCCCATGGCCCCACACAAGGGCCTAATATACATCGTCATGGGCCTCGCTCATGGGCCACATATGCATCACATTGGACCACGTCCATGGGCCTTAAATACATCATATGGGCCTTATAGATATAATGAGTGGGCCGCATTAGTGGGCCATAAACACATCAAGTAGGCCGCATCAATGGGCCGCTCTAATGGGCCTAAAAAGGGCTACAGAAAGGTCATAATGAGGACATCTAACCATCATTGCACATCAATGTGGGTATCTAACCAACATTGCTCCCAAGTAGTGGTCCACATAGAGTTAAACATAAGGTGGGCCCAATTATCTAACAAGTGAGCCTCAAATAATCATCATAGGTGAGCCTTACACATCGCGGTGGGTCAATACCATTGGGCCTAATATACACATCACGGTGGGCTGCATCAATGGGCCGCACTAATGGGCCTATGTACATTACGTGGGCCGCACATATGGGTCAATATACATCAAGTGGGCCGTATCAATGGGCCACACCAACGGGCCTCATATACCTCGAATGGACCGCATTAATGGGCCTAATATCTCACAATGGGCCACACCCATGGGCCACACATACATCTGATGGGCCTCAAATATAACAAGTGGGCCCTACATACGCACAAATGGGCCCCACCGGGTGGGCAACATGGGTACAACATATACAACATACATCGCAGTGGAGCCCACGTCACCATCCAAACATTGTCCATGAAAAACAGCACTGCCCAAACCTCGCCCACCACAATTTAGACGATGCGGATGAAATATATACATCGAAGTGGTGTCCACAGTCCAAATGGGTCCCACAAAACTTACCGACGTCGGTACAACAACAATGGCTACTGGGCCAGCCATCAAATGAATGACATGGTTAAAACGCATGCATCAAGGTGGGCCATACATCCATCAAAGTGGACAGACAACGTGAATACAATACATTCATCAAGGCAGGCTTCATACAATTAGGGCGCGTCCCGCAACACTGTCTATGTACAGCCGGTGTGGATGTAAAACACATTGACTCAAGGGGGGAGGCACTCGCTGCCATGGTGGGGCCCATGTCCAATGGATGGACGATAAGGATCTAATACGTGCATCGATGTAAGTCCCACTTGTCCCATGTGGGAAATAGATGGACAGCTTGAATATAAAAATACATCATGGAGGGGCCCACACGAGTGGACGGTGTGGATCTAAACCCACACATCACGTGAGGGTGGGCCACGCCCTCTAGATGGATGGACGGTTTAAATAAAATACTGCCTGATGATCAGCCCACGGGAGGCATCAATTACATCAAATGTGGGTCCCACCAGATGGACTGACTGTGGGTATACATACATCATGCGGGGGACCCACAGATCTGACGGTACGATTACAGAAGGTATACATCAAGGTGGGTCTCATCCCACACGTGCAGTACGTGTGGGGTGGGCCCCGTATACCAACCAAATGGGAAGCAGCATAGATATAACACGTACCAAGTGCTGGACCACAACACTTGATGACATCTGCCTAGTTAGATGGGTAGGAGGTGGTCCCCATCAAATGAAAGGTTAGGATGAAACACATCTGATGGTAAGACCATCATATCTTGCTGACGTCATGACACCGGCTAAATAACTGGTGTATAGTACTCCAGCCAATCCACTCATAGCAGGTGGGTCCCAAAGAGATGGATGGCGTGGACTTACAATACATACCTCATCGGTGGAGCACACGTCAAAATGAATAGATGGTTAGGATATACAACATGTCAGCAAGGTGGGCCCCATCTGTACAGAAACGGACGGACAGTGTGGATGGGACCCACAACGTCTAGCGTCAGGAAGGTAGGTCCCTCGTGGGGCTATCATATACATATGATATATATATAATATAATAATGCATTATCATGTATCTATATTTATATAAAGGGTCCAGTGTTATACTCATATTACAAGTGGGTCCCACTCCCACATGTGTCACACGTGTGAGATGGGCCACGTTCGGACATACAGACGGTATAGATATAAACATACATCATGGTGGCCCACCGTCCATGCCTGCTGGACAGTGTAGACCAAAGCATACATTATGGTTGTTTTCACCAAATGGATGACGGTGTGGGCATACATCCACACATAAGTGGGTCCCACGTGGGGCTCACCATAATATTTATCTGCCATCCAATCTGTTGATAGGGTCATACGGAACCGGATGAGGAGGAAAACCAATTTGCATACTGATCCAAAACTTCTGTGATTACCCAAAAGAGTTTCAATGGTAAACGTTCAATCGACATTGTTTCATGTCATGTGGACCACCTGAGTTGTGAATACGGCTGATTTTGAGGGAGGACCACTGCCCTAAGGGGGCCCATCAAAATACATAGCGTTGATGTACACAAGCATCATGGTGGGGCCCACGGTTGGACCCTGCCTCCAGCGCCTATGCAGCAGGACGCTGCTGGCGTCCTTGGCTGTTAGCGGCAGCAGCTTGCCGCTGCTGCTTTTTTTTTTTTTTTAATTATATATTTCTGAATTATTTCCTAGATGGGACCCTCATCAGGAAAATCCAGCCCAGCCATTGCACTCTACAACTCAAGACAGACCCGACAAGTCTAATATTCAAAATATTTTGGCTCAATATGGGTCCTAATCTGTTTTTTAACGGTAAAGATTGATATTTTCTATGTTATGGCCCGCCAAACAATCAGATTAGGTTCATTTTTCGGCTCAACGCCTAAAATATTCTGAAAAATAAGATGAACGGCATGGATTATATTCATGCATCAAGGTGGGACCAATATAAGTAGCCCACCCAAAAATCTAAAAACCACTAACTCTATACGTATATTATTATTTTATTTTATTTTATTTTATTTTGTTAGCCTGTAAGTACACACCAGTGTCAGTACATGAACTCCATGTTAGCCATACCCTCTACACGTCCAGCGTCCAGGGACGCTGGACGGCATGGATTAAGATTGCATCACGGTGGATCCCACATTCACATGGCCCACGTTTTATCAAGGTGGGTCCCACATGAACGTGGCCCACCTAATAGTTCTGATATTTGTGTTTTCTCATCATCCATAAGGTAGGGTCTGCATAACTTGAATGGTTTAGATAAGACATACATCAAGATGGAGTCCATCCGAGTGGGCCACACATCACACAAAATTTTAAAAAAGAAAGAGAGATAGAGAGAGAGAGAAGCACCCACCTATCCTTCATCTTCCTCTTTAGCCTTCCAATGCTCCAAAAGTGCTCTTACAATGGTGAGGATGATGATCCAAGGGTGGAGATGGGAGATAGGGTGGGACATTGGATCTCTCTTGAAATTGCTTGGAATGAGAGAGAAATGAGAGAGATGAGTGATATAGGAAGAGAGTAATGGATGTGTAAGAAAAAGGATGGGTTGGGTTGAATTTTGTGTAAAGGAGGTATGGGTGGGGAGAGGGAGAGTTGACTTGTGAGGGAGGTGAGGTGGCATGGGATATGGGTGATGTACTTGACTTGATGGGATGGAGTACTTGACACTTGATGCGATTGATGGGACATTCTCTTGGGATTGCAACGCGCGGCGTTTTCCTCGAACTGAACGCGGGCTCACATCTCCTGGCCCGGGGATCGCCTCGGCGTGCAAGACATGGCATCGAAACCGCGGCAACGGTGCGGTCGTCAAGGTACAAGTCTCGAGTTGAGCCGACTCTAAAATACGGGATCTGACTCGGGATCGCGCGCAAATATTAGAAAAGGTCGAAGGTTGCCGAAATTTGACCAGTAAGACCGCGGAAGTTTACGGAATGGTACAGACTAAGATATGGGTCTTATAGTGTATCTCAAGGTCTCACTCATGAAGGGTGTAGTTCGTTTTGGGACGAAGGGCAAGCTTGCCCCGAGATTCATAGGACCTTTCGAGATCACTAGGCGCATTGGCGCTGTGGTCTATCAGCTTGCCTTGCCATCGCAGTTGTCTGGTGTCCACAATGTCTTCCATGTCTCTATGTTGAGGAAGTGTGGGTCAGACGTCGTTCCTGTTATTGATTGGCAGCCGTTGGAGGTTCATGAGGATGCTTTTTATATTGAGTAGCCAGTTCGTATCCTCGATCGAAAGGAGCAGGTCCTCAGAACCAAGGTCATTCCCTTGGTGAAGGTGCAGTAGGGCCAACATAGTGTGGATGAGGTTTCTTGGGAGTGCGAGGCAGAGATCCGCGAGCGTTATCTCCATCTTTTCGATGATTGATTGTATGATGTATTATGGTACTTGATTATATATGATGTTATGTTTCCTATCTCCTTTTTGAGTTATGGTTAGTTGCGATGATAGTATAAATTTCGAGGATGAAATTTTTATTAGGTAGGGAGAGCTGTAAGACCTGTATCCTAATCTGTACTGTTCCGTTGCTTCCCGCGATCCTTCTCGTCAAATTTCGGCGGCCTGCGACCTATAATCGACTTTGCGCACGACCGTAAGTCGTATCCTATACATTTGAGTCGACTTAACCTAAGACTTGTATCATTGCGATTGCACCGTCGCCGCGGTTCCAACGCCGCGACTCATGCACCGATCCGATACCCTGACTAAGAGATGTGGGTCGACGTTTATTTTGAGAAAACGCCGCGCATTTACATTCCCAAGAGAATCTCTACAAAGTGTCAAATCAATCACATCAATCAATCCCATCAATCACCTCTCATGTCAAGTACAAAGCACCCATGCTTCCTTTCACCATAAGTCAAGCAACCACCAAAGTCAACTAACACATCACCTCACCCATCACTCACATCCATCAACCATCACCTCATCACTCCTCCTTACATCCCATCTCCATCTCTCATTTCTCAACACACCAACCCAAGCAAGGGAGCACTCCCACGTCCAAGCCTTCCCATGGAGAGAAGTGCATGTGTGAGGCCCACTTCCCACTACCAAATCTCTCATCCTAGCCATCTATTTTCCATCTCCACCATCAAAGTGAAGCTCTAGGAGACCGGCTATCCAACGGACTAAGAAGATCAAGTGGTAGGTGTTTCCATAAGCTAGATTTTCATATTTTTATGATGGGCCAAGTGAGGCCCACCGATCAATGGTGTGGATCTCATTTGGAACTGTAAGATGTGGCTGATGACCCATCTTAATCATCAAATCATTCCATGATGGGGCCATTCTCCATGTACCCCATCATGATGTTTACTTTTCTTGCATTATGAGGTCATATAGACCGTTCATTTTGGATGGAGAGGGATCTCCACCGTTGATCTTTTGTTTGAATGGCCCGTATGAAAGGGGACCCTTTGATGTATGATTGGATGATTGAAACGGAAGGCCCATAGTGTCGGGGTCCCTCCATCACGCGTGTCCCACTCTTTTACCCTCTATCTCTCTCCCTTCTTCTTTTGTTAAGTTTTTGTGTGATGATATGACCCTATGGCCCACTTGGATGGACCCCACAATGGGGCATGTATTGGATCCAAACCATCTAAAGGCGGGGTCCACTTTACATATGTATTGTAACCACACCACCTCATCATGTGGTGGCCCACCTATGAAGGGCCCACCTTAACACACAGTGCTGGCCAAATAAACAAAAAAAAAGAATAAATTCATTCTGAAAATCCTCCTTGTAGGATCCCGGGATCGGAATCTGGTATTTGATTATCAGAAGCCGAGAATGGGGCACTAAGGAGGCTGTCAGTACCGGATTCGGCAATCGAGATTTGTGTGAATCTGATTTTCGGATTCGGGGCGTGACAGAGAGACCCGTGAACTATTCAGGAGACTCTTGATGAGCTTGATGCCGAAAAGTGGAAGGTGGCTATGGATGATAAGATGGACTCGTTACACAAAAATCACACATGGGAGCTGGTGGAGCTTCTAGTGGGCTGAAAAACGATCGGATCCAAGTGGTTATTCAAAAGGAAACAGGATAGATACAAAGTGAGGCTGATAGTGAAGGGGTATGCTCAAAGAGAAGGAATCGACTTCACAGAGATATTTGCGCCGGTGGTTAAGCAAGTATCCATTAGATTCGTGTTGGCGTTGGGTGCCCAATACGATCTCAAGGTGGAACAGATGGATGTCAAGATTACATTCTTACGTGGGGAGTTGGAAGAGCAAATCTCCATGAAGCAACCAAAGGGCTGCAAAATTAAAGGGGCAAAGAAAAAAGTTTGCAGATTAATGAGGTCATTGTACGGCTTGAAACAATCGCCTAGGCAGTGGTATAAAAAATTTGATTATTTCATGTTGAGCCAGAAATTTACTCGGAGTGAATATGATCACTGTGTCTATTACAAGATACTGAGTGATGACAGATTCATCATCCTAGTATTATATGTTGATAATATGTTAATCGTCAATCATTATATGTCTGAAATCAACGTACTGAAGACTCATTTATCAGGGATATTTGAGATGAAAGATCTGGGGGCTACAAAGAGAGTTTTTGGTATAGATATTCATAAAGACGGGAAAAAGAATAGACTTTGGTTATCACGGGCAGAATACCTTAAAAAGGCGTTGATCAAATATGAGATGGATTTGGCAAATCCGGTGAGCATTCCCCACACGGCTCACTTCAAGCTTTCCTTAGAACAATATCTTAAATCAAATGTGGAAAAGCAGGTTATGTCTCATGTGCCTTATTTGAATGTGTTTGACAGTTTAATGTATTCTATGGTCTGCACAAGACCAGATATTTCACAGGCAGTTGATTTTATGAGCAAATACATGTCAAACCTCAGCAAGCAACATTAGGAAGCGGTGAAATGACTGCTTCAATACATTCAAGGTACAAAAGACTACATCTTAACTTTTGAGAAGACAGGGGCAAAGTTGGTAAGGTTTGTGGATTCATACTACGCAGGCAGTGTGGATCTATAAAGTCAACTTCAGGTTACTCATTTGTACTAGTGGGTGGAGCAATTAGTTGGATGTCAAAGCTTCAGTCCGTGGTGGCTCTTTCCACGATCAAAGATGAATATATGGCAGTAACAGAAGTGTTTAAGGAATGTGTTTGGTTAAGAGGCATGATAAATTAGTTGGGACTTCAGCAGGAAGCCATGCTGATTAATTGTGATAGCGAAAGTGCTATCAATTTGGCTAAAAAAATTTTCTATCACTCATGTACTAAACACATTAGTGTTCGTCACCACTTTATCCGACAAGTGCTTGAGGAATGAGGCATAGCACTGGAAAAGATTCACACCAGTGTGAATCCAACAAACATGCTCACCAAGGTCATTCTTATGGAGAAGTTCAAGTTCTATGCAACTTCTCTGGGCTTCGCGATAGCGTAAAAAGGAGGACAGAGTGTGCACGAGAAGCATTGATTAAAGCTATGATGTGATGCAGAGATAAGATAAGAGGTCAAGAAGCTACATATTTGAAGATTGAAGATATGGTGGAGATTGTTATTAAAAATATGTCTTAAATTTGGATATCTTCGACTAGCCCTAAGAAAGTTCCGCTCGAAGTCCATCAACTATGTACTTGGAGTTCCCGAGATCTTAGACGAGTCGAAGGACATGCTCGATGAGTCAAAAGTCCTTTGACTAGTGGAAGCTTTGGCTTAACTAGTTGAAGGTTACGCAGATTATACGTGGACTACGTAAATTTGAGATAGTTTTTAGAGAGGCGCGTAAGTGGGGTTTTCTAAACTATAATAGGAGTCTCTAGGATCATTTTAAGGTATTCTAAGGATTCATAAAGTATTCTAAAGGATTTCTAGAAGGAGTTCTAAGGTTTCAAAGGGTGTGGAAAGGGTGAGATTCATGCTTGTATGAATCGGGTAAGCTTTTCTCTTTGTAATCTATGCTTTCATAGTGAATTTCTATTGCTTTGTGCCGTGATTTTTTCCCGAAAGAGTTTTTCACGTTAAATCTTTGTGTTCTCTTGTGGTTGCATGGTGCTCTTGGATTGTTATCCTAGATCCATCTCTGTCTGATTTCGCAGCACAAATCCCAATAGTAATGGCCATAACAGCCATTATGAAAAAAATGACTCATAATTACTGGTAACGGCACGTTACATCCCCTATAGAGGCCATAATAGCCCTGTAATGGTCTATTACGAGACATATACATGTTTTTCATACTTTTTAATCAATATTATGGGGAAAATACAGGTTTTTAAAAGTTTTTTCAATAAATTTAAAAATAAAAAAGAAAGACTGTAACAGCCGTTATGGGGCTGTAACAGTCGTAAGGTAACAGTGGTGGCCGCCACCATTACTGTCAGACCTGTATCCTAAACCGTATCGTTCCATAGGCTTCTGCGGTCCTCTCGGTCGAATTCCAGCGACTTGCGATCTTTAATTGGCATTTATGCGCGACCCTGAGTCATATCCTGTATTCCAGAGTCGGTTCAACCCGAGACTTCCGTCGCTGCGGTTTCGACGCCGCGTCTCGCGCGCCGAGATGATAACCAGGCCAAGAGATGTGGGCCCGCATTCAGTTCGAGAAAAAACGCCGTGTATTACAATCTCAAGAGAATGTCTCATCAATTACTTTAAATGTCAAGTATTCCATCCCATCATGTCAAGTACAACACCCATCCCCAAGCAACCCCTAAAGTCAACTCTCTCTCTCTTTCTCTCCACCCATCAAGTACACCCATCCATCACTCACCTTTTCACCATCACCTTCTTACATCACCTCTCTCTTTCTCTCTCTCATCTTTCTCTCATTTCAAACTTCATCTCTCAAGCAACCATGAGAGAGGTGGACATCCATGGGAGAGAAGCTTGGTGTGGCCCACCTTCCTACCATCCAATCCCACCCTCCAAGATCAATCTCAACCGTTGAAATTCATCCATTAGAGCTTTAGCATACATTGGCGGAAGAAAGAAGAAGAGATCTAAGGTGGGTGATTTTATCAATTGATTTAGTGATTTGACGGCCCACTTGTGGTGGGACCCATCTTGATGTATGATTTATATCAAGAGGGCCCCTCCGTCACTCCGACCTCTCTCTCTCTATCTCTTTTGTGATGACCGTGTGGCCCACCAGTTTTTTTGTGTTTTATCAAGCCGTCCAGTTGGGACCGTGGAGCCCACTTGATTTATGTGTTTCATCCACACCGTCTAGACTATCTGGATGGTGCTGGACTATTGGAGGTGCTATAGTGGGCCACCCTAATGATGGATGTGTTGTTCCATGTTGTCCATCTGATGGCTATGTGGGGCGCACCGTGATGCATTTGTGATCCACACCGTCCATCTATCAAGTGGACCACACTGTAAAAGTAGCACGAGATTGAACATCTACCATTGATACCCTTTTTGGGTACGGAAGTTCTGGATCCATATGAAATTTGTTTTTCCCCTTTATTCAGGTCCTTGTGACCTTATCATCAACAGATTGGATAAAAATAAACGTTATGGTGGGCCCCACGTGGGACCCACCGGTGAAGAAGATTGGCTGGTGTACGCATACACCAACTATTTTGTTGTTGTACTGATGTCAGCAGGTTCTGTGGGTCCCACCTTGGCTATATGGGTTTCATCCACACTATCAGTCCATCTGGACGAGGCCCCACATGATGCCTTTGTTTATCAACACCGTCCATGTATGTGGACCCCACTTATATACCTGTTGTATATAACATTAGCAAGTGCTGTGGGGCCAACCATGATGTATGTTTTGATCCACATCATCCAAAATATCTGGACGGTGCTGGACCACCTTTGGACGGTGTTATGGACCCCACCTCGATGTATGTTTCATATCCACGCCGTCCAGAGTGTTTGGACAGTGTTGGACAATGTATGGACAATGCTGATTTGCATGGACAATGTCTGGATGTTGTTGTCCTCTCAAAAAGGTAAATAAATTATATACGTGGTGGGTCCCATGTGGGACCCACGTTGTTGTTGTTGTTGTTGTTGTGTGTGTGTGTGTGTGTATATATGTGACATATGTGGTGGGCCCCATGTGGAATCCACGTTGATGTATGTGCATATGTGGTGTCCACTGTCCATTGCAGGATGATGGGACCCACTTGATATATGTACCTTGTATCCACGACGTCCATTGCCCAGTCGTGGGACCTCACCTTGATGGATGGGTTGTAATCCACACTGCCGTGGATCCCACGTGATGTATGTGTCGTCCACCTGATGGACGTGGGGTCCCACCCTGAGATTTGTGTTTTATTCACCGTCCAGAATGCTGGACGGTGGGACCCATCAAGATGTATATGTTGTATCTACGTCATTCAGGGCCAGCAGGCCCAACCATGATGTATTTGTTACCCGGGCCGTTCAGGACTAGTATGCCCATTTGCTGCTGTAATGAGGCCCATTTGCTGCTATAATGAGGCCCACTTATTTATATATGAGGCCCGTTTGATATATGTATAGGCTCAACATGAGGCCCATTTGATGTATTTGAGGCTCACATGATGTGGCCCGATTTGATGTATTAGGCCCACTATGTATGTGTGAGGCCCACCTATTGTATATGAGGCCCGTGTTTGAGGTCTGATGAGATGTGTACGTGGCCCAAGTGATAAGACTCATGGTGATGTATTTGAGGCCCGAATATGAGGCCCATTATGATGTATTTGTGACCCATTTGGCGAGGCCCATACGATGCACATGTGGTCCATGAGCGAGGCCCATGGTGATGTATATTAGGCCCTTGTGTGAGGCCGTGGGCCCACTATACGTTTGGCCCTATGTAGGCCACTCCTTGGGAGCAATGTCGGTTAAATGTCCACATTGATGGGCAATGATGGCTGAATGTCCACATTGTGACCTTCCCTTAGGCCGATTGTCAAGGCCGATTATCGATACCAATTATGAGTATGTGACAACATTGCATCATGATACCTATACCTTGGAGCCCGCCTTGTGTATATTGGGCCCCATAGGGAAGTCCAGTTTATTGCTCGATAGAGAGGGTAAGAAGCCCACTTATTGCACTTAGATTTGGATCTGCCCTCGGTGGGAGATATAGTAACGCTCCATCACTGTGATCACATGTGGGCGGGCGCACGTGGGCGGATAATAAGTGGCCGAGGCATGAGGACCTGAATTGGTAGACTACTATGCTAGCAGGCTACTGTGCACACAATGAAGGCAGAACTTTGTCCCACATCGGGAGCATCGTCTAATGTTGTGGTGGCTATAAGTTGGATTATTTCCTTAACTATCCTATCGCATTTTAAATCAGTGAGCCTATTTTGATATTTGGACTAAATCTGTCATCCTTCTGTGGACCCCCATCATTCGTATGCATGTTGTGATGGATGATTGATTAAAGCAGATGTCATTAGGTTAAGATGTTAATGGGACTCGTTATGAGACGGAGTTATCCCAACATGTTCACGTGATACGCGCAGGCTTGATGTATGACCTAGATGAGGTTGATGGTATTTGTAGCTCTTCAGGATTTACATATTACATTGCATCATCGGCATCTGATATTTGGCTATCTATGATTCCGCATTTGCATAACTGATCCGCATTGCATATTCTGATATTGAATGATTTATAGACTTACTAGCATGTTTCCGTATTACTCTGATATTGTGAGATTTATAGACTTGCCAGTATTTCTGCTTACTTTGATATCTATATGCTTGGCACGTGCATCGCACACACTTTCACCACCCTCTAAGCTTTTTATAAGCTTATGCATGATAGATGCGTGCAGGTGGCGTTATGTCGCAACAGCATTGAGCTTGGAGCATGCAGTGGACTCTTGGAGTTTTGATTTCGATATATGTATTTCCCTTTTAGTATTGTATTCAAATGTTTATATTAGTGGATATGTGATGATGATGTAGTCTTTGTGATTTGGGTCTACTTGTGGTTATGCTTCTTATGAAATAAATGTACGTTGGAAAATTCCTCCTTATAGGATCGCAGGATCGGAATTTGGCGTATAGGCGCTGGGAGCCGAGAATGGGGTGCGACGGAAGCCGTCGGCACCGGATTCGGCAATCGAAAATTTTGTGAGCTCAGTTTCCGAGTTTGGGGCGTGATGGTTACCGTTACGGAACACCTTGGTTGTTAGTCATGTTAGATGCAATTTTTGAAATAACAGATAACGGAACAGTTGATATGTGGCCATTGCTCCCATAGAGCCCAATTCTTCCTAAGCTTGCAATGGAGCTATTCATTAAAAACAACAGTCAAGATCTGCCTCTGGCCTTTACCAATGAAAAAACGATTGGGTGTCACTGAAACTGAAACTCCAAAAGGGGAACTACAACCAACGTTGTAAGTCTCATTTACAGCCATGTTGGTGACCATTCTTTGAACTGTTCTTGATTGGTTTAGAAAGGCTATGGTGATGGCAGGCTAGTTCAGGTCCGTGCCGGTAACGGTATATGTCCCACAACTCTGGCCAGTGTAATGCAGTACGACAGGACTGGAACCGTTGATGCCACAGAGGAACGATAAGAAGTCACTAAATTCTGCAAAATCAAGTCATGTCCATTGCGAAATAAAAAATAAAAAAAATCAGTTTTACTGCTAGAGCTCAAAAGAAGTGAGCAACATTCCAAAATTTCAAAAATGATAAGAATGCCTAGTTAAGAGATTGATTAGCTAATGCTAAAGGAGCCTTTTTAATTCCTTGCTCTTTTAGCCTTTTATTTTTAAATCCTCCAAGTTCACACCGACAAACCAATCCTAACTATCCAATTGATGGCTATCAAAAGGATGGTTAAAGGTAAAAAAGAAAAAAGAAAAAAAGTTGATGGTCCAGATCCCAAAGGCATAAGCAGATGGTTTCTATTATCTTCTGAGTGTAATTTCTGACCTACACTCCGTCCGCAATTAGGTCAGAGATTTGGACGGTCCGGATTGTCGTACAACTATGCCATTTTTCAAATGGTGCAAAACTATCACAGCAGTCACGGCCCAAAATCAAATGTATGATTGTTTCATCAACCATCATATTAGTTTTCGCATGGATAGAGGGTGCCATGATTTGGCTCGGCTCAGAACAGATGAAATGATCAAGAGCCCTTGAACAGAACAAGTTTAGGAAAAATGGGTACTGCTTTCACAAAAATAATCAGAATATGTTTATGTACTCTTCATGTAAATATAGAAATGTCAATCCACTCCAAACAGCAATTAAAAAAAAAATGTCCTTCCTACCTTTTGCTTTGTTCAAAGAACTAAAAACATTAAACTTCAGATGCACTTTATTATCTAGATTCATTCAAGTCTTGTTCTAGTAAAAAAGGAATCCAAAGTCATTTTCTCTTCCCATATGAACTGCTGACATAGGGCCCAAGTCTCCATGTCATCAAATTGCTTGTCATTTAGCTGGAGGTGTCATTGATTTGGTTGTTATTTTGTGAGGCTGTGGGCCCTACGGAGCCGGATTATGTGGTGATTTTCTATTTGATTTACACAAAAAGTACCTCAATAAGTGTTATATACACTTTTGAGGTGGTATACCGTTTTATCTGCTTTTGGTGATAAAATAATACAACTTCATGTTTCTGAAATTACCAAATGTGAAAAAAGGTCCATCTATCAACAACAAATATTGTAAGAGTAAATAACAGCTTCCTACAAATAAAATCAGGCCATTGTGTCAATATGTGGCAGGGGTATATGAATCAGGAAGTCCATCAAGTGGGCCCTAACATGGATGGTGCATGGTTCAAAGCCCATATAACAATCGGGCAATCCTAGTCATCATAGTTCTGCACTTCTTCCCATTGAATTTTGATCCTTGACTGATTTACTTTTACACTGTAGATTTCGTAAGGTAACTTATCAGATAAGCTGGTAATGCATGTATACTCCATTTGCTCTTCTTAGTTTATACTATTCATCATGTGTCACCATATAGTGCAATTTTATTTGCATTGTTGGCACCTTGATATATCTTGAGCGGAAGGTAAGCATTCAAAACCATAGTGTATTTTCATCATGTGTATCAACCATCATCCCCTGCCAAACTATCAAATAGCTCTTCTTCCTCTTTTTCTTCCCTTCCAAGCAAAGGAAGATGATAAAGTCATCCACCTTCCATCATGGAGTTGCAGACCTGCCATTTTGAACCCCACCATCTGCTGTCATCCCTTGGAGTTACTGTAGATCCATCCTCCATGGCCAATTTGTGAATTGGACCATGAAGATTTGATTCAATTAATATCATCCAATCCAAGCAACTTGAACTGCAAATTAGGTTGCTCGAACTAATTAACAGTCTGCAAATTAGGTTGCTCGAACTAATTCACAAATGCAACGAATTTGGTAACTGTGGTTTCAGCAACAAAATCAGTGGCTAATGAATGTGGATTTTGGGCATGTTTCATTCTTTCCGCTTCATGGCATTCATATATCATGTTTATCTCATGTATATTCTATAGGGTGACCAAGATGAGTTAACATGAAGATTGGCTTGATTGGCTTTGTGCCTGGCCAAATTGTGCAAGCATATGAATTGCTGCGATGATATATCAAGAAGACCCCACAGTTGATTATTCATATGGCGAGATTGTTAAATGGTGATGCTTCCTTTATGTGCATTTTCAAGAAAATGTGCATGTGTTAGATTGTGTCAAAAGCATGATGGGAAGGTAGCCAAGTCAAGATTGGATTACATAGGTGAGTTAGAGAAATATTGTAGATGATTAAAAAGTACTAATGATGTACATGTAACTTATATAAGGCATTATATTGAATGGACAGTCAAATTTTGGTGTAAATATTTTTATAAGTTGATCTTTTTTCCTTTTTTGTTTTCTCAGGTGCGTGTTTACAAAGAGCCATCACTCACAATTCCTGAAACACTGGGAATTGTGCAGCATGATATTTTGAATAACAGAAGGCAGAAGGCAGGTCTTGACTAAGGTGAGTACCATGGTTTCACTTTCATATCCATGAGTACCGTGGGATTTCATTGCAGTACTCTTGCTGGTGTGATCAGTAAGAGCAGTGGGGATGACGATAAATGCCTTGAAGATCAACTATGTGATGCCAAGGCTGCTGCTGGGAAAGTTGAGATAATTGAAACAATTGGAAAAAAAAAAAAAAGTCATTTAGTTTTGTTTTGTGTATAGAGATTCTCTTTGTATATAGACAATTGATGTTTCTTTTGCCTCTCTCTCTCTCTCTCTCTCTCTGTCTTCTTCTTCTTCTTCTTCTTCTTCTTCTTCTTCTTTTTTTATAATAATGCAGGAGACTTCTAGAGGATATGAACCCAAGGGTAGCGTATTACTCTTCAGCCTTCCTCTTGAAGGCAGGCCATTTATCCTTTTGACATTAGAGGCAATATAAGATAAAAACTGATTAGATAGTGCATACAACTGGATTTTCTGTTTTGATTTGCTTAATTTGTGCATTTTATGGCTGTGACAGACTAATTTCATGGACTCCAGTATTGCTTTGATGATTCAGCTTTGATTTATTGTGACTTTCTTGCAATTTGCTTTGAACTACAGAATTGATGTGGTTTTTGAGTTTTATATGTTGAATTCGTGTATTTTATGGCAGTTTCAAATGTACTTTCAGATAGTTATAACTATTTGCCTTGTGCTGCCACAATGATGATGAACATGATTTTTCAGTCATTTTTGTTTTATTGATTGATGTTTTGCATATTGGTAATTCAAGTATGTTGTAGCAGAACTCTGTGGTTCTGTCAAACTTATGTTTGCCAATCTAAAAGGCACATATGGTTTTATCAATCTGCACATATGTTCTAGGTTATCGAACTTCTGTGAATTTTGTTGAGTTGTGAATTTTGTATCAATGTTTTATATAAATCTCTCTCTCTCTCTCTCTCTCTCTCTCTCTCTCTCTCTACGAATCTATTTATCTACCTGTCTCTCTCTGTATCTCTGTATCTATCTATCTATCTACTAATTTATTTTGAACTGCTTTCCTTGTATAGTGATGCTGGATTCAATAGCATTCACGGTGAAATCTATCTACTATTCAATAGTACTAGTTCTTGTGACATTATTTTCAGCAACATTTTTGTAATCCACTATAAATATTTTTAAACATTTTATTTTTAGAAACATTTTAGTAATCCACTAATCTCAAAATTTTCACCCTAAACATTTCCTTCCTATCTCTATTTTCTTCATTTCAGCACAATTTTATTCTGTATTTTCTGTTGCCAAATGTTTATTTTTCCTGGCTAGATCATGTGGAAGTTTTCAGAATGCTGGAAGTGGGAACATGCGGTTCCATTGCGTTTCGTGATAACCAAAAGTTGTCTGAAGATTGAAAAGTGTATGGGAGACCCAAGTGCTAAATCCTGTTCTAAAAGAAGATCAAGATGCCCAAGTAGGGGTCTCTTGTTATAGATTTGCTTTTCTTGGAATTTTATGATGTTTTACTGAGGATATGCTTTGTCGCTCTCTCTCTCTCTCTAACAAGCAGGTTGGGCCTAGGTCTAACGTATGTAATTGCAATGAAGCTAGAGAGAGGTGCTGTTTCAAAGGATATTTGTTCGGGTTTCAAGGAAACTACTTGTAAGACCCGTATCTTGGTCCGTACCTTTCCGTACACTTCCGCGGTCGTACCGGTCGAATTCCGGCAACTTTCGACCCTTAAACAATATCGACGCGTGACCTGGATTCATGTACCGACAACCCGAATCGACTTAACTCGAGACCTATACCATAGCGACCGCGCCGTCGCTGCGGTTCCGATACCGCGACTCACGCGCCGAGGCGATACCCTGATCAAGAGATATGGGCCAACGTTCGGTGCGAGAAAACGCCGCGCGTTGCGAAAAACCAAGAGAATCTCAACGATGTGTCACATCAATCACATCAATCCCATCAATCAATCACCCATCAACCCATCACATGTCAAGTACACATCACTCTCACCCATTTTCCCAAGCATCCACAAAAGTCTTCACATCCCATACCTCTCTTACTCCAAAGCTTCAAAAGTCAAGCTTTTCTTACACAACCATCACTCACCCATCCATCCATCACTCTCTCTCTCCCTTTACATCACTCTCTCTCTTTCTCTCTTTCTCATTCCAAGAAAAACTACCAAGCAACAAAAAATCTCAAAGAGCTCCCACGTATGGCATTTCTCCAAAGACCCTAAGCTCCAAGTGGCCCACCTTCCTACCCCAAAATCCCCCATCTCAACCCTCCATTCCTCATCCTAACCGTTGAAGTTGAAGCCAAGGTGCCAAGGAACCCCTAGGAGCGAGAAGATCGGACGGTGGGTGCTTCTATAGGGTAGTTTTTATTGTTTTTATGGTGGACCAAGTGAGACTCACCGATCCATGGTGTGGATCTCACTTGAGACCCTTATTTGTGGCCGATGGACCACTTGGATCATCATGATCGTTCCATGATGGGGCCAATCTCCATGGACCCCATCATGATGTTTATTTTCACTCAAAAAGGTCATCTAGACCGTCCATAACGGTGGAGAATGGATCTCCACCGTTGATTTATAATTTTGATGGTCCCATGATCAAAGGGGTCCATTTATTGTATGTTTCATTGCAAGGGAGGGCCCATAATGTCGGGGTCCCTCCATCACAAGCCGTGTCCCACTCTCCATGCCTCTCTCTCTCTATTTTATTTTATTTTATTCTATTTATTGCAAAAGGATGGTGTGGCCCACTTGAATGGATCCCATCTTGATGTATTTATTTTATTCAAGTGGGGCCCACCGTAGACGTTATTCTCATGCCGCCTATCATGTGGTGGCCCACTTCATCGGGGCCCACCATTTCAACAAAAAAAAAAGAAGGAAGAAGTTATGTAACTGTCCAGCGTCTGGGACGCTGGACGTTGTGAAGGAAAACAAAAAAAAAGAAAAAAGAGAGGGAAGCCTTTTTGGTGGCCCACTTGCATAGGCCCCACCTTGATGTTTATAATCGATCCAAGCCGTCCATCCTCTTACCCACGGCATTTTAGCCGTTGGGTAGAAGTTTGGAGGTGATCCAGTCACCTGGTGGGCCATAGCGTCAAAGATCACACCCTCACCATTCAAACACTTTTTTTTTAATTTATTCCATTTTCTTTCATCAAAAAAAATTAAACTTTAGACTCTTTTGGACGGCATCGAGCCACTGATCGCGATGGCTGGGTTGGATTTCGGCGTAGCGGGCCCCGTGTATAAAAATCTCCAAGAAAGAGTTTTCTTCCAAAAATTGCAAGAGGCAAGGCCTCTTGCTTCTGACAAGCCAGAGACGCTGCACGCCAGTAGCGTGCTGGCGTGCGTATAGGCGGGCGGTGGCGTCCAGAGAGGGACCCACGGCCCCAGCCGTGGGCCCCACCTTGAAGTTTGTATGCTATCCAAGCCGTCTATTGGGTGGGTCCCCATCTCAGGTGGGCCCCCTTCGAATTCCAGATTGCTCCAAAACTCATGCGGCCCACACCGTAAGAAACAGTGTGAATGAGTACCCACCATTGAAACTCTTCCTGGGGCCCACTGTAGTTTCGAATCAAGCTGAAATTTTTGTTTTTCCGTTCATACAGGTCTGAGTTACCTTATGAACGGGTTGGATTCCAAATAAACAGTAGGGTGGGCCACATTTGTGGGACCCACGTGGATGTATGCCAAGTCCACCGTCCAAACGGACGGTGGCACTCACCGTGATGGCGCCCCCCCCCCCTTGCTTGCGTGCCTCCACCGTCCAGCGGACGGTGGGGCCCTGGGAAAATGTATGTGTTATTATCCGCACTGTCCATTGGACAGTGGGACCCACCATGATGCATGTAATGTATCTAAACCGTCCATCCACTTAGTGAGACCATTTTTAATGCATGAATTATTAGGTGGGTGGGCCATTCATTTGGGTTGGCCCATTTAAATTGTAATAGGCCTATGTGCTAGGCCCAATTGAAAAATAAATAAATAAATAAATAAATAAATAAAAAGGGGCTATGGGCTAGGCTCACTTGGCTTATGAAACGCTTATGGGCTAGGCCCATTGGATCCACTTAAGGCCTAAGATCCTAGGCCCATTTAATGTACTTCAAGGCCCATGTAATTGAACCTTTTTGTGGAAATTTTAAAAGGGTCTATGGGCTAGGCCCATTCGAATTTCAAAAGGCCTATGGGCTAGGCCCATTTGGTTTGTGAAATGTTTATGGGCTAGGCCCATTGAATTCATTCTAGTCACAAGGATTTAGGCCCATATGATGTGTTGCAAGTCCATGGGACTAGGCCCCTTCGATGTACTTCAAGGCCCATGTAATTGGACCCCTTTTTGTTAAAATTTAAAGCCCATGGAGGTAGGTCAATTATTATATGTAAGACCTAGGGGTTTAGGCCCACTTTGACATACGTACAAGACTCATGGATTAGGCCCATTTGAATTGTTCAAGGCCTAGGAATTTAGGCCCATTCAACTCATACAAGGCCTCTGGGTTGAGGCCCAGTGATATACATTTGGGGGCCCAATTGTGTGGCCCATTTGATACATATTAGACTCATGTGACTAGGTCCAACTGATGTAATCCAAGGCCCACGGGTTTTGACCCATTGCAATGCACTTAAGACCCATTGGTGTGGCCCATTTATATGGCCCATCTGATGGATAAAAGGCCCATAAGATATGGCACATCTGATGAATAAAGGGCCCACTAGATGTGGCCCTTTTGATATATATGTAAGGCCCAATGGGATGAATCTACGGTCCATTGCAATGTGTAATCCCAATACAGGTTATGTAGCGACGTTAAGAAGATTGTGCCTGGGAAGCAATGCTGGTTTGACGTCCACATTGCGAGTGTAATGATGGTTGGATGTCCACATTACGACTCTCCTTAGGGCCCATTACTGGACCATGTTTATCGTATTTAGGCCGTTCAGGCTCATCTGCATTGTAAGATAATGCATTTTATTATAACATGTTTAGTATAGTTTCATGACCCATGATCATACGCATCATATGCATGCTTGATATGAGGATTGACTGATCATGGCATATGCCTTCGGGCAGGTTGTTTATGGGCTCCCGGTTAGGCGGTGTTGCCCTACATGAGCGCACGGTATGCGCAGGATTGGTTGCATGATTGGATAGTGTGATTCATGCATTCCGCATTTGTGTGACATGGTTATTGTACGCCCTAGTGACATCAGGGCCGTAGCCTCCACAGACGCATCGTGGTTGGCAGGATTGGATACCGAAAATACTTGTTCTACATGGGGTACTATAGATATCCCTGGGTGAAAGTCCCTAAACCCTTATGGTACCAAGAGGTTGCTCCAACGTCTAGACCGAGTGGGTAGATGAGCGTTGAGTGCCGATTACCAGACGGTTACGCTCTCCACTGTGTCGTGGTCGGTTGGAAGGGGGTGCGGCCTTACCCGCCCGAGTGTAGGGGGCAATGCTTGGCTGAGTCTGACCAGCTCGAGGAATGGGTCCGCTATCGACGAGTCGCGCCCGATATTGGCAGACGGATAGTGAGGTCTCTTCCACTTACCTTATTGCGCGCGATGTGGCGGCAATCTGGTTTAGAGTGTACTAGACCCCGGTGATATTCCATACTCTGAGCTGTACTGATATGTGGACATTGATGAGTATCTGTATGCTTGAGTTGCATTGTACATTGCATGGCCTTGGGATGGCCGATACCATTCATGCCTTGCATTGCATAGCCTTGGTACGGCTCATGACGTTTTGGTTCCATCTGCATATTCCGCATTACTCTGACATTGCATTCATATTACTACCTTGCGCACACACTTTCACCACCCTCTAAGCTTTCTGTAAGCTTATGCACGACCGTTGCGTGCAGGTGACGTTGGACTGCAGCAGCGTTGAGGCAGGAGCGCGTCGCTGATCATTTTGGAGTTTTCTGTTATTTACCATTGTATTTCCCTTCATGCTCATTGTACTTGTAAAAATTTTCGATCATAGTGGAAATGTAATGGAGTGCTTGGTTGTTGTTTGTGGGTTATGCCTTTGGTTATGCTTGTTACGAATCAAACTGATATTTAAAATCCTCCTTGTAGCATCCCAGGATCGGAACCTGGCGAATGGGAGCTAGGAGCCGAGAATGGGGTTCTACGGAGGCTGTCGGTGCCGGATTCGGCGATCGGGAATTTTGTGAGCCCGGTTTCCGAGTTTGGGGCGTGACACTACTGAGCCACTTGTTTGTTTGAGTGATGGTGAGCTTCAAAATTATTCTAATGTCTAGTTTTTGAAATATAGCATTTGGATGCACAATTCAATAGAATTGTAATGTTTCAATTTAATAATATGGAAGTGGCCTAACTTAAAGAGTAACTTGGATTGTTTCAAGTTCAACTTGAAAAAATATGCAATTGCAGCTAGGGACTGGCTATCATCACGATTCATGAATTAAATTTGTTAACATTTGTTTCAATCATTTCTTTCGTGTTCAAATTTTATTTTATGTTTTATTATTATTATTAATATTTTTGTAACTTTCTATGTGTGTTCCTGTTGAGGGTCAAATAGTGCATATTAGACCCCAAATATTGTCTGGATTTACGAGCATAATAGTGTTTAACGGCTGATTTAATCGTGTTTATGTTGCAGGTTGATTTTACAAGCTTGGATCGAAGTAGGATACTAAATGCATGGATTTAATGCTCCAAATTCACCAAAAGCATGGGACACACTCCAGGGGACCAAGATTGACAGATATACACGGTCAGAAATCCGAGAAAATTAAGAAACTGAAGTTCAAGTGGCTTAAAACTCATCCAGAATGTAAGATCATATGTTTCCCACCATCCGTTCGGCTCGAAACTTCATACGTGGCCTGAGGACCATAAATTAACCGTACACGTCAGAAATCATCCATTGGATCATTGTGGAAGTAGCCTAACGAGTAGATCAGCCCCTTAAATCTCGATTTGGGGCCCGCCTGATATCTGGATATATTTAAATTTTATTGTCAACGCTTTAAATTGGATCTGAAAAGGGATGGACGGATCAGATTTTTCACAAACATCTCTATGGGACCCGAGTGTATAGTGCATGTGCACGGTGCACTAGTGCATCAGGCGTGCATCAAAAATCCAGAAGTCGGTCAGCAAACGCTGACCGACTCTTCTTCTCAAACTGATAAAACGCAACAGCATTTTTCCCGGTTCGGTTGGGTTTTGCTTGCGGGCCCCACCTATCATCCATATCATCGATCCGGACCGTCCATCAGATCCTTAGAGAGTTTCTTAACACTGCCTAGGTACCAGACTTCCAAAATATCGCGAGAAGAGAAATCCAGCCGTCCAAACACAGGACAGACGGTGGAATAAAAGATCAAGCGGGCCGCACTAATTTCACTCAGAAAACACCCCTTCCCGGACGGTTTTTCGTCCTGAAGCCAATGTACGGTGTGGATTTTTAAAAAGAAAGCTAAGTGGACCCCACCGATCATCACAACGGAAGAAACTTCCGCTTTCGCGTCCGCATAATGCACGGCCGCTGGCCATTTTTGCGATCAGCTGTGGGCCCCACACGTGCCCCATAAGCTCAATCCAAACCGTCCACCGTGTAGACAGCTGCGAGCACTACAAAATCATGTTGTCACTTTTCACCCATGCGTGCACACGTGTGAGATACAGAGGCCACAAAAGGGCTGCCCGGTAGCGTTCAAATCTGATCTTTTAGTTATTTCTTCTCTGGGCCACTCAATGGACGTTCAAAACCACCCATTCTTGACTGAAATTTCATTCTGAATCCAATGGACGGGGTGAATTTTCTAGAAAATGCTTCTGCGGGGCCCACCATCTTTGATCATATGGCAGATCTGAACCGTCTATCATGTAGAGGACCCAAGAAAGTACTAAGGGACGGTGTTTCTTTGGAATTTGAGCAAGGAAAGTGGCGTGTTTCGAGGCACCGAACTTGGCTGCGAAAATTGCACTCCGTGTCCTGCTACAACTCTGTCACTGACTCCAGCCTTCCAGCAGCTATAAAAGGAGGTTTTTGGACGTGGGGAGCATGCATTCAGGTCTAGGAAGGAAGAAAAAGAGAGACGTGGAGGCTCGGGCAGGGACTTGAAGCAGACGTGAGGGAGAGAGTATTTTCTTTTCTTTTCTTTTATTATGAGATTTAACCCGTTCATGGCGGGCTGAACCTCTTAGCTAGGGCTAAGAGGTGAAGCTTGTAGTGAGATGGGAGATTTGATTTTATTTAAATTTTAATGCATGAATTGACGTTGATTTTAGTTAATTATTATGAGAATGTTTTAGGTTTTTAATGGTCTGTTGTGACTGAAATTACAATGGGTCTGCAATGGCTTTGAATATTTCCGTTCTCTTTAATATTTATGATGTCAGGAAGCCCTGTTGTTCACCATAGTCTCTTGGGCATGGTTGGATGTCGGTACCCTTCCTAACTTGCATACATGTGATTGGGTGGTAATTAGTTTAATTTTGTTGTTTGCCATAGTCTTTGGGCATGGTTTGGTGATGGAATCCATTCTATTCATACACCTTTCATCTCTTTGAAAACTAGATCAACGGGAGTTCAGTAATTTTCATAATTTTTGATGCAAGCATAAGTTCTCCCTGATCTCTACAAGTGGATCCTCTGAATCCCTAGTTTCCTATCTCTGATTTGTTTCCTAAGTTTTAGATTAATTATTCTACAAGTATTCCACCATTACTAATTGATTTAGAATTCATCTTAGCCTAGTTCTAGTTCTAGATAATTTTAGATAACGTACAAGTTTCAGTCCCTTGGGATTCGACCTCGGTCTTACCGAGTTATTACTACATCACAACCCTGCACTTGGGGAGTGAACAAGTTTTTGGCGCCGTTGCCGGGGACTGTTGGCTACGTTTTTCTGAAATTAATTAGTTTTAGGATTAGTTTAAGATTAGATTTTCTTTTTAGAATTTTCTAATTCTAGGTTTAGAAGCTTAATTATTTTCCTTGTTAAAATTTTTTCCTAACTTTAGAAACTTTCTATTCTTCATTATATCTGATTTTTAGAACTAACCTAATTTTTCTGTTTTGTAGGACACGTCTAATTTAGTAAGCTCTTTCTAATTTCTCTTTCTTTTGAATTTCTTCTTTTCTTTAGAAATTAATTTACTTTTAATTAGGACTTTTTATTCTTAGAAACTAATTTTGTTTTGTTTTGTTTTGCAGATTCTTAACCTAGGCCACCAAATTTGGTAACTTCTTTCCATCTTTCTCTTTTATTTTCTAGATTTCTACTTCTTCCTTTCTCTTAGGTTTAAGTTAGAATTTGAGGGCTGAGTGTGTTTTATGCCCCATTGGGCACGCGACAACACTCGACGTCTCGTGACTGAAGGAGGATTAGTTGAGGGGTTGACTGTCCATCGCAGGACTAAACACCACTTGAATTCTCCTGAGTTAGAAGACGTTATGGCTAAAAATCAACCTCAAGCACTACCCCAACCAAGGGTTGAGGAAGTACATGATGAGAATGAGGTGCATCAGGCACCCCCGCCTCGTACTTTACGAGATTATTTACAACCGGCGGGGGTGAGTACGCCCTCATGCATGATTTTTCCTGAGAATACAGGACATATGAACATCAAGCCAGGGGTTATCCAACTCCTTCCTAAGTTCCATGGGCTTGAGTCTGAAGAACCATATTTGCATCTGAAAGAGTTCGATGAAATCATAGGCACCTTATACTTTCCTAATGTATCTGAGGATACTATTAGGCTGAAACTCTTTCCATTTTCCTTGAAAGAAAAAGCCAAGACGTGGTTACATTCACTGCGTCCTAGATCCATTGGCACATGGAATGATATACAGAGGGAATTTATAAAGAAAATTTTCCCACATCATAAGATAATTACCCTCAAGAGAGTAATCATGAACTTTTCCCAAAAGGAAGATGAAACATTCTTCCAATGTTGGGAAAGGTTCAAGGATCTGGTTAATGCATGCCCACAACATGGCTTTGAAATATGGCGCATTACGAATTTTTTCTATGATGGGCTAACATCTTCCATGCGCCAAATGGTCGAGACAATGTGTAACGGAGATTTTATTAATAAAAATGTTGATGAGGTATGGGATTACCTCGATAGTCTCGCGGAAAAACACAATCATGGGACTATTACCCAAGGACGAACACTACGTCTAGGCCGACTCATTCAAGGGAAAAAGGAGGAATATATCTCCTGAAAGAGGATAATGATCTTAACGCTAAGGTGGCCAATCTCACCAGAAAATTTGAGGCCATGGAAGGAAGGAAGGAAAAGGTTAATGAAAGTGTTTGTGGCATCTGTGATTGCAACATTCATACTACTGAAAATTGTCCTTCAATACCTGCCTTTCGAGAAGTATTGAATGAACAATCTAATGCCGTAAATAACTATCAAAGACCTTTCAATGGACCACCCTCTAATACGTACAATTCTGGCTGGAAAAATCATCCGAATTTTAGTTGGAGGAACGGACAAACTGCTACCCCTCAAGGTTTCTTCAATCAAAATCCAAATCAGGGGAAACCTCAAGAAGAATCGGTTCAATTTTCCATACAAGAGCTGGCTCGGACAATGCAAGGAATTTCAGATTTTATGCAAAAAATAGATTCACGTATGACGGCTATAGAAAAAGGGATGCTCCCTGCACAATCACTCCCTAATCCGAAACCGCAATACGAGACAGGTGATCCCAGCTCTTCAAATCAAATGGGGCACGCTAAATCCATCACCACTCTTAGGAGTGGGAAGGTTATTGACAAAACCCTTCCGGTTAGGCCCGAAAAGCCTCAAGAACCAGAAGAGGATAACAATGATGGATCTAGTGGCGCCCCACAAAAATTTGAACCGGAACCTCTAGAAAAGCCAGTTGCTCCGTTTCCCCAACGGTTGGTTGAACCAAAACGTCTAACTAACTCTCAGGATATCCTAGAGGTGTTGAAACAAGTGAAAGTCAACATTCCTCTGCTTGACGTTGTAAAACAGATTCCTTTATATGATAAATTTCTAAAGGACTTATGCACTACCAAACGACGGAAAAGTGTTCAAAAGAAGATCTCCTTGACTGAGAAAGTGAGTGCCATCCTGAAACAAAATGTGCCGCAAAAATTCAAAGATCCCGGTTGCCCAACCATATCATGTGTAATCGGGAACTATCGAATTGATCACGCACTTCTTGACTTAGGAGCGAGCGTCAATCTGATTCCCTATTCGGTATACCAACATTAGGTTTGGGTGAATTAAAATCCACTCGAACCACACTACAACTTGCTGATCGTTCTGTTCGTATACCAAGAGGGATCATCGAGGATGTGTTGGTCCAGGTGGATAGATTCTACTACCCTGTTGATTTTATCATCTTGGACACCGAACCCATCAATGACACGATCACTCAGATTCCCGTCATTCTTGGTCGCCCATTCCTGTCTACTTCAAATGCAATTATCAATTGCAGGAATGGTGTCATGACTATATCCTTTGAAAATTTGACATTGGAATCGAATATCTTTTTCAATAATGGTAGCAACTCAGAGGATGATGACGATTTCCACGATGTTAACATGATTGATTCTTTTGTGGAAGATAGAACACCTCTCAACTTATCCTCTAATCCTCTAGAGACGTGCCTGGCCCACTCCCATGATCTTGATGATGATATAATTAGGGAGACGTGTGCCATGCTTGATATTGCACCGATACTTGAAGTTAACCAGTGGAGGCCACACATTGAAGAATTGCCCCAAACTTTTGTAGTGCTTCTACCGTCTAACCTCAAGCCACCGAAGCTTGACCTAAAACCTTTGCCCTCTGATATAAAATATGTCTATTTAGGTCAAGATGAGACATACCCGGTGGTGATCTCTGCCCACCTGGAGAAAGAACAGGAGAGTATGCTGATATCTACTCTCATTGAGCATAAGGGAGCTCTTGGATGGACGATAGCGGACCTCAAGGGAATTAACCCATCGATTTGTACTCACCGTATATATCTTGAGGACAATGCAAAGGCTGTTTGGCAATCACAACGTAGACTAAATCCAAACATGAACGAAGTGGTTAAGGCCGAGGTTCTCAAACTATTAGAAGTGGGGATCGTTTACCCCATATCCGATAGTCAATGGGTGAGTCCAACTCAGGTGGTTCCTAAGAAGTCCGGGATCACCATCATAGCCAATACCAATAATGAACTCGTGCCGACCAGAGTTACTACTGGTTGGAGAATGTACATTGACTACAGAAAGCTGAATACCGTCACAAGGAAAGACCACTTTCCTTTGCCCTTCATTGATCAAATCCTGGAAAGGCTAGCTGGTCATTCCTATTATTGTTTCCTCGACGGGTATTCAGGTTATAATCAGATTGAAATCGCCCCTGAGGATCAGGAAAAGACCACATTTACATGTCCCTATGGCACCTTTGCTTACAGAAGGATGCCATTCGGGTTATGTAATGCCCCTGCCACCTTTCAGCGATGTATGACAAGTATCTTTTCTGACATGGTGGGAAAATATCTAGAGGTCTTCATGGACGATTTCTCTGTTTTTGGTTCATCTTTCAGCGAGTGCTTAGCAAGTCTTAAATGTGTGCTGAAAAGATATGAAGAAAAGAATCTGGTACTTAATTGGGAGAAGTGTCATTTCATGGTTCAAAAGGGAATTGTCCTTGGACATATCATCTCGTCCAAAGGAATCGAGGTAGCTAAGGCAAAAATTGATCTTATCTCTAACCTACCTCCACCCAAGAATATCAGAGACGTGCGATCCTTCTTAGGACACGCAGGCTTTTACAGACGATTCATAAAGGACTTTAGTCTCCTCTCTCGTCCTTTATGTAATCTTCTTCAAAAGGATACACCATACGAGTGGATTGAGCAGTGCCAAGAAGCTTTCACTAAGCTTAAGGGCATGTTAACCACTGCACCTATCATGCAGCCACCCGACTGGAGTCTTCCTTTTGAACTTATGTGCGACGCCTCTGATTATGCTCTTGGGGCAGTTCTAGGCCAGAGAAAAGATAAGCGGCCTTACGTTATTCACTACGCAAGTAGGACTCTAAATCCTACCCAAGTGAACTACTCGACTACGGAAAAGGAACTCTTAGCCGTAGTGTTCGCTTTGGACAAATTTAGGTCCTACCTGATCGGATCCAAGATCATCATCTACACAGATCATGCGGCACTTAAGTATCTTCTTTCTAAGAATGATTCTAAGCCCCGCTTGATAAGATGGATCCTTCTACTCCAAGAATTTGATTTGGAAATCAAAGATAAAATGGGAGTAGAGAACGTAGTGGCCGATCATCTTTCTCGCCTTAATACCTCTGATTCCCTTGAGGCGACCCATATCAATGACATGTTCCCTGATGAACAACTTTTTAGAGTCTCCCATTCACCTTGGTTCGCTGATATTGCTAATTATCTTGCTACAGGTGCCATACCAACACACTGGACGTCATAAGATAAGAAGAAATTCTTTATCAAGGTGTGTAACTTTTTCTGTGATGATCCACATTTGTTTAAATATTGCCCAGACCAAATCTTAAGGAGATGTGTGCCAGACGATGAGCATCAGAGTGTCATCTCCTTCTGTCACTCACAGGCCTGTGGTGGTCACTTTTCTGCTAAAAAGACCACGGCTAAGATTCTACAGTGTGTCTTTTACTGGCCCACTATGTTCAGGGACACTCATGAGTTTTGCAAAGCTTGTGAGCATTGTCAAAAATTGGGAGCATTGTCCCGTCGAAATATGATGCCTTTGAATCCCATCCTTATCATTGAAGCATTTGATTGCTGGGGCATCGATTTCATGGGACCATTCCCCCAATCATTTGGAAATCTGTATATTTTGCTCGCCATAGACTATGTCACTAAATGGGTCGAAGCAATTCCGTGCCGCAAAAATGACCATCGCACGGTCATTAAATTTTTGAAAGAAAATATCCTGTCGCGGTTCGAAACGCCTCGAGCCATCATTAGTGACGGGGGCTCACACTTCTACAATAGACCATTTGAGAGCTTAATGAAGAAATACGGTATCTCTCATAAGGTGAGCACCCCATACCATCCACAGACAAGTGGACAAGCTGAAATTTCCAATAGGGAGATCAAACATATCCTAGAGAAAATGGTTAACCCTGATCGTAAGGACTGGTCAATTCGATTGACCGATGCCTTATGGGCGTACCGTGTAAGACCCGTATCTTGGTCCGTACCTTTCCGTACACTTCCGCGGTCGTACCGGTCGAATTCCGGCAACTTTCGACCCTTAACCGATATCGACGCGCGACCTGGATTCTTGTACCGACAACCCGAGTCGACTCAACCCGAGACCAATACCATAGCGACCGCACCGTCGCCGCGGTTCCGATACCGCGACTCGCGCGCCGAGGCGATACCCGGATCAAGAGATATGAGCCAACGTTCGGTGCGAGAAAACGCCGCGCGTTGCGAAAACCAAGGGAATCTCAACGATGTGTCACATCAATCACATCAATCCCATCAATCAATCACCCATCAACCCATCACATGTCAAGTACACATCACTTCCATCCCTTTTCCCAAGCAACCACAAAAGTCTCCCAAACCCATACCTTTCTTACACAAAAGCCAACAAAGTCTTCTCAACCCATACCTTTCTTACACAAAAAGCCACAAAAGTCAAATTTCTCTTACACCACCATCACTCACCCATCCATCCATCACTCTCTCTCTCTCCCTTTACATCACTCTCTCTCTTTCTCTCTTTCTCATTTCAAAAAAAAAATCCAAGCAACTAAAATTTGCAAGGGGCTCCCACGTATGGAATTCCCCAAGTCCCTCTAAGCTTCAAGTGGCCCACCTTCCTACCCCAAAATCCCTCATCTCAACCCTCCATTCTTCATCCTAACCGTTGAAGTTGAAGCCAAGGTGCCAAGGAACCCCTAGGAGCGAGAAGATCGGACGGTGGGTGCTTCTATAGGATAGATTTTCTTAATCTTATGGTGGACCAAGTGAGGCCCACCGATCCATGGTGTGGATCTCACTTGGGACCTTTAAATGTGGCCGATGGACCACTTGGATCATCATGATCGTTCCATGATGGGGCCATTCTCCATGGACCCCATCATGATGGTTATTTCATTTCAAAAAGGTCATCTAGACCGTCCATAACGGTGGAGAATGGATCTCCACCGTTGAGTTATAATTTGATGGTCCCATGATTAAAAAGGACCCATTTATTGTATGATTCATTGCAAGGGAGGGCCCATAATGACGGGGTCCCTCCATCACAAGCCGTGTCCCACTCGCCATGTCTCTCTCTCTCTCTCTTTCATTTCTTTTTATTTTATTTTATTTTATTTTATTTTTATTTTATTTTTATTTTATTTTGTGCTTATGCAAATAGGATTGTGTGGCCCACTTGAATGGATCCCGCCTTGATGCATTTATTTTCCTTCAAGTGGGGCCCACCTTATATGTTGAAATATGCCATCCATTAGTGGCGGCCCACCTCAAAAAGGCCACCACCATGTACCTATAAGGGGAGCTCGCCGTCCAGCGTCTGGGACGCTGGACGTCCCTGCACAAACAAAAAAAAAAAAGAAGGAAAAGAAAGAAAGAGAGGAGCTTTTGGGTGGCCCCTTGTGTAGGCCCCACCTTGATGTAGATGTTCGATCCAAACTGTCCATCCCCTTGCTCACAACATTTTAACCGTTGAGCCGAAGAATGAGGTGGACATGACTATCCAATGGGCCATAACATCAGCGACTTGGATGGTTACCCTTAAATACACTTCCTGATGAGACTATACGCCCAAAAATCCCGAACCTTAGACTCATTGGGATTGTTTTGAGCCCCTGAACTCAATGGACGGGGTGGATCAACTTGACGTGGCCCCCAGGCGTGAAAAACCCCAGGAAACAAAATTTTTTTTTTAATGGAAATGAGGCATTGCCTCTCTCTGACAAGCAACAGACGTGCAGCAGGCGCTGCACGTCTTGGCGGGCGGGCGTCCAGCTTGGGACCCACGGCTCCAGCCGTGGGCCCCACCAAAATGCTAAATTGCCATTTAATCCGTTCATCAGGCGGGCCCCAGCATCAGGTGGGCCCCCTCCAAATTTCGTCCAGATCCAAAACTCAGGTGGCCCACGCCACTTGAAACAGTGGACCTAAACAATTACCATTGAGATCCTTTTAGGGGCCCACAGCAGTGTTGGATCAAGATGAAATTTATGTTTCCCCTTCATCCAGGTCCAAGGGACCTCGTGAACGGGTTAGATTTCAAATGAAAATTTCAGGGTGGGCCCCACATGGGACCCCCAGTGATGTGTGTATCTTGTTGTCATTTTGCTTCCACCGTCCAGCGGACGGTGGAGCCCTCTTGATGCATGTGTTTTATGCACGCCACCAGAGCATGCGTGCAGCGTGTGTGGAGAGTGTGTGCGTGCTGTATGCGTGGTATAGGTGTGCATGCTTGTGTATACATACATATACATACACACTGATGTTATATAGTATATATATATAAAATATTGTATATATATATTATATACATAGTTTATATACTACATATGTACAAACATTCACAATGGTGGGCCTTCTCGTGGGCTCCACCCGTGATGCAGATGCTGCATCCAATCTGCCCATCCATTGTAAGCAAACCGTGCTATGGAATGAGTCAAGGTATGAGCCAGATCCACGGTCCAAGTGGACCCCATCTTAGCATGAATTAAGGCTCATCTTAAATGTAGTTGTGACATATATTGGGGTCCACTTTGATGTGGATGTACGGCCCATGGGACTGAACTATTTGATATATTCCAAGGCCCTTGGGTCCAGGCCCATTTAAATTGTATAAAGCCTATGAGTACAGGCCCATTTGATTTATGTAAGACCTAGGGGTTTAGGCCACTTTGTTATATATACAAGGCTTACGGGTTTAGGCCCATTTGATTTGTTTAAGGCCTAGGGATTTGGGCCCATTCGACTCATATAAGGCCTCTTGGTTGAGGCCCATCTGATATATATTTGGGGGCCTAATTGGTGTGACCCATTTGATGCATATTAGACTCAGGTGACTAGGTCCAATTGGTGCGGTCCAAGGCCCACGGGTTTGACCCACTGCAATGCACATAAGACCCATTGGTGCGGCTCATTTACGTGGCCCATCTGACGAATAAAAGGCCCATAAGCTACGGCCCATTTGATATATATGCAAGGCCCAATGGGAGGAACATAAGGTCCATTGCAATGTGTAAACCCAATACCGATTATGTAGCGGTGTTTTAAGAGGCTCGTACCTGAGAAGCAATGATGGTTTGACGTCCACATTGCGAGTGTAATGTTGGTTGGATGTCCACATTACGACTCTCCTTAGGGCCCATCACCAGGCCGTACTTGCTGTGTAAAGATCGTCCAGGCCCATCTGCATTGTAAGATAGTTCATTTTATTATACCATGTTTAATACAGTTTCATGATTCATAATCATACGCACCATATGTATGCTTGACGTGAGAATTGTCTGATCATAGCATTTGCCTTCGGACAGGTTGTTATGGGCTCCCGGTTAAGTGGTGCTGCCCTACATGAGCGCACGGTATGCGCAGGATTGGTTGCATGACTGGATAGCGTGATTCATGCATTCCGCATTTGTGTGTCATGGTTATTGTACGCCCTAGCGACATCAGGGCCGTAGCCTCCACAGACGCATCGTGGTTGGCAGGATCGGATACCGGAAATCTTGTTCTACATGGGGTACTATAGATATCCCTGGGTGAAAGTCCCTAAACCCTTATGGTACCAAGAGGTTGCTCCAACGTCTAGACCGAGTGGGTAGATGAGCGTTGAGTGCCGATTACCAGACGGTTACGCTCTCCACTGTGTCGTGGTCGGTTGGAAGGGGGTGCGGCCTTACCCGCCCGAGTGTAGGGGGCAATGCTAGGCTGAGTCTGACCAGCTCGAGGAATGGGTCCGCTATCGACGAGTCGCGCCCGATATTGGCAAACGGATAGTGAGGTCTCTTCCACTTACCTTATTGCGCGCGATGTGGCGGCAATCTGGTTTAGAGTGTACTAGACCCCGGTGATATTCCATACTCTGAGCTGTACTGATATGTGGACATTGATGAGGATCTGTATGCTTGAGTTGCATTGTATATTGCATGGCCTTGGGATGGCCGATACCATTCATGTCTTGCATTGCATAGCCTTGGTACGGCTCATGACGTTTTGGTTCCATCTGCATATTCCGCATTACTCTGACATTGCATTCATATTACTACCTTGTGCACACACTTTCACCACCCTCTAAGCTTTCTGTAAGCTTATGCACGACCGTTGCGTGCAGGTGACGTTGGACTGCAGCAGCGTTGAGGCAGGAGCGCGTCGCTGATCATTTTGGAGTTTTTGTTATTTACCATTGTATTTCCCTTTATGCTCATTGTACTTGTAAAATTTTTGATCATAGTGGAAATGTAATGGAGTGCTTGGTTGTTGTTTGTGGGTTATGCCTTTGGTTATGCTTATTACGTATCAGACTGATGTTAAAAATCCTCCTCGTAGCATCCCAGGATCGGAACCTGGCGAATGGGAGCTAGGAGCCGAGAATGGGGTTCTACGGAGGCTGTCGGCGCCGGATTCGGCGATCGGGAATTTTGTGAGCCCGGTTTCCGAGTTTGGGGCGTGACAGAAGTTGGAATCAGAGCATAACTTGGGAATAACCGAGAACAACATTACATGTTTGCTATGAGTGAAGAATGGCTAAGTTCTGAAGTTCGGATAACTCCACGACCTTCCGAATCAGACCATTAACATGCGTACATTCGAGAGTTCTGGAAGTTGATAGGCGCTTTCGCTCTTTCCTGTAGGGAATGGCGCCTGTTACTCGATCGACTCCCGCACCACCACCTGAGGATTCTACCTCACCATCGGAGACTCCAGCTCTACCACCTGCGTCTCCCATCCCACCCTCAGAGATTCCTGCTTCTTCCCATGAGGATGACATTCCTCCACCTGAGACTGATGAGGAGCCGACTGTGACTGTGAGTGCCTCTCAGTTACAGCAGATGTTACTGGCTGTGACCGCCGCACTCCAGGGTCAGGGTAGACGCCCAGCTGTTTCACCAGCTCAGGCGGAGCAGGAGCGCGCGAGCGCCGTACTTCGTGAGTTCCGACGGCATGATCCCCCTCGTTTCCAGGGCGAGCCAGATCCGACCGCTGCTGAGAGATGGCGCTCCGATGTGGAGAAGATATTCGATACCATGTTGTGCACGACCGAGCAGCGCGTCCGGTTAGCAGTATTTCTCTTCCACGGTGAGGCCGAGCATTGGTGGACCTCTGTCGCCCGTGTCGCCGGACCTGATTATGTCTGGACATGGGAGGACTTTGTGGACCGATTTGAGGAGCAGTACTTCCCTGACCACATCCGTCGTCAGCGAGCCTTAGAGTTCGAGACTCTGGTGCAGGGAGATATGACCGTGGCACAGTACGCGGCCCGTTTCATGGCACTATCACGATTCGCACCATATATGGTTGATGATGAGGGGCGGAAGGCCCGCCGTTTCGAGCACGGCTTACGTTACGGCCTTCGAGGTCGTGTCATTGGGCATGAGCTTCCTACCTTCCAGGCAGTGGTGCGGAAGGCTCAGATATACGAGACTGAGTGGGCCGGTTCTCAGTCTGATCGTGGTCAGAGGGGAGACCGGAAGAGGCAGGCTTCTTCCAGTCATTCCCAGCAGGGTCGACCACAGCAGCAGAGGCGTACTGGTCGCCCAGCTTTCCGTGCACCATCAGCACCAGCAGCACCTCCACCACCACCTCAGAGGCAGTTCACCGGCACTTGCTTCAGGTGCGGTGCGACGGGACACCGTTCATGGGAGTGTCCCAGTCCCCAGCAGCAGCAGAGAGGTCCACAGCAGCAGAGACCTCCACCACAGCAGCAGAGACCCCCACAGCAGCAGCGACAGCAGCAGCGACAGCAGCCTCTACCCCCGAGGCCACCTCAGCAGCAGCATCAGCATCAGCACCAGCCTCAGAGGCCACATCAGCAGAGGCAGCAGTTTCGACCACCTCAGCGACCTCAGCAGCAGCAGCAGCACGTTCAGAGGGGACAGGCACCTCCCCAGCCAGCTCAGGCTAGGTTTTATGCGGCTCAGCAGGATCCGCAGTCATCTGGGGGAGTCGTTGAGGGTATACTGCCAGTTTCTGCATGCATTGCACGTGTATTGTTTGATTCTGGTGCATCACATTCTTTTGTGGCCGAGAGCTTTTGTCGATCGGCTGGCTTACCGTTAGAGTCTGCTGGTGAGAGTCTATCAGTATCGACTCCCTTGGGGAGGACTGCAGCGTTGGGACGATTCTGTTCGTCTTGTCCCGTTCTAATTGGGGATACCTTCCTTCCCGCTGATTTGTTTGTTTTACCGATGTCCGAGTTCGACGTCATCCTAGGCATGGATTGGCTCGCTGAGTATTATGCCATTTTGGACTGCGCCGCGAGGACCGTCACGTTTTGTATACCCGGCGTGCCTCAGTTCCAGTTCGTTGCAGAGGCCAGAGGAGAGCAGTTGTCTTGTTTGATGTCTTGCGCCATAGAGGAGCCTGTCGCCGTTTGCATCGACCATTTGCCGATAGTTTGCGATTTTCCCGATGTGTTCCAGGAGATTCCGGGATTACCGCCTCGTCGACTCACCGAGTTTCAGATCGATCTCGTGCCCGGTACCGCGCCTATTTCGAAGGCCCCGTATCGTATGGCACCGTTGGAGTTACGGGAACTGCAGAAGCAGTTGGACGAGTTACGTGAGTTAGGTTTTATCCGTCCGAGCAGTTCGCCGTGGGGAGCGCCGGTACTCTTCGTGAAGAAGAAGGATGGCTCGTTGAGGCTCTGCGTTGACTATCGCGAGCTCAACAAAGTCACGATCAAGAACAAGTACCCGCTCCCTAGGATTGATGATTTGTTCGACCAGCTGCAGGGTGCACAGTTCTTTTCGAAGATTGACCTGCGTTCCGGTTATCATCAGATTCGGGTCCGAGCTGAGGACATTCCGAAGACGGCATTCAGGACGCGTTACGGTCATTTTGAGTTTCAGGTCATGTCCTTCGGACTGACCAATGCACCAGCGGTCTTCATGCAGCTGATGAACGAGGTTTTTCGCCCATATCTGGATCAGTTTGTTGTAGTCTTCATCGACGACATTCTGATCTATTCGAGGACCCGTGAGGAGCATGAGCAGCACTTGGAGACTACCTTGCAGACCCTCCGCGCACACCAGCTGTATGCGAAGCTGGAGAAGTGCGAGTTCTGGCAGGAGGAGGTGAAGTTCCTCGGTCACGTGGTGACGAGGGAGGGTGTCGCAGTGGACCCCTCGAAGGTCGAGGCAGTGCGTCAGTGGGGCCAGCCCACGACTGCGACAGAGATCCGTAGTTTCCTTGGTTTGGCGGGCTACTACCGGCGTTTCATCGAGGGTTTTTCTCGTATTGCAGCCCCGCTGACCAGGTTGACTCGGAAGGGGGCAGAGTTTATTTGGAGTGACGCCTGCGAGCGAGCATTTACGGAGTTGAAGGACCGTCTGACGTCCGCTCCTGTCCTCACTCTTCCCTCTGGGAGTGATGGCTTTATTGTATTCACCGATGCCTCGCATATCGGTTTGGGTGCTGTCCTGATGCAGCACGGGAGACCAGTGGCCTTTGCGTCTCGTCAGCTCAAAGTCCATGAGCTGAACTATCCTACACATGATCTGGAGTTGGCTGCCGTTGTCTTCGCACTGAAGGTGTGGAGGCACTACCTTTACGGGATTAGGTTCGAGCTCTTCTCTGATCACAAGAGCTTGAAGTACCTCTTCTCGCAGTCTGAGTTGAATATGAGACAGAGGCGCTGGATGGAGCTCCTGAAGGACTATGATTTCGACCTTCAGTACCACCCGGGCAAGGCGAACGTGGTGGCAGATGCCCTCAGCCGTCAGCCACGAGGCCTAGTGGCGCACATGATGATTCAGGAGTGGCGGATGCTTGAGGATATTGCTGCGTATGACTTTGAGTTCGGCCTGCAGTCTTCTATAGTACAGTTATCGAGCTTGTCGATTCAACCCTCTCTTGTTGCTAGGGTGATCGAGGCTCAGCAGGCTGATGAGTCGTTGCAGAGTTATATGGCTGAGGCGGCATCTGAGGGTCAGGTTGATTGGCAGATCGGTACAGACGGTGGACTTCGTTTCAGAGGCCGATTATGTGTCCCGGATATTCCAGAGTTACGCAGAGATCTTATGACCGAGGCACATCGATCGCGGTTTTCTATCCACCCAGGCTCGACGAAGATGTACCGTGACATGAGGCGACAGTATTTTTGGGCGGGGATGAAGCGCCAGATCGCCAGTTTTGTGGCCGAGTGTGACACGTGCCAGCGTGTCAAGGCCGATCATCAGAGACCTCCTGGGTTATTGCAGCCGTTGAGCATCCCGATGTGGAAGTGGGAGCACGTGTCGACTGATTTCATCATGGGTTTGCCGAGGACTCAGCGCGGTCATGACTCCATTTGGGTTGTTGTGGATCGTCTGACGAAGTCGGCACATTTCCTTGCGATGCGTGCGACTTGGTCTATGGACCGGCTTGCGAGACTATTCATTGAGGAGATTGTGAGACTGCATGGTGTTCCAGTCTCGATCGTTTCTGACCGAGACTCGAGGTTCACGTCTCAGTTTTGGGGGAGCTTCCAGCGTGCGATGGGGACTGATTTGCAGCTCAGCACCGCGTACCATCCGCAGACCGATGGCCAGACCGAGAGGGTCAATCAGATACTTGAGGATATGCTTCGGGCCTGCGCGATTGACTTCGGGGGTAGCTGGGATGAGCATCTGCGATTGGCTGAGTTTGCGTACAATAACAGCTATCATGCGACCATCGGCATGGCTCCTTTTGAGGCACTATATGGCAGACCATGTAGATCACCGAGTTGTTGGACCGAGGTTGGAGAGCGCCGTCTCCTAGGTCCCGAGCTGGTGCAGGAGACTTCAGACGCTATCGACATCATCAGGCAGAGGATGCGCACAGCTCAGAGCCGACAGAAGAGTTCTGCTGATCGTCGGCGTCGTCCCTTGGAGTTTGATGTAGGGGACCATGTGTATCTCAAGGTCTCGCCCATGAAGGGCGTAGTTCGATTTGGAGCGAAGGGCAAGCTTGCCCCGAGATTCATAGGACCTTTTGAGATCACTGGGCGCGTCGGCGCCGTGGCCTATCGGCTTGCCTTACCATCTCAGTTGTCTGGCGTCCACAACGTGTTTCACGTCTCTATGTTGAGGAAGTGTGGGTCAGACATAGTTCCCGTTATTGATTGGCAGCCGTTGGAGGTTCGTGAGGACGCTTCTTACATTGAGCAGCCAGTCCGTATCCTTGATCGGAAGGAGCAGGTCCTCAGAACCAAGGTCATTCCGTTGGTGAAGGTGCAGTGGGGTCACCATTCGGTAGAGGAGGCTTCTTGGGAGCGTGAGGCTGAGATTCGAGAGCGATATCCTCATCTCTTTGATGGTTGATGATCATGTATTGTATTTTGTACGTTGCCCCTGATTCTATATGATGACGTTATATTTCTTATTCCTCGCGAGTTATGCTTAGTTGCGACGCTTGTGTAAATTTCGAGGACGAAATTCTTATAAGGAGGGGAGAGCTGTAAGACCCGTATCTTGGTCCGTACCTTTCCGTACACTTCCGCGGTCGTACCGGTCGAATTCCGGCAACTTTCGACCCTTAACCGATATCGACGCGCGACCTGGATTCTTGTACCGACAACCCGAGTCGACTCAACCCGAGACCAATACCATAGCGACCGCACCGTCGCCGCGGTTCCGATACCGCGACTCGCGCGCCGAGGCGATACCCGGATCAAGAGATATGAGCCAACGTTCGGTGCGAGAAAACGCCGCGCGTTGCGAAAACCAAGGGAATCTCAACGATGTGTCACATCAATCACATCAATCCCATCAATCAATCACCCATCAACCCATCACATGTCAAGTACACATCACTTCCATCCCTTTTCCCAAGCAACCACAAAAGTCTCCCAAACCCATACCTTTCTTACACAAAAGCCAACAAAGTCTTCTCAACCCATACCTTTCTTACACAAAAAGCCACAAAAGTCAAATTTCTCTTACACCACCATCACTCACCCATCCATCCATCACTCTCTCTCTCTCCCTTTACATCACTCTCTCTCTTTCTCTCTTTCTCATTTCAAAAAAAAAATCCAAGCAACTAAAATTTGCAAGGGGCTCCCACGTATGGAATTCCCCAAGTCCCTCTAAGCTTCAAGTGGCCCACCTTCCTACCCCAAAATCCCTCATCTCAACCCTCCATTCTTCATCCTAACCGTTGAAGTTGAAGCCAAGGTGCCAAGGAACCCCTAGGAGCGAGAAGATCGGACGGTGGGTGCTTCTATAGGATAGATTTTCTTAATCTTATGGTGGACCAAGTGAGGCCCACCGATCCATGGTGTGGATCTCACTTGGGACCTTTAAATGTGGCCGATGGACCACTTGGATCATCATGATCGTTCCATGATGGGGCCATTCTCCATGGACCCCATCATGATGGTTATTTCATTTCAAAAAGGTCATCTAGACCGTCCATAACGGTGGAGAATGGATCTCCACCGTTGAGTTATAATTTGATGGTCCCATGATTAAAAAGGACCCATTTATTGTATGATTCATTGCAAGGGAGGGCCCATAATGACGGGGTCCCTCCATCACAAGCCGTGTCCCACTCGCCATGTCTCTCTCTCTCTCTCTTTCATTTCTTTTTATTTTATTTTATTTTATTTTATTTTTATTTTATTTTTATTTTATTTTGTGCTTATGCAAATAGGATTGTGTGGCCCACTTGAATGGATCCCGCCTTGATGCATTTATTTTCCTTCAAGTGGGGCCCACCTTATATGTTGAAATATGCCATCCATTAGTGGCGGCCCACCTCAAAAAGGCCACCACCATGTACCTATAAGGGGAGCTCGCCGTCCAGCGTCTGGGACGCTGGACGTCCCTGCACAAACAAAAAAAAAAAAGAAGGAAAAGAAAGAAAGAGAGGAGCTTTTGGGTGGCCCCTTGTGTAGGCCCCACCTTGATGTAGATGTTCGATCCAAACTGTCCATCCCCTTGCTCACAACATTTTAACCGTTGAGCCGAAGAATGAGGTGGACATGACTATCCAATGGGCCATAACATCAGCGACTTGGATGGTTACCCTTAAATACACTTCCTGATGAGACTATACGCCCAAAAATCCCGAACCTTAGACTCATTGGGATTGTTTTGAGCCCCTGAACTCAATGGACGGGGTGGATCAACTTGACGTGGCCCCCAGGCGTGAAAAACCCCAGGAAACAAAATTTTTTTTTTAATGGAAATGAGGCATTGCCTCTCTCTGACAAGCAACAGACGTGCAGCAGGCGCTGCACGTCTTGGCGGGCGGGCGTCCAGCTTGGGACCCACGGCTCCAGCCGTGGGCCCCACCAAAATGCTAAATTGCCATTTAATCCGTTCATCAGGCGGGCCCCAGCATCAGGTGGGCCCCCTCCAAATTTCGTCCAGATCCAAAACTCAGGTGGCCCACGCCACTTGAAACAGTGGACCTAAACAATTACCATTGAGATCCTTTTAGGGGCCCACAGCAGTGTTGGATCAAGATGAAATTTATGTTTCCCCTTCATCCAGGTCCAAGGGACCTCGTGAACGGGTTAGATTTCAAATGAAAATTTCAGGGTGGGCCCCACATGGGACCCCCAGTGATGTGTGTATCTTGTTGTCATTTTGCTTCCACCGTCCAGCGGACGGTGGAGCCCTCTTGATGCATGTGTTTTATGCACGCCACCAGAGCATGCGTGCAGCGTGTGTGGAGAGTGTGTGCGTGCTGTATGCGTGGTATAGGTGTGCATGCTTGTGTATACATACATATACATACACACTGATGTTATATAGTATATATATATAAAATATTGTATATATATATTATATACATAGTTTATATACTACATATGTACAAACATTCACAATGGTGGGCCTTCTCGTGGGCTCCACCCGTGATGCAGATGCTGCATCCAATCTGCCCATCCATTGTAAGCAAACCGTGCTATGGAATGAGTCAAGGTATGAGCCAGATCCACGGTCCAAGTGGACCCCATCTTAGCATGAATTAAGGCTCATCTTAAATGTAGTTGTGACATATATTGGGGTCCACTTTGATGTGGATGTACGGCCCATGGGACTGAACTATTTGATATATTCCAAGGCCCTTGGGTCCAGGCCCATTTAAATTGTATAAAGCCTATGAGTACAGGCCCATTTGATTTATGTAAGACCTAGGGGTTTAGGCCACTTTGTTATATATACAAGGCTTACGGGTTTAGGCCCATTTGATTTGTTTAAGGCCTAGGGATTTGGGCCCATTCGACTCATATAAGGCCTCTTGGTTGAGGCCCATCTGATATATATTTGGGGGCCTAATTGGTGTGACCCATTTGATGCATATTAGACTCAGGTGACTAGGTCCAATTGGTGCGGTCCAAGGCCCACGGGTTTGACCCACTGCAATGCACATAAGACCCATTGGTGCGGCTCATTTACGTGGCCCATCTGACGAATAAAAGGCCCATAAGCTACGGCCCATTTGATATATATGCAAGGCCCAATGGGAGGAACATAAGGTCCATTGCAATGTGTAAACCCAATACCGATTATGTAGCGGTGTTTTAAGAGGCTCGTACCTGAGAAGCAATGATGGTTTGACGTCCACATTGCGAGTGTAATGTTGGTTGGATGTCCACATTACGACTCTCCTTAGGGCCCATCACCAGGCCGTACTTGCTGTGTAAAGATCGTCCAGGCCCATCTGCATTGTAAGATAGTTCATTTTATTATACCATGTTTAATACAGTTTCATGATTCATAATCATACGCACCATATGTATGCTTGACGTGAGAATTGTCTGATCATAGCATTTGCCTTCGGACAGGTTGTTATGGGCTCCCGGTTAAGTGGTGCTGCCCTACATGAGCGCACGGTATGCGCAGGATTGGTTGCATGACTGGATAGCGTGATTCATGCATTCCGCATTTGTGTGTCATGGTTATTGTACGCCCTAGCGACATCAGGGCCGTAGCCTCCACAGACGCATCGTGGTTGGCAGGATCGGATACCGGAAATCTTGTTCTACATGGGGTACTATAGATATCCCTGGGTGAAAGTCCCTAAACCCTTATGGTACCAAGAGGTTGCTCCAACGTCTAGACCGAGTGGGTAGATGAGCGTTGAGTGCCGATTACCAGACGGTTACGCTCTCCACTGTGTCGTGGTCGGTTGGAAGGGGGTGCGGCCTTACCCGCCCGAGTGTAGGGGGCAATGCTAGGCTGAGTCTGACCAGCTCGAGGAATGGGTCCGCTATCGACGAGTCGCGCCCGATATTGGCAGACGGATAGTGAGGTCTCTTCCACTTACCTTATTGCGCGCGATGTGGCGGCAATCTGGTTTAGAGTGTACTAGACCCCGGTGATATTCCATACTCTGAGCTGTACTGATATGTGGACATTGATGAGGATCTGTATGCTTGAGTTGCATTGTATATTGCATGGCCTTGGGATGGCCGATACCATTCATGTCTTGCATTGCATAGCCTTGGTACGGCTCATGACGTTTTGGTTCCATCTGCATATTCCGCATTACTCTGACATTGCATTCATATTACTACCTTGTGCACACACTTTCACCACCCTCTAAGCTTTCTGTAAGCTTATGCACGACCGTTGCGTGCAGGTGACGTTGGACTGCAGCAGCGTTGAGGCAGGAGCGCGTCGCTGATCATTTTGGAGTTTTTGTTATTTACCATTGTATTTCCCTTTATGCTCATTGTACTTGTAAAATTTTTGATCATAGTGGAAATGTAATGGAGTGCTTGGTTGTTGTTTGTGGGTTATGCCTTTGGTTATGCTTATTACGTATCAGACTGATGTTAAAAATCCTCCTCGTAGCATCCCAGGATCGGAACCTGGCGAATGGGAGCTAGGAGCCGAGAATGGGGTTCTACGGAGGCTGTCGGCGCCGGATTCGGCGATCGGGAATTTTGTGAGCCCGGTTTCCGAGTTTGGGGCGTGACATACCGTACTACTTTTAAAACTCATATTGGAACATCTCCCTTTAGACTTGTCTACGGAAAGGCTTGTCATTTGCCTGTGGAATTGGAACATAAAGCATACTGGGCGATCAAAAATCTGAATTTCCATCTGGACAACGCTGGCTCGCTACGCAAACTTCAGTTGAATGAACTTGAAGAAATCCGGAACGATGCATATGAGAACTCGAGAATTTACAAGGATAGGATGAAGGCGTTTCATGATCAACATATTCTACGAAAATCATTCACGCCTGGTCAGAAAGTCCTCTTGTATGACTCTCGACTACATCTCTTTCCGGGTAAGCTTCAATCTCGTTGGACCGGTCCTTACATTGTTGTCACTGCTTATCCTCATGGGGCCGTCGAGATAAAAGATCCCGACATTGGCAAGGAGTTTAAAGTAAATGGACATCGATTAAAGCCATTTGTCGAGACATTTGATTCAGAGGACATGTCCATGCCTCTGATTGCTCCTGTTTACCAGGAATGATCTCCTAGTCTGATGGAGGTATAGGTAGGTTTATCGCTTTCATAGGTCTAGGATAGTTATTTTTTTTGTCTGGCTGAAGACGGTAAATTTAGCGCTCCTGGGAGGCAACCCAACTTTTTTTTATTCCTTTTCATTCTTTAGTAGATGATTCAATGTTTGTGGGTAACATTACTGCAAACCCTCACGAGACTACAACTCATCCACTAGGGGTAAGCTAGGGGTATAAAGGCTTGTTGCATACGCTAAATGCAATCGAGAGCACCTGCGAAAGTGGTATAGGTAGGATTTTATTTTCGTTATTTTTGTTCTGCTTTCTCTCTCATGCTGACAAGCTTCCATGCCGCGATCTATTGGAAACTCTCTTGATTCGTTATTCAGGTACTGTCTTCCCATCACTTCTCATTTACTTTCGTTGTCCCATGTGCATTGCATGCTCATATCTTTTACATTGAGGACAATGTAGATTTTAGGTTGGGGGTGGGAGATTAGGTTTCCTAATCAGTATTTTCTTGGTCTTGAGTAGTCTTGAGCAAAAATTGTGATTTTTTTTAAAAATTTTTCTGAAAATTCCTACAAATTCGAAGTGATTTTGACAGATATCCCTAATTTAGATTTTCAAGATACATAATGGTGGATTTATGACTCTTGGATTCCGTATCTGTTAGATTTCATAGTTAAGTGAATTATTAATCCATGATTAGAAGTTGTAAACATTGATTGAATCATGATTTCAGGACACGTCTTGCTTACACATTAAGATTTCAGTTCCATATCGAAGGATTAACTTGGTAATCACTACGCACGAAAGGAACTAGCCTGAAATATCTTGCCATCATGGTATAAAAATTGGAAAGGTTGGATAATTAATCTTCACCATAGGTTTGCTCCCTATAGGTGTAGAGTTAATTCCCCATGAATGATATGTGAAAAAGAGTCAGGTGTACGGTCTTCACCATAGGTTTGCTCCCTATAGGTGAGGATTTGATTCCCCTTCTTGGCATTACTATTAATAAGGCAAGTTTTGGTCATCATGAATTCTCTCGTTGATTACCAATGACATCTTGAAATAGAGAATTGAATCTTGGTATTGATAAGCCGAGAGTACAGTATATGCTCATGGATCTTAATGTTTAGAAATTTTCTAATTAGTGGAGTAACATTGTGAACTGGACCAGGAAGTTTACCATGCACTCGAGTCCAGGAGAAAGTAATGTCCAACATTCATGAATCTTGGAATCCTGGTAACTGAATCGTTTTTCAAAAAAATCACTCGAGTTCATAGAAATTGTCTTGTAATTCTCAACTTATTTTTCGCATATTTTTCTCGGGACTAGCAAAATGCTGGTTGGGGGTTGTGTTGAGGGTCAAATAGTGCATATTAGACCCCAAATATTGTCTGAATTTACGAGCATAATAGTGTTTAACGGCTGATTTAATCGTGTTTATGTTGCAGGTTGATTTTACAAGCTTGGATCGAAGTAGGATACTAAATGCATGGATTTAATGCTCCAAATTCACCAAAAGCATGGGACACACTCCAGGGGACCAAGATTGACAGATATACACGGTCAGAAATCCGAGAAAATTAAGAAACTGAAGTTCAAGTGGCTTAAAACTCATCCAGAATGTAAGATCACATGTTTCCCACCATCCGTTCGGCTCGAAACTTCATACGTGGCCTGAGGACCATAAATTAACCGTACACGTCAGAAATCATCCATTGGATCATTGTGGAAGTAGCCTAACGAGTAGATCAGCCCCTTAAATCTCGATTTGGGGCCCGCCTGATATCTGGATATATTTAAATTTTATTGTCAACGCTTTAAATTGGATCTGAAAAGGGATGGACGGATCAGATTTTCACAAACATCTCTATGGGACCCAAGTATATAGTGCATGTGCACGGTGCACTAGTGCATCAGGCGTGCATCAAAAATCCAGAAGTCGGTCAGCAAACGCTGACCGACTCTTCTTCTCAAACTGATAAAACGCAATAGCATTTTTTCCGGTTCGGTTGGGTTTTGCTTGTGGGCCCCACCTATCATCCATATCATCGATCCGGACCGTCCATCAGATCCCTAGGGAGTTTCTTAACACTGCCTAGGTGGCAAACTTCCAAAATATCGCGAGAAGAGAAATCCAGCCATCCAAACATAGGACAGACGGTGGAATAAAAGATCAAGCAGGCCGCACTAATTTCACTCAGAAAACACCCCTTCCCGGACGGTTTTTCGTCCTGAAGCCAATGTACGGTGTGGATTTTCAAAAAGAAAGCTAAGTGGACCCCACCGATCATCACAATGGAAGAAACTTCCGCTTTCGCGTCCGCGTAATGCATGGCTGCTGGCCGTTTTTGCGATCAGCTGTGGGCCCCACACGTGCCCCATAAGCTCAATCCAAATCGTCCACCGTGTAGACAGCCGCGAGCACTACAAAACCATGTTGTCACTTTTCACCCATGCATGCACACGTGTGAGATACAGAGGCCACAAAAGGGCTGCCCGGTAGCGTTCAAATCTGATCTTTTAGTTATTTCTTCTCTGGGCCACGTCAATGGACGTTCAAAACCACCCATTCTTGACTGAAATTTCGTTCTGAATCCAATGGACGGGGTGAATTTTCTAGAAAATACTTTTGTGGGCCCACCATCTTTGATCATATGGCAGATCTGAACCGTTTATCATGTAGAGGACCCAAGAAAGTACTAAGGGACGGTGTTTCTTTGGAATTTGAGTGAGGAAAGTGGTGTGTTTCGAGGCACCGAACTTGGCTGCGAAAATTGCACTCCGTGTCCTGCTACAATTCTGTCACTGACTCCATCCTTCCAGCAGCTATAAAAGGAGGTTTTTGGACGTGGGGAGCATGCATTCAGGTCTAGGAAGGAAGAAAAAGAGAGACGTGGAGGCTCGGGCAGGGACTTGAAGCAGACGTGAGGGAGAGAGTATTTTCTTTTCTTTTCTTTTATTATGAGATTTAACCCGTTCATGGCGGGCTGAACCTCTTAGCTAGGGCTAAGAGGTGAAGCTTGTAGTGAGATGGGAGATTTGATTTTATTTAAATTTTAATGCATGAATTGACGTTGATTTTAGTTAATTATTATGGGAATGTTTTAGGTTTTTAATGATCTGTTGTGACTGAAATTACAATGGGTCTGTAATGGCTTTGAATATTTCCGTTCTCTTTAATGCTTATGATGTCAGGAAGCCCTGTTGTTCACCATAGTCTCCTGGGCATGGTTGGATGTCGGTACCCTTCCTAACTTGCATACATGTGATTGGGTGGTAATTAGTTTGATTCTATTGTTTGCCATAGTCTTTGGGCATGGTTTGGTGATGGAATCCATTCTATTCATACACCTTTCATCTCTTTGAAAACTAGATCAACGACAGTTCAGTAATTTCCATAATTTTTGATGCAAGCATAAGTTCTCCCTGATCTCTACAAGTGGATCCTCTGAATCCCTAGTTTCCTATCTCTGATTTGTTTCCTAAGTTTTAGATTAATTATTCTACAAGTATTCCACCATTACTAATTGATTTAGAATTCATCTTAGCCTAGTTCTAGTTCTAGATAATTTTAGATAACGTACAAGTTTCAGTCCCTTGGGATTCGACCTCGGTCTTACCGAGTTATTACTACATCACAACCCTGCACTTGGGGAGTGAACAGTTCCTAATTTATGTTGTGCATGAAATTATTTGGAAATGTTGTATCTATTATTAGCAAGCAATACTTTTCATTTTCTTTTTCTAAAATTTTGTTTGTCTTTTGCTTTTTGAATATGCATAGAATCCTATAAGGAATTGGGAAAATACAGACCAATCTTAGACTTCTTAGTGACATTCTATCTGGTTGTAAACAGGGGCACCTTCTGTGATTTGAGGCTTCATCTCTTCATCAATAATACCAGGTTTGCTCTTTTAAGTTACTAGATAAAACCCAAGATTTCTGCACCCATATTCACTCTACAGCCATCATTATTGTCTGACTGCTGCACCCTTCGTGTGTTCCAGATCAGATAAATGATGGGCCACATTCAAAGATTGCATCAATTGCAAAAGTAGATATAACATTTACATACCAATTCATGCATTAATTTTGATTTCTTTCCTCTCTAGCTTTTCTTAATATACTGATGAAGGCATTGCCTTCTTTTTTTGTGATTGGTTCATATTTAAAGATCCTTCTGGTGTTGTTGTTACAACCCAGGCTGAAAATGTAAATATTCTTCTTCTGTGGGTCACATATATCTGATGTGGTTGATGAGGAATTCTGCAAGCTGGATGAAAAGTTCAAGGAAGGGAGTCATGTTCAAGTTCGTGTTCTTGGCTTTAGGCATCTATAAGGATTGGCAATGGATGTTTTAAAGGTAACCTAGTTTATTTTCCCCTAGAATAGCAAAAAGTGAGTTTTTAGGTTTTAGAAGAGTGTCCTATTTCATTGGATTGCTACTTACTAGTTTTACTTCTTTTCCATTACTCTTACCACTGAGTAATGGAGAAGGATTTGAATACTTTTTACTATAGATGCAGAGTTCCTTGTATATGAGATGAAATCATTTTTCAACCAAACAGGACCTTGAAAGTTACTACCTACCATACTATTTTTCCCGAAAGGAATCAATCAGGATGTGACCTGCTGCATCTTGGCCAGCATTAGCATTTGGTGTTTGCTTCTAAGGAGTTCCCCACACACCTACAACAGTTCATTGTTCATGTAAAAGAAATTAATGTCGACTTACAGGAGCCCAGAAGTACCTCTACATATGTCACACTGCTGGCCAACTTGGCACTTACGGTGGACGTATAAGTTGTGTATCAGGTGAGGCCAATGCATGGATGAACTAGGCTTTCAATTCAAGTTATCAAGTTTTTGAATTATGTTTAGCTCAAGATAGGCCCAAGAAACATATTTGTATTTAGCCTAAGCCATCTTAAAGACAACCTCCATACTAGAAGGGCCTCATTGCCTTTTGAATTTGGCTTCCATACTGTCAATGTCTTTCATATAGTGGCTTACCTGATGAACAGAGAAATCTAATATTTGAACCAAGGCATCTACACTGCAAGGTCCACCTGATGGATGGCTCATTTTGCTAATGCCTATTGTTTCTTTCGAGTGATACCGCCATACTGGGTGTATATGTCTACAGGCTTGCTTGCTATGACTGTTAGGGAGAGCAAAACAGCAAATGCAATTTTCAATTAATTGAGACCTCATTTTATGGCGCATTGCTAAACAGAGCATTGATGATATTAGCTACATCTCAGTATGGATTAGATTAGTAAATTCTTGCATATTTTGTTTCATGTAGCGTTGCAATTTGGTCAGGCAGGAGCATTTACAAGTCCAGCCCATGAGCTATGGACCTGAGTCTAGGTCCAGCCCACCTTGTCCATGAGCCATGGAATCAGGTTCAGCCAGTTGGGCCCACTAGTTGTATCCTCAATCACTAATGTTAAATAAGCTGTTATGTTGGGCTGGACCTTCCAGTCAAATACTTGGTCCAAGAATGTTAAATAAGATGGATTGAGCCTTCTGGTAGACAGAAACCAACAAATCAATCCTGTTATCGGCCAAAAACTCTACGCCATTTCTTGCATTAAAACTATCCTCATCGAGGAGCTTTGATGTTTGTTTTACAATGAAGCAGTCTTGATTTATTGCAACTCCAACATGCATGTGGATGGCCCATGATAAAAAAGTCACCCCAATCGCAGAATCCTAGCTATCCACACACACACACACATGTTACAGGTGCGTGTACATGCAAGCATGTGCATGTACTAACACTTGAGTGCTTGATAGCTAGCTCATATATTTGCATTGAGAACCAGCTAGAATTTGCTGATTTACATTTTTTCTCTGCATATTGGAAGCTTATGCATGGTCATAGGTTCCAAAGAACATACCTGTATGTACTTTCTTCTGGTAGGTGGAGCATCAACCAAGGTAAGTAAGCCTAATGGAATTTTGAATCTTCATTTTCATTGCCTGAAATTTACCTAAACACCGTTTTTTTGACTCGGCTAACTAGTTAAAACCAGGCTGAGTTGGCATAGTTTCAAGTTGACTAACCAGGAAAACAAGACTGAGTAACTTGCAAACCAAGGCCTACCTGGTTTAACCGACCACTGAAAAGGCTCATGACCTAGCTAGGTAAACCCGGGCTGTTTGATTTACAAACTATGGGTAAAAAAGAATTGACCATTGGTCCATGTTCGATTCGATGTGGCCCGCCTTGTTGCTGGACCAGCCTGAAGTTCAGGCTACACGTGACTTTGAATCCATGTCAGTAGATCCTAGTCAGTCTGGCCCAGATCTCTGGTCCCATCGGGCATGGTCCAAGCCTTGGATGCTGAACTTTTAGAAGAAAGGCATTGCGCGGCATTCGAATGACATGAGTGATTCAGAAACTCTCAGCCATGAGCCACGGGTGTGCTTTTTCCTAAGATCACTTTTCAAACTAACAATTTGCTTCCCAAAGTTTGCCATATCTGGGTTTTGTTGGTTTGAAGAGCAATTTCTTGTTTATGCTTTTTAGTATTCATAACAGGAAGCAGATCTAGATCTTTACAATGGCTACGGCCCCAATGGTGGCGGACTATAACCGTAGCTCTATATCTTTAACTACGGAATTTATCCGTGGCCTTTGACCGTTTTGGTAGTGCTTACATGAAGCGGCGCCCAACACAACTGCCGGCAAAACTTTTACCAGCGGTTTAAAAGTTAGTCTTGTTGTAGTGACATCAAGGTGGGTCCCAAGAGTGGGGACCCCACATCCCATGTAGGTATGTTGACCCAGGGAGGGATCCCAACCCCACTTTTCCTTGTGGTGTGGTCCACTTGAGATGTAGGTCAGCTTAATTTTTGGGTTCAAAGTCTAAAATGATCTAGGGAATCGGATGGACAGCGTGGATTAAATAAATACATCAAGGTGGGTCATCCACAGATGCTAACACGGGAGGGGTCCCAACCCCACTGTTCCTTATGGTGTGGTCCATCTGAGGTGTGGACGACTTCCATTTTGGGCTTAACCCCTAAAATAATATGTGAAAATAGATGGACAGTGTGGATTAAATAAATACATCAAGGTGGGTCTCATAGCTAGGGACCCCACTCCCCATGTCCGCATGCACGGACGCTGACGTAGGGAGGGTCCTAATCCCATTGTTCCTTGGGGCGTTGCCCACCTGAGGTGTGGATCGACTTCCTTTTTGAGCTTAATATACATCATGGTGGAACCCACGAGTGGGCCCTCTCTGATCCAAGCATTGCTGGCTGCTGGGTAGCAACGTCTACGGACGTTGTTTACATCCACCAGTGGCGGCAGCAGCAGCAGCAGCTGCCCCCTCTCTCTTGCTTTGTTTAAGTGGTGGTGGGGCCCACCTAGAAAAATCCACTCCATCCATCGGATTGGCCAGCTCATGGTAGGGCCAAGGAGCTTCGAGCCAAGCACAAATTTGTGTTTTTCCACTATCTAGATCTGTGTCAACCAAATCAGTGAGTAAAATAAAATAAGTGTCACGATGGGCCACACATGGTGGTGCACGTTGTGATAAAGTGCAGGGTATACTCTCTAACATCATGGCCCACTTGTGGGCCTCACAACGCCATAATTTTAGGAAAAGACGAGGAAGACTCCTGCAATTGAGGTGCGCCCCCCCCCCCCCCCCCCCCCCCGAACTATGGGGTCCACCATACACTCCATACATGCCTAAGGTGGGTCCCACCCTTGTGGGCCCATAAAAAATAGGATAACACAAAGAAAATGAGGGTTTTCATCTTCCCATACACTCATGGCAAAGATGGACGGTTGGATCGGTGATCAAACGGTCCACCAAGCTTCTTCCACTCCTAATGTCCTTTACTCTCTCTTCACTTTTCTCTCTCTCAACCTCTTGATCTCTCCCTAATTCTCTCTCTCTCTCTCTCTCTCTCTCTCTCTCTCTCTCTCTCTCTCATCTCTCTAATTTCTTTTCTTCTCACTTTCTCTTGCTAGGAAATGTGGTGGAAATGGGAGAGGATTTGGGGCTTTGTGGAAGGAGTTTTAGTACAGAGAGGGAAGAGGGAAAAAAGGAAGGGTAGAACAGGGAGAAGGAAAGAAAGAAAGGAATGGAGTGTAGGGCTATACACAAACCAAGTAAGCTTGGTTAGCTCGCTCAACTCAACTCAAAAAAGCTCGATTCGGCTTGGTTCGAAACTGAGTTCAAGCCGAGCTAATTTTTTGAGCTCGAAAAAATTTCAAACCGAGTTCGAGCTTGACTCGACTCGGATCGAACCAGTTTGGTGACTCGGTTACTTTGATATTGATGTTGCTCACTGTTGGAGCATAAAAATTAAGAGAAAGAAGAATATTAGAAAAAATGAGAATCAATGGTTATTGGTTGCATGGTGCGCAACAAAAGTGTGGAAGACCCATTGCGCAGTGCGCAATGGAAGTAAGGCGCCTGCACAATGAATTCCATTTCCACGCTGTGAAAATGTATTGCGCGGATATGAAGGTTCGGATGTGTGGGAGCCTAGAAATACCCCTCCAATCTCCTTCATTGGAATCATTCAAAAATTTCGGGAGCAAGTAAGAAGAATTCAGATACTTCAGAAGACCCAGGTATTGAGCGTACCTGTTGCGCGGTCCGCAACAAGGCGGCTACGCAACCAATTCAAGGGATAAGCTTACTATCTGCACAACAAGCCCATTGCGCAGACAATAAACTTTAGATGGTGAAGTGTTGTTTCAGGACAACATGAAAGGTCTAAGTCATGTCAAATGAGCAAAGATCTTCAAGTCTACAAGATCGATTGATATAATATCATTTCTGCCCAACAACTTCTTCAGTCAGAAGAACATATTGCAATCCAAAATGCTATTGAAATTAATATTCAAACCTGCTCGATTTTTTGTACTTCTATTACATATACTTTATTTTGGAATCAAGGGATAAAATGAGGATGTAAATGAATTCAGAATCAATAAAATATATTGTGATGATTGTTCTCTCTTTCTTTCTTAATTATTTTTGAATAAGATAATCCCCAAATCAAACGCTTTCGTTTCTTATCAAAACACTCACCAAGTGTTTGATGAAATGACTCAATGAAGTGTTGGCTGGTGTAAGAAAGGTATGTATATGAAAGAAATACCATTTTTCTTGATTTTTATATTGCGTACAAGATGTTTGATGAAATACCTATAAAACCGCTGCTGCTGTTTTACATACAGTGAGAATTTGAATGTACAGTTCATGTGTTTGTGAAAATGTTACACAGACGAACTTGGCTCGAACTGGCCCAAGTTGCTAGTCGAATTGAGCCGAGTCGAGTCGAGCTATGCCAAGATCGACTTGGTTCGACTCGTGTACACCTCTAATGGGGTGGTATGAGAGAGGACATGGAGAGGTATGGGGTGGCATGATTTTAAGGGAAAGAGGGCATGGGATGCTTTGACTTGTGTGAGGTGAGGGGATGAGTGGTAAGGGCATTTTAGGAATAGTAAGGGTGGACGTGTCCTTTATAAGGGGTATTCTTGGTCATTTGGTTAATGGTAGTTGGGATGGGTATGGGTGAGGGTGCGAGGGGTAGTTTAGGATTTTAGGAAAAGTTACTTTTAGAGATTCATTACTAGATTCTTTAGGTGGGTCCCATGCCACACGTATGTAACATGGCCCGCCTCGATTAGCACGTTGTTGAGTGTCAAATATTGCACATTTTTCCTTTGTTATTCATTAGTTTTGGGAACATAAATATGCTTAATTGATATATTTTTACATGTTTTCTCTTGGGATGTGATTTTGAGAGCTAAAAAGAAAAGAATGCTTGAAGAAAAGATTTATGCTCAAAAGATTACAAATGAAGATTTGGAAGTCACTAATGAAGAATTCACATGCTAATGATATAAGGAAACTAAGCGAGGAATGAAGAGAATCGAAGATTTGAAGTGAAGAAAAGAAATCCTGAAAATTGGCCAGAAAAATCATATTCTGAAATTTCGAATTTAAAAAAGAAAATCCTGAAATAATTTCAAAAACAAACTTCAGTCCCACCGAAATCGCGCAGAACAGTCCAGTAAGAAAGTGAGATTTTCAGCCTTAATTCGATCGGACCAAAAACAACTTCGGTCGGACCGAAGTGTAACTTTTTGCGTAAGATTGAGGCGGTTTCAAAGTCGGTCCAAGCAAAGCTTATAAATATGGGTCTTTTAGGAGTTTCTAAGGATGAATTAGGGTTTGAAGAGTGGAGCAAGGTGTTGGAGAACTTCAAGGAGTCATTCCTTCTTTCCCAATCTTCTTCTTCTGGTTAGTTTTTATGTTTTCGTTAAGAGTTTTAGTTTCAATCATGTGTTTGGTTGGATAATCTCTTAACTAGAGCTAAGAGGTGAAGCTTGTAGTTTGTTTAGATGTTTATATTACTTTGATTTATGTTTATGTTGAACTTCTATTGATTCTTAGTTTGAATTAAGGAATATTTTCAGTTTTTTCATGGTTTATTGTGACTCCAATTATAGTAAATGCTTGGAAGGCTTTTAATATCTTCTTATCTTGTTTTATAATTATGTTATCTATAAATTTTATGATTCACCACTGTTTCCCAAGCATGGTGGATGGTTGAATTCCCTGCGATCATTACATTAGTGCTTCATGTGGGAACTAATTCAATGGCAAGCTTAGATTATGGTTTAACTGCTCTATCATCCAACTGTATAAGATAGGACTCTGATTCTAGTTGTGTTTATTGAATCAAGTGAGGTAGCATCTTAATAGGTACAAGTGGATCCTTGGCACTCTAGTGTCCATTTTCTTATTGATAGTTTATTCACAATTGATCTCTCCTATTCCAGATTTTAGTTTAAATTCCGATTCTAGTTCTAGTTCTAGTTTTTTTTCAGAATACGTACAAGGTAAGTCTGTGGATTCGACCTTGGTCTCACTGAGTTATTACTACATCGCAACCCTGCACTTCGGATTGTGAACACACGCACATAAGCATCTTTTACTCTAGGTATCGTAACAGGGTGTTCCACATGGCATTAAAATCACAGTGCCTGTGTGGTCATTAGGGTACAAATCTTAGGTAGTTGTGGTACTAAAATAAGGTTACGATCAAAACTTATTGATCTTGTTCGCCTAGAACATGTCGGTATTGAAGTTGAAGCGTACGATCAATTAATCAGGATATGGGTCTTACATTGGTCACTTCAACTAACCAATATGTTGTGGGCTTACTATACATTAAACAAAATCCCTTATTAGTACGTCACCCTATAGACTTGTCTATGGGAAGGCTTGCCACTTGCCTACAGAGTTGGAACATAAGGCGTATTGGACTATAAAGAATTTCAACTTCAATATCGACAAAGCTAGCTCGCTGCGTAAGTTACAAATTAATGAACTTGAAGAAATCTGGAACGAGGCTTGTGAGAACTCTTGGATATACGAGTACAGAATAAAGGTGTTTAATGACAGCAACATTCTTCGAAAAACTTTTGAACCAAACCAGAAAGTCCTCTTATATAATTTAAGAATTCATATTTTTCCCGATAAATTGAGAACTTGTTGGACCGGCCCCTTTAAAGTCAAAACAGTATATCCTCATGGGGCGGTTGAGATAGAAAATCTAATAAATGGTAACATTTTCAGAGTAAGCGGTCACCGCCTTAAACCATTTGCTGAGAAATTCAATTCAGAGGATACGTCCATCCCTCTGAATGATCTTGTCTATTAGGACTGACCTTCTAGTCTGATCGAGGTTCATCTATCCATTTACTGCTTTCTTAGGATTAAGATATAATAGTTTAGGATTGTTTAAGTTTATTTTTGTTTAGTACTAACCCCTTAAATGGTAGAGAATTTATGCCATTACATTGATCTTCTTCAGTTACTCTATCTCTCCTATTCATTCCTCTTTGATTTTCGTTCTCCTATGTTTTCTTAATGCGTATCTTATACATTGAGGAAAATGTAGACTTTAGGTTGGGGGTGAGATTAAATGGAATTAATCAGTATTTTCTTAGTTTTTGAGCACAACATTTCAAAAATTTTAATTTTTCAATTTCAAAATTCTTTTTAAAGATTGTTATTCTGTGTGTATGAATATATTTGAGTGTGAGATGATAAGATGTAAAGTAATTATTGAAAATCTAGAGTCTAGTTAATTAGTAGAATTTTGAACAAAGTTCTTTTTAATGAATTGATTAATAGAAAATTTTAAACATCAATTAAGCATATTTCATAATTCACATCTGACTTATTTTCTTTTAAAAAGTTAACTTAAACTCTTAATGTTTAGCTTGATAATTACTCAGAAGTATTAGGAACCAAGTTTGGAGATCCTTATCTACCTTGGTATGAAAAGAAGTAAAGAACCAGCTAAAAAAATAGTTGGAATCGAAAATGGCTACCTGTTGTATGTGCCTAAATGAGAAAATAATGAAGAAAAAGCAAAAAAGAAACAATAGTGTGAAAGCTGTGAAAGAAATTTTAAAAAGCTGGAAAATAACCGAAAAATGAGATGGCTTCAAAATCAGTACTTGTGTTGATCTAACTACTTTGAGGTAACATTATAGAGAGAATGCTAACTTTTATGGATTACAAGTTGGAATTCACTAAGCATAATAGGAACTTGATGTTTGAATGCATTTTATTAAGTGATTGATAAAGGAGAACTTAGTTTAATGATTTACCAATGATATTAGGTTCTATATTGATATATTTATCATTGTATCCTTGAATCTTACTTACATATGTATAGGATTGTACAAAATGTTATTTTTCTGAGAAGGTTTGAAATTTGGGTATTGAAGATTAGTTTTTCACATGTTTTACTTGGGACTAGAAAAATGCTAGCTGGGGGGTGTGTTGAGTGTGAAATATTATATATTTTTTCCTTATTATGCATTGGTTTTATAAGCATAGATGCACTAAATTGATCTAATTATGTATATTTTCCTATGCAAGGTGATTTGGAAACCTAAGATGAAAAGAATGATTAAAAATAAGATTTAATGCTCAAAGAATAACCAAGTGAAGATTTGAAGATTTAGAGATGATTAATGAAGATTTCAAGTGCTAAAGATCCAACAAAACCAAGTGCAAAAGAGAGATAAAAGACTGGAGAAATCACAAAGTACATCAACATAAATAACATACTATTTGAACCCACTTAAGATTGGTTCGGTTCGACCGAATGTGTATAGAACAGTTCGACACCAAACTATGATTTTTAAAGCTAATTCGGCTCGACACTTAAGTGTAACCAAAGCCACGTTTGATGCCTTCGAAGGGAGGTTCGGTGCAATCTGAGGGAGACAGACTTTCTATGGATATTGAAGAAATTCGGCTGCAGCTGAGAGGCTAATCCGGTATGACATAAGTAAAATTTGGTATGACTGAAGTGTACACTCGGTGCGACTGATGCGTAACAAAAGTGAATAAATTTGAAGTCGGTTCCAAGTCGGTACAATTTTTTTATATAAATGTCACGCCCCAAATTCGGTAATTGGACTCACAAGGAACCTGATAGCCGGTTCTGGCCGCAACAGCCTCCGTGGTAACCCATTCTCGGCTCCTGAGGCAGGTTTCGATCCTGAGATCCGACAAGGAGGATTTCCATAACAGTATAATCATTTCTCATGCGAGCATAACCAAGATCACAGCAAGTATATCTAAGAATAACGAAGGCACATATCACAAAATCCACTAAGAATTTGAACTTTTACAACTTACAAAATGTCCAAAAGGACATACATAAGATGATAGAAGAAAGAAGGGAAAGTCAGCAACATTGTTCCTCAAGCTCAGTTCTAATCCAAGCTCTGCCACTACGACGCCTGTCTAGGATCTCCTGCACGCATCAATCGAGCATAAGCTTATAGAAGCTTAGAGAGTTGTGAAAGTGTGTGGTAAAGGTGCACAGAAGAATAGTAGGAGGTAAAGGTGCATAGAAGAATAGTAGGATCTCCTGCACACATACTCAATGACAATATCACTAACCTTACCAAGGCTTACCATGAATACCATGCAATGAGTACTGGGCGCCTTACCAAGGCGATGCATAAAGGGCTTATATATCTGATTTAAATGCGATGCAAAGTAATGCCAGTGCTCATATCCAATCCGCATATCAAGTACATTTCCAATCATAAGGAAATCATCAGGGTCTATTACACTATTAGATGACTACCGCTCTCCAGACCCGCACAGTTAAACGAGCGTAAGAGACCTCACTACCCGTATGTGGACAGCCAATCACCAACAAGGCTCAACAGCAGCAGACCCATTTCACGAGCTGGTCAGACTCAGCCTAGAAATGCCCTCTCTCACAGGCGGATAAGGACACATCCCTACCCAACCGACTACACGATATTAGGAGTCGCGGCCTAAAGGTATAAGGCCCTTGTACGCTCATAATTTTCACTTGGTCACGGCGTTGGGGCTGATCCTTAGTACCATGAAAGTTTTAAAAATTTCACTCATGGGCATCCTATGCACCCGGTATGCTTAAGTATCATTTCCGGTGTCCACACATCCAGTCATCCACAAATATCCCTGTGAAGGCAAGGCCCTGATAAAGCAAGGGCAGTATCATCATGAAATGTGATGCCAATGCATGAGTCACACATACGGATCATGCGCAAGCTTCAGGCACTCATTGTGCACGAGGGGAGAAACTTCATCCCTCAATGATCACCATATAATGCAATCAATTCATACAAATGATGCATATGGCTCATAATGATGTAAATGCGCTACCTGTAGGATATATGTAATCTTCCGTCCTAAGGAGGGAGAATGGTCTAGGTACATAGACAGGTGTTTTAAGAGAAGTAAAGTCCTCTAGTGGGGGCCCAATACTTTGGGATGACCCACAAGCTAGGAGAATCATAAAGTCTCAAGGAGGAGATTGTCACGCCCCAAACTCGGAAACCGGGCTCACAAAATTTTCGATCACCGAATCCGGTGCCGACAGCCTCCGTAGAACCCCATTCTCGGCTCCTAGCTCTCATTCGCCAGGTTCCGATCCTGGGATGCTACGAGGAGGATTTTAAATATTAGTTTGATTCGTAAGCATAACTAAAGGCATAACCCACAAACAACAACCAAGTACTCCATTACATTTCCACTATGATCAAAAACTTTACAAGTACAATGAGCATAAAGGGAAATACAATGGTAAATAACAAAAACTCCAAATGATCAGCAACGTGCTCCTGCCTCAGCGCTGCTGCGATCCAACGTCACCTGCACACAACGGTCGTGCATAAGCTTGCAGAAAGCTTAAAGGGTGGTGAAAGTGTGTGCGCAAGGTAGTAATATGAACATGCAATGACAGGGTAATGCGGAATATGCAGATGGAACCATAATATCATGAGCCGTACCTCGGCTATGCGATGCAAGACATGAATGGTATCGGCCATCCAAAGGCCATGCTATGTGCAATGCAACTCAAGCATATAGATCCTCATCTATGTCCACGCATCAATACAGCTCAAATATGGGATATCACCGGGGTCTAGTATACTCTAAACCAGATTGCTGCCACATCGCGCGCAATAAGGTAAGTGGAGGAGACCACACTATCCGTCTGCCAATATCGGGCGCGACTCGTCGATAGCGGACCCATTCCTCGAGCTGGTCAAACTCAGCCTAGCATTGCCCCCTACTCTCGGGCGGGTAAGGCGGCATCCCCTTCCAACCGACCACGACACAGTGGAGAGCACAGCCAACTGGTATTCGGCACTCAGCGCTCATCTACCCACTCGGTCTAGACGTTGGAGCAACCTCTTGGTACCATAAGGGTTTAGGAACTTTCACCCAGGGATATCTATAGTACCCCATGTAGAACAAGATTTCTGGTATCCAATCCTGCCAACCACGATACATCTGTGGAAGTTACGACCCTGATGTCGTTAGGGCGTACAATATCCATGTCATACAAAAGCGATATGCATGATTCACGTTATCCATTCATGCATCAAATCCTGCACATATCGTGCGCTCATGTAGGGCAACACCGCCTAACCGGGAGCCCATAAACAACCTGCCTGAAGGCAATTGCTATGATCAGACAATTCTCACATCAAGCATACATATGATGCGTATGATCATGAGTCATGAACTGTACTAAACATGTTATAATGAATTGAACTATCTTACAATGCAGATGGACCTGGACGGCCTATACATGATAAGTACGGCCCAGTAATGGGCCCCAAGGAGGGTCGTAATGTGGACATCCAACCAGCATTACACTCGCAATGTGGACGTCAAACCAACATTGCCCTCGAGGCATGATCTTCTTAAACATCGCTACTTTGCCTGTAATGGATTTACACATTGCAATGGACCGTAGGTTCTTCCCATTGGACCTTACATATATATCAAATGGGCCATATCCTATGGGCCTTTTATTCATCAGATGGCCACACAACTGGGTCACACCAATGGGTCTTATGTGCATTGCAATGGGTCAAAACCCATGAGCCTTAGATTGCATCAAATGAGCTTAGTCTCATGAGTCTAATATATGACCAAGGGGCCACACCAATTGGGCCCCACATGTAGATCAAGTGGGCCTCAACCCATAGACCTAACATGAGTTCAAATGGGCCTAAAACCCCTAGGCCTTATGGTACATTAAATGGGCCTAAACCCGTAGGCCTTGCATATATCAAATGGCCTACTTCCATGGGCTTTAGATTTCAACAAAAGGGTTCAATTACTTGGGCCTTGAAGTACATCAAAATGGGCCTAGTCCCATGGACTTGCAACACATCAAATGGGCCTAAGTTCTTAGGCCTAAAATGAATCCAATGGGCCTAGCCCATGAGCATTTCCTAAACCAAATGGGCCTAGCCCATAGGCTCCTTTATGAATTAAATGGGTCTGGACCCAAGGGCCTTGGAATATATCAATTGGTACAATCCCATGGGCCGTACATCCACATCCATATGGGCCCCAATAAGTGTCACAAATACATTAAGATGAGCCTCAAATCATGCTAAGATGGGGTCCAATTGGATTGTGAATTTGTCTCATAGTTTGACTCATTCCATAAAATGATCTTTAAAGTAGACGACTAGATTAGATGTAGCACCTGTATCAATTGTGGGGGCCCACAAGAAGACCCACCATCATGTATGAAATCTACAAATGTTATATATATATATATATATATATATATATATATATATATATATATATATATATATATATATATATATATATATATATATATATATATATATATATATTATATTATAATATATTATAGTATAATATAGTATAACATTATATGTATAGTATAATATATATATATATATATATATATATATATATATATATATATATATATATATACACACACACACACGCTGCAAGCGCTCACTCTGCACGCGCACACGCACACGCACACTCAGGCCGTATGCATGCTCACACGCACGCACGCCCAAAGGGCTCCACAATTATCACCCCGGGCTCCACCGTCCGTTGGACGGTGGAGATAAAACGCATACACCACTGTGGGTCTCATGTGGGGCCCACTGAAAATGTCTATTAGCCATCCAAGCTGCTCACTAGGTCACTCGGGCCTGGTTGAAGGGAAGACAAAAATTCCAGCTTGATCCAACACGTCTGTGGGCCCCAAACAAAATTTCAACGGTAGGCTTTTAATTCCACTGTTTCAAGTGGTGTGGGCCACCCGAGTTTTGGATCAGTCCGAGATTTGGAGGGGGCCCACTTGATGCTGGGACCCGCCTTATGAACGGATTGAATGACAAATAAGCATTACGGTGGGGCCCACGGCTGGAGCCGTGGGTCCCATGCTGGACGCCCGCCCGCCAAGACGTGCAGCGCCTGCTGCACGTCAGCTGCATGTCAGAGAGAGGCAATGCCTCTGTTGCTTTATTTCAATTTAAAAGGAAAAATCCATTTCCTGGGGTTTTTCACGCCTGGGGCCCACGTCAAGTTGATCCACCCCGTCCATTGAGTTCAGGGGCTCAAAACAAGCCCAATGAGTCTAAGGTTCAGGATTTTTGGGTGTATAGCCTCATCAGGAAGTGTCTTTAAGGATAACCGTCCAAGTTTCTGATATTATGGCCCACTGGATAATCACGTCCGCCTCATTCTTTGACGCAACGGTTAAAATGTTGTGGGTAAGGGGATGGACGGCTTAGATCGAATATCTACATCAAGGTGGGGCCTACACAAGAGGACCACCCAAAAACTCTTCTTTTCTTCTTTCCTATTTATTCTTTCCTTTGCAACGTCCAGCGTCGCAGACGCTGGACGGTTCTATATATATATATATATATATATATATATATATATATATATATATATATATATATATATATTTTAAGGAGTGGTGGGCCTAATGAAGTGGGCCACCACTGATGGGTGGCATAGGAATAATGTCCAAGGTGGGCCCCACTTGAATAATAAAAAAATAAGATACCACAAGGTGGGATCCATTCAAATGGGCCACACAATCCTATAGCATAAAAAAAAAAAAAATAAATAAAATAAAAGCAATAAAAGAGAGAGAGAGAGAGAGACATGGAGAGTGGGACACGGCTTGTGATGGAGGGACCCCATCATTATGGGCCCTCCCATACACGAAATCATACATCAAATGGGTCATTTTACACATGTGACCATCAAAACTAAAGATCAACGGTGAAGATCCTTTTCCCACCAATATGGATGGTCTAGATGACCTTTCCAAATGAAAATAAACATCATGATGATCCAAGTGGTCCATCGGCCACGTATTAGGGTCCCAAGTGAGATCCACACCATTGATCGGTGGGCCTCACTTGGTCCACCATAAAAACAAATAAATCTACCCTATAGAGGCACCCACCATCCGATCTTCTCGCTCTTAGGGGTTCCTTGGCACCTTAGCTTCAACTTCAATGGTTAAGATGAAGAATGGAGGGTTGAGATGGGAGATTTTGGGGTAGGAAGGTGGGTCACACTTGGAGTTTAGGGAGCTTGAAAAATTCCATACGTGGGATCTCTTGGCTTTGGGATTTTTTTTTGAAATGAGAAAGAGAGAAAGAGAGAGAGTTGTAAAGGGAGAGAGAGAGAGTGATGGATGGATGGGTGAGTGATGGTTGTGTAAGAAAAGCTTGACTTTTGAGGCTTTTGTGTAAGAGAGGTATGGGTGGTGAAGACTTTTGTGGCTTTTTATGTAAGAGAGGTATGAGAGATGAAGACTTTTGTGGTTGCTTGGGAAAAGGGATGGAAGTGATGTGTACTTGACATGTGATGGATTGATGGGTGATTGATTGATGGGATTGATGTGATTGATGTGACACATCATAGAGATTCCCTTGATTTTCGCAACGCGCGGCGTTTTCTCGTACCGAACGTTGGCCCATAACTCTTGACCAGGGTATCGCCTCGGCGCGCGAGTCGCGGTATCGGAACCGCAACGATGGCGCGGTCGCTATGGTATTGGTCTCGGGTTGAGTCGACTCGGGTTGTCGGTACATGAATCAGGGTCGCGCGTCGATATTGTTTAAGGGTCGAAAGTTACCGGAATTCGATCGGTAAGACCGCGGAAGTGTACGGAAAGGTACGGACCAAGATACGGGTCTTACAGAGATGGGCCTAACAAGGTCCAAGGTGGGCCTTCAACCACCTATAAAGGCCTTATGGGCCTACCTTAGGGCCACCAAGGAGGACATCCAACCTCAACTGGGTCCTAAAAGGTAGCCCGCTATGCGTATCAAATAAAGTCTAAGGCCCAAGTAATACATGGCCTGGTGGGCTATATGCAAAGCCCAACTCATAGGCAATTTGTAGATCCTCAAGCAAGGTTTGGGCCCAACCATAAAGGTCATAAACCCTCATATTGTGGTGGGACTCATAGGCAGCCCAGTAATTCATCCACATGGGCAATTTTAAACTTAATACTAGTGAGTTGGGCCTCACTTCTTAGCCCAAGTACATAGTTGATTTGGTGGGCAGCTAGGGGCCCAACTACTTCCATATGATAGCCCATAAACCCATCACAATATGTCACGCCCCAAACTCGGAAACCGGGCTCACAAAATTTCCGATCGCCAAATCCGGCGCCGACAGCCTCCGTAGAACCCCATTCTTGGCTCCTAGCTCCCATTCGCCAGGTTCCGATCCTGGGATGCTATGAGGAGGATTTTTAATATCAATTTGATTCGTAATAAGCATGACCAAAGGCATAACCCACAAACAACAACCAAGAACTCCATTACATTTCCACTATGATCAAAAACTTTACAAGTACAATGAGCATAAAGGAAAATACAGTGGTAAAGTACAAAAACTCCAAAATGCTCAGCAACGTGCTCCTGCCTCAACGCTGCTGTGATCCAACGTCACCTGCACGCAACGGTCGTGCATAAGCTTACAGAAAGCTTAGAGGGTGGTAAAGGTGTGTGCGCAAGGTAGTAATATGTACATGCAATGTCAGAGTGATGCGGAATATGCAAATAGAAACATAATATCATGAGCCGTACCAAGGCTTATGCGATGCAAGACATGAATGGTATCGGCCATCCCAAGGCCATGCAATGTACAATGTAACTCAAGCATACAGATACTCATCAATGTCCACACGTCAATACAGCTCAAAGTATTGAATATCACCGGGGTCTAGTACACTCTAAACCAGATTGCCGCCACATCGCGCGCAATAAGGTAAGTGGAGGAGACCACACTATCCGTCTGCCAATATCGGGCGCGACTCGTCGATAGCGGACCCATTCCTCGAGCTGGTCAGACTCAGCCTAGCATTGCCCCCTACACTCGGGCGGGTAAGGCCGCACCCCCTTCCAACCGACCACGACACAGTGGAGAGCACAACCAACTGGTATTCGGCACTCAGTGCTCATCTACCCACTCGGTCTAGACGTTGGAGCAACCTCTTGGTACCATAAGGGTTTAGGGACTTTCACCCAGGGATATCTATAGTACCCCATGTAGAACAAGATTTTCGGTATCTAATCCTGCCAACCACGATGCGTCTGTGGAGGCTACAGCCCTGATGTCGCTAGGGCGTACAATAACCATGTCACACAAATGCGGAATGCATGAATCACGCTATCCAGTCATGCAACCAATCCTGCGCATATCGTGCGCTCATGTAGGGCAGTACCGCCTAACCGGGAGCCCATAAACAACCTGTCCGAAGGCATATGCTATGATCAGTCAATCCTCATATCAAGCATACATATGATGCATATGATCATGGGTCATGAAACTATACTAAACATGTTATAATAAAATGAATTATCTTACGATGCAGATGGGCCGGGACGGTCTATACACGATAAGTGCGGCCCAGTAATGGGCCCTAAGGAGAGTCGTAATGTGGACATCCAACCAGCATTACACTCGCAATGTGGACGTCAAACCAACAGTGCATCCTAGGCACCATCTTTGTAAACGTCAGTACTTAGTCTGTAATGGATTTACACATTGCAATGGACCGTAGGTTATCCCCATTGGATCTTACATATATATCAAATGGGCCTTATCTTATGGGCCTTTTAGTCATCAGATGGGTCATATAAATGGACCACACTAATGGGTCTTGTGTACATTGCAATGGGTCAAAACCCGTGGGCCTAGCATTGCGTCAAATGAGCTTAACTCATGGGTCGAATGGGTCACACCAATTGAATCCCATATGAACGCCAAAAGGGCCTTAACTCTTAGGCATTATATGAGTTCAATGGGCCTAACCCCTAGGCCTGATGGTACATCAAATGGGCCTAAATCCGTAGGCCTCAAACAATCAAATGGGCCTGATCCCATGGGCTCAAAATGCAACAAATGGGTCCGATTTCATGGGCCTTGAAGTACATCAAATGGGCCTAATCCCATGGACTGGCAACACATCAAATGGGCCTAAACTCTTAGGCCTTGAATGAATCCAATGGGCCTAGCCCATAAGCATTCCATAAACCAAATGGCCTTAGCCCATTGGCCTTCCATAAACCAAATGGGCTTAGCCCATAGCTCTTTGCTAAATAAAAGGGATAGATGGCCTGGATGCTTCACATGCGTCAAGGGTGGGGCCCACATGAGGGCCTGTCATAGCGTATACGATACATTAAATAATATACATAAACTACATAATATATATATGTGTATATATATATATATATATATATATATATATATATCATATAAATATATAAAAATATATACACACATGTTGCTCACGCACACGCTATACACATGCTGCACATGCACGCACGCTGCACACACACTACACACACATGCAACACACGTACATGCAACCCACACACACGCAGCACACACGCAGCAATTGGGCCCCACCGTCATGCTGATGGTGGGTATAAAACCCATGCCTCACTGTGGGTCCCATGTGGGGCCCACTAGAAATGTTTATGATGCCATCTAGACCGTTCATATGGTCACATGGTAACGGGAGAAAGGGAAAAACAAATTTCAGCTTGATCAAAAACTTCTGTGGGCCCCTAAGTGAGTTTCAATGGTAGAGGTCCAATTTACTCTTTCCTTTGGTGTGGGCCACACAAGTGATAGATGGAGCTGATTTTTGGAGGGGGCCCACCTCAGGAGGGAACCCGCCTTATGAACTGATTGGATGATAAAACGAACATTACAGTGGGGCCCACGAGTAGGGCCGTGGGTGGCCAGCGGCCGCCCGCCCGCCCACTGCGTGCAGCCCTCCTGCTGCTGACGCAAGCCAGAGGCTATGCCTCTTTCAAATTTTGGGAAAAACTCATTTTCTTGGGGTTTTTCACGTGTGGGGCCCGCTAAAATGAAATCCGTCCCAGCCATTACGTTCAGTGGCTCGACGTCGTCCAAAAGAGTCCAGAGTTCGAATTTTTTTGACGTTAGAAAATGAATAAAATGAGAAAATGGATCCTTGAATGGTCAAGGTGCATTATTTGATGCTATGGCCCACCAGGTCTTCCAATCAATCCCAAACTTCTATCCAACGGTTAAAACTCTGTAAGTAAGAGGGTAGATGGCTTGGATTGTCTGGGTATAACACGGTGGGGCCTAAACGAGTGAGCCACCCAAGTTCACCTTCTTTCCTTCTTTCCCTTTTTTTTTTTTCTTTTAGGGACGCCCTGACGCTGGACGGTTTTTGATATATTATTTTTTTTTTTGATAGTGGTGGGCCCTGATGAAGTGGGCCACCACATGATGGGCAGCATGGGAGTAACATCTAAGGTGGGCCTCACTTGAATAAAATAAATACATCAAGATGGGATCCATTCAAGTGGGCCACACCATCCTATTGCAATAAATAAAATAAAATAAAAGAGAGAGGGAGAGACATGGAGAGTGGGACACGGCTTGTGATGGAGGGTCCCCGTCATTATGGGCCCTCCCTTGCAATGAAACATACAATAAATGGATCCCTTGCACATGGGACCATTAGAAATGTAAAACAACGGTGGAGATCCATTCTCCACCGATATGGACGGTCTAGATGACCTTTCTAAATGAAAATAAACATCATGATGGGGTCCATGGAGAATGGCCCCATCATGGAATGATCATGATGATCCAAGTGGTCCATCGGCCACAAATAAGGGTCCCAAGTGAGATCCACACCATGGATCGATGGGTCTCACTTGGTCCACCATAAAAACAATAAAAACTACCCTATATAGGCACCCACCGTCCGATCTTCTCGCTCCTAGGGGTTCCTTGGCACCTTGTCTTCAACTTCAATGGCTAAGATGAAGAATGGAGGGTTGAGATGGGAGATTTTGGGGTAGGAAGGTGGGCCACTTAGAGCTTAGGGGCTTTGGAGAAATTCCATACGTATGCAGCCCTTGGAATTGTTGTTGCTTGAAAATTTTGAAATGAGAAAGAGAGAAAGAGAGAGAGTGATGTAAAGGGAGAGAGAGAGAGTGATGGATGGATGGGTGAGTGATGGTGGTGTAAGAAAAACTTGACTTTTTGGCCTTTTGTGTAAGAAAGGTATGGGTTAAGAAGACTTTGTTGGCTTTTTGTGTAAGAGAGGTATGGGTTTGGGAGACTTTTGTGGTTGCTTGGGAAAATGGGTGAGAGTGATGTGTACTTGACATGTGATGGCTTGATGGGTGATTGATTGATGGGATTGATGTGATTGATGTGACACATCGTTGAGATTCCCTTGGTTTTCGCAACGCGCGGCGTTTTCTCGCACCGAACGTTGGCCCATATCTCTTGATCAGGGTATCGCCTCGGCGCGCGAGTCGCGGTATCGGAACCGCAACGACGGTGCGGTCGCTATGGTATTGGTCTCGGGTTGAGTCGACTCGGGTTGTCGGCATATGAATCAGGGTCGCGCGTCGATATCGTTTAAGGGTCGAAAGTTGCCGGAATTCGACCGGTAAGACCGCGGAAGTGTACGGAAAGGTACGGACCAAGATACGGGTCTTACACAATAGGTACCATAAACTCATCACAATAGGTAGAAGAGTATAGGACTAATGGTTGGTGGGCCTCCTTAGAAGGATCTGATCCAAGAGAAAAAGGTTAAGGAACTAGCAATTATCCTCATACATTGATCCAATAAAACCCATTTTGGGTGGGCCTCAGATGGGCCCTAATTAAACCCATAATACTGAATAAAAATGACAAAATAACAGATTAATCTATCCTCAAATCTGGTGGGTCATACTGCCCCAGAATAAACTTCTATGGCCAGCAATATTAGGCCCATTGCCAAATTCCAACCCAGCCATTTTCTGGGTTGGTTGGGATCCAATAATTAAAATTATTTTATAGCATATTTAATCCCTGATGGCCCACACACATCACTGTGGGTCCCACCAGATAAGAAGGGGGACATACAACTCATGTTTCAAGTGGGCCATGCCATTGGAATGCAGGCCCAGCAGCAGCCCAAGACAGGGATGCCTCATGTGCAGGCAGCCCTATGGGCCCGGGTATTTGGCCTAAAATCTCATCCAAAATGGGCCCCAATTGAAAACCACCAAAGGGGAAGATGATGAAGTCTCCTAAGTACCCCACATGGATGGATGGTGGGATATACAACACATCTAGGTGGGCCCACAAAGCAGGCTGGACGCCCCAGCCTGGGCGCCCTGCCTGGTGGGCCACTCCAGGCCGCACCGCGGGCAGAGCAAGGGCCCAATGACTCCAAAATTTTACAGGGTGACACTTCCATGGGTGGGACACACCTCCAAAAAATTTCAGAATTTTTGGGCAACTAAAAATATTTTAATTTATTTAAATAAAACAGACTATCCAGAAAATCTGGTTAATCTGGACGTCCCAACGTGGTGGGCCGGTCCAGCCCTCACCACGGTGTGTACAGGTTCCCATTGGTCCCAAAATTTTTTAGGTGGTTCCTACCATGGGTGTATCACCTTCCTATAAATTTTCATAATTTTTTGATATTCATAAATATTTTAATAAATTTTGGAATTACAATCTGTCCAGGGTGAAATGTTGATGGAAATATAATTGTCCTGAATTTGGGCCATCCAAATGGGTGGGTTTTGAGCCTCCAAAATTCATGAAATTTTGTAGGTGGGTCTTAACATGGGTGGGACACATCTCCATAAAATTTCAGGATTTTTGGGCTACTATTAATATGTTAATTTATTTAAAGATGTCAATCTGTCTTGAAATTCTGCCTGATCTGGACACCACAATATAGTGAGCCGGTCCATCCATTGCCATCGTGTGTACCGGCGTCCATTGGCCCTGAAATTTTGAATGTGTGTACTAATATAGATGGGCCACCTCCCTGAAAAATTTTAGAATTTTTGAAGTGCTAGAAGTATTTTGTTTAATTGATACAAATTCTGGACAGCAATGTTTTCCAAAAAAAAATATCTGTTACTGTACAATGTTGTTGTCCCCATGATTAGCACCTCATTAGGGTGGGCCCTGGTCTGCCAAAATTTGGAAAAATATAGGGCCAACATCCCTGTACAAGTATACAATAAGGTGGGGTCCACAAAGGTGGCCCACCATTTTAGAAACAAGCTGATATTTATGTTTTTACAACATGCAGAGTGGCTGGACAGTCTAGAAAATCTGGACTGTTCAACCTTCTTGGCCCCCCTTTTTGGGTGATCAATCAAGGGTGGATGGAGGTGAGATTCAACATACATCAAGGTGGGGTCCACACCTCCAAGATTCATCTATCAATGGGGGTGAAACATCTCTCTTATCAGTCCATAATCCTGACTCAAAAACCATCCTAAAACTGTCTAGAAAATTTCTGGACAGCAACAAATGCATGAAATAAACTGAGTATGAGAACCAAAGTAAGGAGAATCACCTCATAAAATCAGTGTTGTGGTCCACCTCAGTGGGCACCACAAACATCCAGACCAAATCCCCTTCATAAAACCCATTGCATGCACCCGATATGAAGCAAATAGGGTGCAAACGTCCAAGGAATGGACAGCCATGGGCGTCCACCTTGCTTGGACGGTCTGGATATTCCATGGCCCCCAAGTAGGCCACACACATCAGAAATGAAAGATAAAATAAGAAAAAAATGATGGTCCGGCTACAAGAGAGGGTCTCCACCACTATTGAGGCCCTCCCTTAATCACAACACATTCATGTCATCCATTAGATCATATGCAATTTAGATCTATCACATGCATGGAGATAGGAATCAATCTAATGGTGGGAATGCCTTTCCCACCAAAATCTATGGTCTAGATGACCCCTAAAAGACATGCATCAAAGGAAAAATGCCATGATGGGGTCCATGGAGAATGGCCCCATCCATGGAACATGCATGCAAAGGAGTAGGCCATTGACCATAATCATGGAGACATGGGGGACCTCCATCATGACTTGATGAGCCCCACAAGTTCCTAAGGATGAGATGAAGGAGAATCTACCACAAGAAAATCAGAAAATCCTAAGCTAAGTGCACCCACCTTAATGGATCTTCAAGATCCTCCTATCTCCAAGCTCCTCAAGCTCCAAGGGTTATAGATCTATGGTTGAGATCACTTTTCAAAGGTTAGATTGGGAGGTTTTTGAGAGAAAATGGGCTGGAGTTACTGGAATATGGGGGACGTCCAAGGGCTTTCTCTTGGCTTGTTAGAGGAGAGAAATGAAGGAAATGAGAAGAAGTTGAGTGTTGTAGAGAACTCATCATTGCAATGTAAGGAAATCATTGCTTTTTGGGAAGAAAGCTCATGATGACCTTTTTGGAAAGAAAATTCATGATGGCTTGTAATAGAGTTGACTAGATGGCTATAGGTAATGATAGCTCTCATAGGGAATGATGGAACTAGGGTGGGTCCACCTAGGAAAACGTGCACAAGTACCAAGTGGGTCCCACATCGTGATCAATGACCCAAATAATACGCGGCCTATAACTTTAGATGTACTCATCGGATTTACGTACGAGACGCGGCGTTAGAATTGCGGCGACGATGAGATCGCAATGACATAGGTCTTGGGTCAATCCGAGTCGGGTCTACGTGGCTGAACTCAAGAATGACCGCAAACACTACCCGAGGGTCGCGGGTCGCTGGAATTTGGTCGGTGGGACCACGAGACCAAAATAAACAAGATGTATACTCACACACACATGCACACATGCGAACTCGAGTCGGGTCTCACAATAAATGAGTGATTCTAGCTTTCCTAGATATGAATTAGGATAGAAGGGAAAAAGTAAGGATTTGTGGAGCTTGTTCGGAGTCCTCCAATCCTTCGGTTCTATTTTTGTTTTTTTATTTTTTCTTTTGAGTTTTAGTTCCATCATGTCTATGGTTGGCTACTCTTAGTTAGGGCTAAGAGGTGAAGCTTGTAGTTATTCTTGATATTTAATTTACTTTGATTCAAATAAATGATTTGATTGTTGAACAATTATTGATCTTTGGTTTGAATGAAGATATTGTTTTAGTTTACTTTGATCCATTGTCAATTATGGACACAATGGATACTTAAAAGTTAAGGATTATTGCTTATCTATTTTGCAAATGATTGTTACATAAAATCCATTGATCTATCATAGACCAAGAGCACAATAAATGTTCTGAATTCCCTGCAATCAACACTTCAGTGCATTATGTGGGAACCAATTCAATTGAAGTTCAAATATGTTCTGGTATGTGAATAATGCTTTAACCGCTATATTATCCCGCTAAAGGGGATAAGATTTCGATTCCAGTTGAGTAATCCAATTGAATCAAGTGAATTAAGCATTAAGGAATGACTATAAGTGGATCATTGACACTCTAGTACTTTATTCCATTTGAATTCCTTCTCAATTACATCATTATTTCTTGAATTAAATTTTATAAGTAGGTTTAGTTCTAGTTCTAAAGTATTACAGTAATTGTACAAATATAAGTCCCTATGGGTACGACCTCAATGTCAGCGAATTATTACTACATCGCATCCTTGCACTTGTAGTTTGTCTCGAACGGATAGGGAGTGCTCCTTCCTTGAAGGATTACTAGCTCAGCTGCTGGGAGAGGGATCTAGGACGTGCCCTGTACGACCAATGTAACATTGGACTGATTTGCCAAGAGGATGTGGATGGACTGTATAAGAGAGATGAAGCAATCGATGATTTCCTTCTCGACGTAATTGACAGCTAGGCCGTTTAAAGAGTTGGGGTCCGAACAATGCTGCGGAAGAGGATTCTGAAGTGTTTATGGCAGCCGTTGGATTAGTCCCAAGAGTCGAGATGGAAATCTTTTGACTATTGATGATATCTTGGATTAGTCCCAAGGTCCTGGTACACTACACCAAAATCACTATCTAAAAATGGTTGAAAACCGTTTTTGAATGGTTAAGGAACAGTTTTCAACCGTTTCTGATTAGGGAGTCGCAAAAATGTAGGAACGGCTGCAAACCATCGCAAATTTAAAAATTAACGGTTTTCAAACCGTCGCAGATTTAAGAAATCAGTAACGGTTGAAAACCGTCACAAATTTTACATCAATTTTAAACAGTTTCGAACCCTTGTATAGGAAGAACCGATACCACTGGCAAAAGCTTGTAATTTTTTTCACAATTGGAACCTGTATTTTTTATAAAAAAAATATTTGAAACCCAAAAAATGTTGTAATACAATTAAAACTAAATATTAAACAAATATTGTACAACTTCACAATTAAAAGATACGCAATTCGAATGATGTAGCCATAGCTATCCATGTGGACCACACCATGCAAAAGGTGGGTGGTAGCTTCCAACCGGTGATACATCCAATCTTCTAAATCATCTGCAATGATCTCATAGTGACAATATTTGCACCTGCAAAAAACATGCCACTATTAGATTAGAAAACAGGTCACTTGAAGAGCCATCTAAGAGAGGAATTACAAAATTGCTTGTATCAAACACGATTTCCATACAACAAACATGTTGTAGAATGAATAATCTTTTCCTGATACTTCGATTGAAATTTAGAATTTTTCTGCTCAAAGCATACAGAATATTTAACCAACAACAAAGCCCAGCTTAAAAAATTGATAATATTTCCAAGACACTGCTTGCTCTAGAATTGCATTGCTTATCAATTAAAGTGAGCAGCAAAAAGCAATCATTGAAATGCTATAAATAAATAGGCCATGTATAAAATCCATTTTGATTATACGAATATCATAAAAAGGCCTCTAATACATACCTCATTTCCATTGAAAAGTCCTGGATTTGCAAGACTATCTAGAAAACAAAAGGCAAAATCAACCTTATTAAGCCAATTAATCGTAGGGAAAATAAAAAATAAAACAGGGTGAACTCACAAGGCAAACATGCATCAAATAGTAGTTTCATCCCTTGTACTATCGTAGTACATTAATCTTGTACAAAACAATCATCATGAGAAAATTGAATAACATAAGAATCATCAATGGATTGACCAACGGAGAAGTCCAGCTAAAATATCTTAAGCCTCAAAGGCTCCCCCAAAAAAAAAAGAGTCCAGCTCATTATACAGACCATAAACAAGCCTGGCTCATATGGTGGGACAAAACTTGAATCTACACACCCAATTCAAAAAAAAAAAAAAGAAAAAAGAAAAAAAAAAAGACTTAATCATTGATAGAATTTGAGTTTGAAAGAAACAGATGAGAGTTAAAAGAGTCCATGACTCAAGTCTTATAATTAGAGGCAGATTTGCTAGCTTTGCATAACTGATTCCCTGTAAGAAAGAAAAAGAAACCCAATTAAGATCACCAAGAAATAGTTCTATTTCCATATGCATTTCAATAAAATCCAAATCAGATGTCCCAAAGAAGAGGAGAAAAGACGAAAAGAGAGAAAAAAAAAAAACAACTGTTTTTTGGCAATTAATTTTGTGGGAAATAGAAAAAAAAAAAAGAAAAAAAAAGCAGTTCCATTTTCATTTCATTTCAAAAACCCATATGAAATAATACAAATAAGATCACTCCCAAACATTTATATTTCAAAAACCCATATTAGGTAGTGACACCTCCATCACTGATGTCTGTATGGATCTATGCTGGAAAAAAAAAAAAAAAAAAGCTCTGGTCCTGCCATGATAAATACATCAACGTGGGCCCCATGGTAATATATAGAATAAATACATCAATATGGGCCCCATGGTAAGGGTCGCACCCTCTGTAGTGGACCCATAATTAAAAACTTACTGGGGCAATTAGTTTTGGATCAAGATGATAGTTGTGTTTTCCCTTGGGTCTTTGTGACCTTAGTTGATAGGTTGGATGTTTTAAAAAAAGTGGACCCTTGGAAGTTTATAATAGTGGGTGTTTGATCAACACCGTTGCTTGTGGTATGGTCTACCTAATCCACTCCTGTGGTGACCACATTGTAGATAGACCCCAAAAAAACCATACAAAGATCTGAATGAAGAGTATACACATATCAGCTTTATCCAAAACTTGTGGCCCATGATAAGTTTTTAATGGTTGATTACCACTGTTTTCTTGTATTATTGTCTACCTTACATTTGGATCTACTTAATTTTTTGGATCATGCCCTAAAATGAGCTTACAATATTGATGGATGGTGTGAAAGTCACATACATCAGTGGGCCTCACAGTCAGAGGTCCCACCCCCCTTGGTGGATTTGGGTCTCACCTAATTTGCTCCTGGCCCCAACTAGTATGATTGCTGAATAGTGGGCCCCAGTAAATAGTAGTACAGAATAAAACCTGCCAGGTGAGTTTTGGATTCAAGTTCTGTTTTTCTGAATAAGTACGTGGCAATGTAAGATGTTCTTGCCATCCGTATGATGATTGGCCCACCTAATGATTGTATTGGTCTTTTGATTGTGGGGTCCATTGTTTTGGTGGGATGTGCTATTTGGATGGATTGGATTCCACAGACATTACAAAGGCCACTGTGTTCAAGATTTGTTGAAGTTTACATTTTAAAAGTTGGTAAAATCATCTCTAACGTCTCATTTGTGTCTCATTTGATGGTAGCAGTCTTACTGTGGACTAAAGATGGCAAAAAACTTAAGATCTGATTGATGGGAAGATCCAAACTTCAAAGTGGTTTAAAAAATAAACAACTTATGCAGAATTTTTTTTATTTATTTCTTAAAAAAATGTAAAAAGATCTGATTGATGGGATCTAATGCTTTGGAAGTCCTTTGACTCAAGGGGACCTTAAAAGATAGCAGGAGAGCATTATGACAATGGTAGAGGATTGAAAATCCATAATTTTGCACCCACCTTTTCTCTTGGATTTTAAAGGAGGCCCTTTGAGGGCTTTGCCACACATCCCAAATCCACCTACTGAAATCAACTCACTTCACTCCTTTGAAGTCAGAGATCATATAAAAGAAAAACCAGAAATAAAAGATAAAGAATTCTAGAAAAAAAATTCTTTCAAGCATTGGTTTATCTTGTACTTTGTGGCCCACCTGATCATGGAATCAACAGGGATGATGATAAAAATGGTGGACCTGATAATGGGCCACAAAAGGGAAAATTGAAATAAAAAAACATCAATTTTTCTAAAAATAATACTACTTGCACTCTAACAGTAGTTTATTAACTTATCATGATATTTACATTTTCAAGCAAGCGAAAAATTTAGGTGTCATAACATCATTTATCCTTCAAAAAAAAAAAGAAAAAAAAAAAGAAAAAAAAAAAGAAGAAAAAAAAGAAGAAAAGAAATGCAGAAGTTGGCTACGTCTCCTAAAGATGACAATTCTATCAAATGTGATACAAATTACTCACCAAGTCAGGATTATTTAATATAATTTCATTATATGATGACTTATCAGCACTGGTTCCCAAAATCACATGTAACTTGAGTTTTTATTCATTTACTTCTTTTTTTTTAAAATCAGAAGGGGTGGGACAATACATATAACTTTGTAGATTTGAAAAATTCGACAACCATACATACAGGTGGGCACCACTAAAAGAAATGGGTCTCAACTATCGAATAATCCATGCAAAAAATCAACAAACTTCACAACAGAGCCATATTGACAACCACAAAGTAGTGATTGAATATAAAGGAAGGAATTAAAAAGCTTATGGATGAAAAATTATGTCTCCAATGAAAGGAAAAGGTTGGGTTTACATTCTTTTCTTGACAATAAATGAAAGCTACTTGTTTAGATTAAAATGGCGTCTAGGGCTCAAACATCCCTTCAGAGGATGCATCCAAATGGCCCCATAATTAGATTCAATAATCACCGAAACTACAATACTAATAACACCAAATCGTGATAACCATAAACCTCAACAATATCTTGAGAAAATCTAAATGGAACATAAGCAAATTCTAAAGAACATCATCAACGTTCAATTTCTTGAAATCAATTTCAGCAACTATAAAGAAAGTATACTGTCGATTCAACCAAAAACTCAAAACTTAAAGCCTTTAGAAGACTCACTAATCCCAAAGAAATGCAATTATAAGCTCAAGCAGACCAAAGGAAGATCATCGGCTAATTCTTATTGCTATCTTCAGCATAATTTTTCTATGGGCTCTCCATTTTCTCCAATGATTCGTAAAATACAGTTCTTAGAATTCTAATATGCGAATTGCCTTGCCAAAGATGGAAACTTTTAGATTTATGAAAGTTACCATTGGTCTGTCACTGAAATTTCTCCAAGAGAAAAAAAAACAACAGTATATTTGTTGTTTTTCTAATCTGCTTGGGACGGGTTAAGGCTCAATAGCAAGAAAACCCGAGTCAGCCAACCAAGGTGTCCCGTATCGGTATCGGTTGGCGTAACGGTGCCCTCTGAAACCGATACGGATACGGGGGCGTAACGGCGATACGGGGGCGTAACGGCCCATAACGGCGCAAAATATTTTTTTTGCCAAAAAAATATGAAAAAATATGGATTAAATCCGAAATATTCTAAGCATTCCAAATATGCATTCATTTATAAATTGGAACATGTTTATGGTGGTGTAACGGTCCACTCTTTGGTCAGAAGTTGTATCGGACTGTCTGATGAATTTATGAACCAGATAACCTGAATTGGACTACAAAATTCATGTATTTAATTTTCTAACTATCTACTATCAATGATAGATATATTAGAATGAATGTAATATGAAAATATCTTACATTTAGGTGTTTACAATTATTTTTGAGGGCCAAAATTCATGCATAAATAGAAAAAAATATAAAAATAAAAAATAAAATGGCACCCCAAATATATAAAATGCACATTAACATGTTCTACTATGATTAACACATCACATGGCATCATTAAAACAGCAAAAGAATCATTAAAAAATGATTTTTCGAATTTTCAAAAAAAGGGTCAAAATAAATGCATAAATAGAAAAAAATATAAAAAAAAAATATAAAATGGCACCCCAAATCTGTAAAATGCACATTAACATGTTCTACTATGATTAACATATCATATGACATCATTAAAACAGCAGAAGAATCATTAAAAAATGATTTTTCGAATTTTCAAAAAAAGGGCCAAAATAAATGCGTAAATAGAAAAAAATATTAAAAAAAATATAAAATGGCACCCCAAATCTATAAAATGTGCATTAACATGTTCTACTATAATTAACACATCATATGGCATGATTAAAACAACAAAACAACTATTAAAAATTGATTTTTCGAATTTTAAAAAAAAGGGCCAAAATTCATGCGTAAATAGAAAAAAATATAAAAATATATATAAAATGGTACCCCAAATCTGTAAAATGCACATTAACATGTTCTACTATGATTAACACATCATATAGCATCATTAAAACAGCAAAAGAATCATTAAAAAATGATTTTTCGAATTTTCAAAAAAAGGGCCAAAATAAACGCGTAAATAGAAAAAAAAATATAAAAAATATATAAAATGGCACTCAAAATCTGTAAAATGCACATTAACATGTCCTACTATGATTAACACATCAAATGGCATAATTAAAACAACAATACAACCATTAAAAATTGATTTTTCGAATTTTAAAAAAAGGGGCCAAAATTCATGCGTAAATAGAAAAAAATATTAAAAAAATATTAAATGACACTCAAAATCTGTAAAATGCACATTAACATGTTTTACTATGATTAACACATCATATGGTATGATTAAAACAACAAAACGTATTAAAAATATATAAATACCTATTTTTGACAAATTTCTGAAAAATGGTCCACCGAGCTTTGATTCAAGAAAATCCATAATATAATGTGTTTTTATCTCAAATACCCAGCCAAAGTTGGTCGAAATTAGTAGTAAAAGGAGTAAGAAACAGTTTGGAAGCAAGAAGTTTCAAAAAAACAGCAAAAACAAAGCTTAAAATGGAAAAAGGTCGATACGGGCCTGTAACGGCCCGTAACGGCCGATACGCCCCCGTAACGGCCGATACGCCCCGTATCGGGCCCGTATCGGCCGATACGACCCCGAAACGCGTAACGGTCACCACCGTTTCCGTTACGTATCGGCCGTATCGGCCGATACGTAACCGATTTGGCATTCCTTGCAGCCAACTGAATTCCATTCCAAGTTGCCTAACCCACACCCAACCTGAATTCCTCTGTATTCGACCCTAAACTGACGAAACCCAGGCCAGTATTGTTGCTGACGTTAATTATGAGAAATGATTCAATGATCTGTGTAATAGTGTCCTAGTTGCATTGAGATACCAACCCAATAGATTGATCTACATTGTCCATTAGGTCTTATACCGATTTCATGGGCTGTTGTGAAAAAAATTACATCGATTGAATGATTCACCTGCCTATAAGTTGACCTTGTTTTTTAAGCCATTCATATTTGGAAGACATGGATGGGATGGTTAGGATTTCCTAATAAAAGTGATTCGTTACGACCATAATTGATCCATGATGGGATTCAACAAATAAATGGCCAAAAATGTGCGCAGGAGTGGACATGAAATTTTTCAGTGCAATCATTTCACAATACTTTACACAAATGAAAGCAAAACACACATTTTGATGGCTTGCATGTTTTGACAAGAACCTTACTATGGACCACCTTCAGCATAGAGGTATGGTGATCCCCACCTGGTGCATCATGTGCACATTAGCAGAAAAGAGTTGGTTGTTTATTCACAGTACGTATGTTCAGAAAGTATGGAACGTTGTTTTAGCAAAATTCCATGTGCAATGAGTCCTACCTCAGCCAGATCGTATTGACCCTCAAAATTATACTACAAAACAAGAAAAACCCAGAAATATTTCCAGTCAAGAAATTCAAAAAAAAAAAAAAACAAAAAGATTAGGAAATTTCATACCTTGATAAGAGAAGGTTCATGGCCATTCCAAAAAATATGTCTGGATAACATCCAAGCCTCCATCTTTGTCCTTCTGAATAAGGCCATGCCACATCTTATTAAAAAAAAAAACCCCACAAAAATCAGACAATTTATGGAAATGCAAAGAAATGAAGAATCTAAGGACACCCACCAAGCACACTTTGGAACTGGAAATGAGAATCCTCCTCTGCCCATTTATGATTATAGCCTTAGGTTCATATGTCACAGAGCTTGTGGCTGAGGGCAGAAAGATAAATCACAGCAAGTTGGTGCTCAAGAACAGCAACAGTCTGTCTCTGCTGCCGCTGCTGCTGCTTGGATGGACCATTCCCCAAAAGGCTCCATAATTGGAGATTCTAGCCATCAAATCTTTGGCTTCTCTCCCATTGAACGTTATTGCTGGTTCACTTCTCTTATCTTTCTCTTTGCAGGACAACTGTCTTGATGGTATCATCTTTCCATTCTGGGAGGATTGTTACATTATGGTCCACCCACGTTTGGGGCCAATAAAACAATGGTCCATCCATGTCTAGATCACCTAACCATAGCCCCATATGTACAAGCCTCATGTAAAATGGGATTGTTCCATTGAATGAGAACAGTCAATGGTCTGAATCCACCAAACAAATGCTCATTAATCAGAGGTAAAGATTGTTAAATCAATCTGAATTTTGAATGTTGACCTATCTAAATCTAAAGTGGGTCCAGTAACAATGCCAGTTCATTTCTCATGCCATTTGGGAATCTACATGACACCATTGGGCAATGCTCCCAATATGTTTATTCTTACATGATGCCCTTGAGTACCTTAGCATTTCATGGAGAAAAAGAAAAACTACATGAATATGTTGATCATGTAGAAGCACATGAAGATCCATATATTTCAGGAGAATATTTATACACAATGGGGACTTGCATTCAATGACAATGGAACAATGTGCCTTTTCTAAGGGAAGAGATCCCAATATGTGTACTCAAGTGGGTTCAGGTGCATGTATGAACTTCCAAATTCAAATGTAACTTCTAACAAAATCTAGTGAATATGAATTCAGTGTAGAGGGTAGATATAAAAGGCAATATTGGACCATTGACCTTTCTTTGAAGGCCATAAATGAGGAAAGTGGGGTTAGAATCAGCATGAGTGCAAGCACAATCCAAACACAAAATAGACCAAGTCCTCTAGGCACAGCCAAATACAGTTAGAAGTTGAGCAATTTAAGGCCTATACATGAGGCATACAAGGATGTCAACAGATCAGGTCCCATAATACCCATACCACAGTAACACGTCCGAGCCTTGCCATGTCACTTGCAATAGCTGCACATCAAGAATGTCGTTCTTGCAAACATAGTTTTCTCATGTGAGAATCTGCAAATACAGAAGGAAAAAAAAAAAAAAAAAGTGGGATCATGTATCCCCTTGTTTTAAATTATGATGATGGTCCACTAACGAAAATGTTTAGAGTGCCAAGATTGGAATGATTTGTAGACTTTGATAGAATGATAATTCTAGTGCATTGCCTAGCAATAAAATATTAAAATTCTTCTGAATTAATTATGTAGAATGTCTTGACTGTTAGGAACATGGCTTTATGGTAAGATGATATGATAATCCATCTGATTTGCCCCACCATGGATATTTGGCTTCATGGTCAGATGATTTGGACAGTCCGGCTAATTTGCACCAACAGAGATAGCTGTCAGTCTGGCTAATTTGTCAAGCAATGGATGTCCCACTTGAAAGGAATTTGTTTACATTCTGTTTGCATTTGTAATGTGCAAAATGGAGATTTCTGATCTGGTAAGCCATAACAGAGCATTCGCCCGTTTACCCTCACCTATCTGAATCAACTAATACTCGTTCCTGCTCCCTGTGCATCAATTGGTCCCCATGGTTTGTATAGATGAGTTGGAACAATTTTGCAGCCCTGAGATCAAAATAGATCCACTAAACATAATATAGTAACAAAACACAGTAGCCACCTACATAAGTTTGCCATTTCTTTCATGAAACCTTGCCAACAAATTTAACCAAGGCAATCTTCACGGTTGGACCCATCTTGTGGACAGAGCTTGCATCTCGCATCTATGTACCAAAGCATCATGATTTAAGATCAGAATCATCCCACCCTTGAGAAGTTCAACATGAGGAAAATGATACTTCAAAATCCAACCCTGGATTTCTCAATCCGGGACTCATAAAAATTCAGCAAGTCCGTATCAGCAAAGAAACCCAAATAAACATCCAGCTAATCACTATAATTGCAGTAAATGAGAATCTATACAAACATGATCTGTAATGTGATTCTGTCAATGGAATTTTTCACAAATAAATCAGAAATCTATTGATGAAAATAACGGGACCATTTGCTGATCTGAAAGTGGATTTTGCACCAGAAATTAACACTGGAGTAATAATATGAAGATGAAGAACCTTAGTTCAAGAAGTGTTCACTGCTGAAGTACCGTTGAAGCAAGCAATCATTCACTACACCACACATTCCATCTTAGTACAACTAGTTCAAAAACACCTGCAGATGATTCATACATGCTTATTTATTATAAGAATCAAATATCATAGTATCAGTCAAGTGATGAAAAATTGGAAACGGAAAGGGAATCAAGGGTGGTAAAACTAAAAATATGAAGAGAGATGAAAGTGTCTGTAATTGGCAACTTTCAAAGACAGGGATCCTAATCTTGACTACTCATCCTGTGGGCCCTATGTCATGGAGTAGCTGTAGTCCAAAATTTGGTTCGATTCCCTATCATCAGTCCACCTACAAAATACACCTATCATAAGAAACTTGAAGGCAAAAGAAAAAAGAAGTAACTAATAAAGCAGCTTCTTCTTTTTTTTTCTTTTTTTTTTTTCTTCAGGATTTGTGGTATTTAATGCAATTTTTGAAAAAAGGATATGAGGTATGTAAAACTAACTTTATAAATTCAAGGCCAAAGACAAGTTAAGAATGAAAATTGCATCTTACAAACCTTTTCTGCTACTGCTTTGGTAAGTGATTGCTGCCATTTCATATCGTACTTAAAAACCAACCCGTCCAAACCATTTAGCCTCAAGCTCCTTCACACCTATGACAAGATGTGAGAAAAGTGCTCATGAATGAATAAAGTTAATCTTGAGTATTATAACTTCTTCTTCTTCTTTTTTTCAGATCACTTCTTCTTATTGTGTCTTCGTTTGATAGCAACTATAACAATAGGAGCAGAAACACTAGCAATAAAAAGAAGTGACAAGTCATGACTAGTATCTTAAAACTTTCGCAAAACATCTAGAAGAGATAAAAGTACAAAGAAAAGGCATGAAATTCTTACCTGGAGAAGCATAGCCAATTGTTCCCTTGATACCAGTTGAGCTGGTTGGATCTTGAGAGGTATTGCTGGCAGAATTAGTAAGGAACCTTTCTAATCCAAAATCACGCTAGTCAAACACATTCAACTCTACCAAAAGCAATTTTAGGATATTAGAATCTTCCAAAAACACTTAAAAACAACAAAAAACAAATAGGATTAATGCAACTCTTCTAATCACTACGTATTCAGCAAGGCAGCACCACAGATTTTTCTTCTTCACGAAAGGCCTATTTAGAACACATGATTAAATGGTATGGAATTGCATTATATGAAATTAACACGTGTTTAGAAATACCAAAGTATTTTGACCGTTTAATCCCACATATGGGATCAAATTCTTCCTTTGTGAGAAATACATTGTATTAAGTATACATTGTATTAAGTGAAGCGTTCATTAGGTGGACCATGGAATTGTAATAACATACCAGATTTCATAACTGATGCTAGTCACCTATATGCATGTGCAACTCGAATGTCACGTGTAAAGGGCACGTATGAATGAACGGTTGGATAAAACACATGCATTAACATAGGACCCAAAATTGTAGTAAATTTCAAAATCCGCTAGTATCTACTATTGGCACAAGATGATATGATACTAGGATTAATGCAATTCTTCTAATCATTTCCAAACACCATATGAATTTGCATGGGATCAAATGCAATTCCATACCACCTAATCTCACCTAATCCCACCTAATACCATGCACAGAATAAGCCTAAAACAAGAGAAACAGTTTGAGTATTATTTTCACTCTTTTACTTTGTGGTTTTCCATTTTCCTTACATCGATTGTGTGTGGTGTTTTTCCATTACAAAAAGGTGATATAATTGTACAAGTCTATTATTAATTTCTCCTATGAAATACCAATGCTTTAGTTTCCCAATCAATGGCCGATATCACATGGCCTTCTGCATTCATAGGACCATGGCCACAGGATGAAGCAGCACCAACAGTGACAAGAACACCATCAGTTTTTCTCAAGTCTTCACCAGGTTACATGACCTGCAACAGCACTGCAAACAATACATATGTTGTAGCTTACAAGTGTTCATTGGGTTACAGTAAACCTTTGTTCCAATAGCAAAGAGCATCATCCAGATAACACAGTTTTAGGCGAGGAAATCGGTTGCGTACCGCATGATCAATGGCTCTTTACATAGACAAACCAATAGAAGATTGAGGGAAGATTGAGGGGAACCTGATGCATCTGAGGTCAGCAAAATGGATTGATATGTGGTTAAATATCAGTGGTTCTGATAGGCATTCTTGAACCTAAACAGATCTTTAATGACCATCTACACTAGATTCTGCTTATCCTATATGTACATGTGATTACATTGAGTGTGATAAATCAGAACAACAATGATATGTAGCAGGCCACAAAATTATGTTTTTGTGGAAGTTACCTTATAAACAGGCCCAAATCCACCCTGTCCAAGCTTATTTGCATCCCAAAAATTATCTGTAGCAGCAGAAACACTTGTAAAACTGATTAGTTGCAGCTCAGGATCTTTGTTCCGACCTTCTCTAAACTAAAGCAATAACACTTCCTGCTCTCTCTCTCTCTCCAAAGAACAGAGAATAATGGTTCTTAAATATACTCATGATGGAGGGATAAAAGACCAATAGTTCCTTTCCAATGCATTGTTTCCCAGCATGGATGAATGCTCTGGCCATGATCGGAACACATTTTTTCCCAGCATGGATGAATCTGGAAATCGTGTTTGGGCCTTGGCAATCAGGGTTGCTCTGGCAGTGATCAGAACCCAGCACCTCTGACCTGACGAGCGGACGAAACCCTAACCGCAACAGATCAGGGCATTGCCAAATCCGGCAACCTGATTGCAAGAATCCCAAATCTGTCACCAGAATCCCGAATTTGTCGCCAGCAGCAACATTGATTCACTGTATACGCAATCTGGCAGCAATGGCAGCCAGAGGATCTTTCCTCGCCCTGGAGGATTGATCGGAACCATCCCTGAATGGCAGATCCGCATCTACAGTTCAAAAAAAAAAAAAAAACTCGTTACCGGTGCTGCTGCTGTGGGATTGATAAGGGAAAACCGATCGACAACCATCGATGATGGTCCTTCCATATCCATGGCTGTCAGTCCCGAACCCATCTCCCATCCAGCGATAGCGGTAGCAGCAATGGCGGAATGCATCTCCGGCAGCGATTTTTCCATTTTTTTGGTCGCGTTTCGTTGGGGTCGTCACATCCATGAAATCTAACCGCGCCTAGGGTGATAGATGGTGGAGACAGCAACCCACATCTGCCTCTCCTCTTTCCACATCATCTGATTAGAGGCTATCCTGCGGCAGCCGATTTAGGCTGTGGTGAGGTTTGACAATGCCATCGTCATCTCCAGCGACGGCGGTGACTTCAGTTATCAGATTGGGTCGAAAGGCGGTTCGTCGGTCATGGGTCAAGGGTCAAGGGTCAAGGGTCAAGGATCAGGGGATAGGGTCGAGCGAGGGAGGGAGAGGGAGGGTTTAAGGGTCAAGCGGGCTGTACACACTAGGGCTGAGAGTTGGGCGGGTTGGGGCGGGTTGGTTCTCAACTCTTGCACAACCCAAGGTTGCTATACCTCAACTCTAACCTAACCCAACCCAACCCAACCCAACCCATCCAACCCATCCATCCCATCCCAACCCCAGGTTGGGAATTCTCAACCCAAGCAAGCTTGGTCGGGGTTGGTCAAGGGGGGAGGGGGACATTAATATTTTTGTTATTACATTAGTCTAGTATATTTCAATATATGTATTATTTTTTACACCTATAATTTTATTAATTATACATGTATTTATTTTTGGTAAAGAAATTCATTTTTTTTAACAAACAAGCTAAAATATAGGATTCCTTTAAAAATTGTGTTGTGTAGTATGCAATCTATTTGAAAGAGAGAGATCTGGCATATCTTGTTCTCTTGAGTAGTTGGAAATGGCATGGATAAATGAGATCCGATGGCACTGGAATTTTCTATGCCTTCAACACAGACAATCCATGTTCAATTATCATTTATAACTTATATATCGATTGGGTTCGGGTTGGGTTGAGCAACCCGAGACCTCAACCTAAGCCCGACCCAACCTTTATCGGGTTGATGTTTATATAGCCAAAGCTTAAGACCAAACTCGTTACATCCTGCTCGAGCCCAACCCAATGTCGGGCGGTCATGGATCGGTCGAGTTGAACCCACCCGACTTTCACCCCTATCACACACGGTCTCATGGAGACGAATTGGCTACTCCCCCTACCACCAGCCATTGGCTAGTGGTTAGTGCTCTGTGGGCGTCCCTATAATGTATGTATTTCATCAATTCTGTCCATCTATTTTTCTAGATCATTTTATGGTATGAGACCAAAAATGAGGTATATCCCAATCTCGAGTGAACCACATTAGAGGAAATAGTGTTGAATGAATGTCAACCATTAAAAACTTTGTGGGCCATAAAAGTTTTGGATCAAGCTGATATTTGTTTTTTCCCTTCATCTGGGTCTGCATGACCTAAACAACATATTGGATGTCAAATAAATAGTACAGTGGGCTTTAGGAGCATTTAAATGGTGGATATCCAATCACTATTGTTTTCCTGTTGTCTGGTCGACCTGAGGTTTATATCCTTCTCATTTTTAGGATAAAGCCATTAAAATGGATGAACGGAATGGATGAAATACATACATCATGGTGGGGCCCACAGAGCACCGAACACCAGCCAAGGTGCTGGTGGCAGGGGGAGTAGCCAATCCGTTTCCCGATCTCATGGGGTACTTACGTCAACAGACGGTACGGTACACCAGTCAATCTGCTTTCGTCTACCGCACAAAAGTAATCAACGGTGATAATAACAGCCCCCGTTGAAACCTTTCTAGTGGCCAACGTGATATTTATTTACCATCCAGCCTATTCACAAGGTCACATGGTCCCAGATGAAGCGAAAACATAAATATCAGCTAGATCTGAAACTTCTGTAGATTTTTAATGGTAGACGTTCAATCCACACTTGTGGTCCACTTCAGCATTGGTTATACCTCATTTTCTGGATCATACCATAAAATGATGTGAGAAAATGGATGACCGGTGTGGATAAAACTCTTACACCATGATGGCCCCATAGAGGATAGGTGTAAGACATGATCTACTTCCATTCTTACTCCCTGTTTACTCCAAGTTAGAAACAGTTCCTACTGGGCAGGAATGGTTCAAAATTGATGCTATTCAGGAATGGATTAATCCATTCCTAAACCAAAAGTGTAGCTGCTCCTAATTAGAATTTTTGGTGTAGCGGTGGTAAGCACAATACTAATCTTCATTATAGTTTATTAGCAGAGGGTTTGGAGGTGGCTTAGGTTGTAGAGGAGTGAGGAGTTATTTCTGCACTAATGTTATCATGATTTGGCTGTGCTTCCAGCACTCTCACTGTCAATGCCATCTAGGGAGAATATTCTCTCCATGTTTTTCAAGCATTCTCACCCAAAAGTTATGACATTGAAATTCCTCCACTCATTCTGCAAGGGGCATTACCATCTCCTTCGTTGGTCCTTCAAAGGCCATGAACCTCATCCCAGTCCTCCTCATCACGTAAAACAAACATGGGATCAACCATTGGTCCTACAAGGAAGAGCCCCTACATCAACACAAGTCAACAACTCCCACCAGCCAGTCGTCCTTATGGGGAAAGCTCCATCGCCCATGCCCAAGCATGTCTCATCCCATCTACCCATTGCTACACAAGAACAAGCCATCCCCCGTTCTACATGCCACACGAACTAACTAGATTTGGCTGGACAATCCAGGAAAGCCCTCCTTCATAACCCCTAGTACTCCTAAAGGCACCATTGGCTTCGCCATTGAAACACACATCTGTTATCGCTAACCCTCTATCTTCTATAGAATCTTCACCTCCTCTGGCTCTTCAAGGAAAGATGGAATTGGTCTCAGACAATAAGACAGTCCCCTAGCATTACCTAGAATGCTCTGAGGTGGGAAACATGCATCCAAATGAGAGATGCTTTCGAAAAGAAGGACTCAGATGAGATCCCAAGGGACCTTTGGCTGGAACGACACACAAGGCCGACACCACATATGATATAGCGGCCCAACTTAAAACTATTCCTGCCCAAATATCCATTTGGGAACTCCTTTGTACATCACAAGCACACCGAGAGATTTTTGTTAAAATTCTGAACGATGCGCATATCTCCCGAGAAGCTGCACCTAAAATGGTCGCGCACATGATAGGGTAACTCCTTGCGCCCCGAGCCATAACTTTCTCAGATGGCGAGTTGCCACTAGAAGGCCACGACTATGCCACGTCATTAAATATAACCATTTGTCATAAGGACAAAAGCATCTCACTGGCATTGATTGATAATGGTTCAAGTTTGAATGTTTGTCCACTTCGGACTACCTTATATTTGGGACTAAATCCATCCATGTTCAGACCAAGCAATATGAATGTGAGAGCATTCGATAATTCCTGAAGACAAGCACAAGGAGAAATTGATCTTGAACTACAAATTGGCCCCTATACAACCACCATTTCCTTTCAGGTTTTGGACGTCCCTTCATCATTCAATCTTCTCTTTGGTCGGCCTTGGTTTCACAAAGTTGGGGCCGTACCATCAACTCTTCACCAGAGGGTCAAGTACATCCATGGGAATAAAGTATTATGCATTCTGGCAGATCCTGAACCACTTTTTCCCACTGAAACAAATCTTCAGGGGGAGCTAACATCCCAGTTATTGATGCATGGAAACCAGACAGAGATAAACCATGTTACAGCTTCTAATTTGAAGCAGTGGATCACATCCCGTCAATATGTCCTTTAAAATCAAACTATATTTTCACTCCAGTAGAGCGTCAAATCCTGAACTACTGCCTTAAACACAAAGATACCGCTAAGGTAATTGAGGTTCAAAAAAGAGTAGGAAAGGCAAGACTGAGATATAAGTCTCCTCCACAAGAAAAACCAGAGGAGGCAGATACCTAGAGGAGGCAGAAGAGCCAAGAGATGAGTCATCCTTCCCATTTCACACCAATCCAATTCGTTAGTGCCGGAGTCATCCATCCAAGTCAAAATCCAGATTCTAATCCACCAGGTCATAATAATAGTCTCACCCTAACTGAGTTGCCCATGCAATAACTGGGCAAGGGGCATGAGCTACCCTCTCTTGATTGGACCATAATGATGGTCCCACCAGAGCTACAACAACCTGAAGAGCTCCATGACACAGGAAATGAAGGAAGGTCGAATGAATCTGACACCGAGTCAAAACCCAGCCCTCGCTACATCATGATGATTGGGCACAATAGAGAAAATCAGCCCACTACATCCTAAAAACCTGCCTCTTAAGGGGAGAGAGCGCAGGGCTCCACCTGGTTCACCACCCCCATGATGTTTGAATCGACTGGTCAATCTTCTCAGAGTGCCGGTCTGGAAAAAAAAATGTCCATATAAATAAACATTTGCACCTTGGGCAAGACCATGATAGACACTGGTTTGAAACTCTTGCTTACTCGGTATTCGATCAAATTAAAACACCAAAAAATTTGAAAAACCTTCAAAAACCAAAAACAATAGAAAATCCTCAAAAAATAAAAAACAACAGAAAACCCTCAAAAACCAAAAACAATAGAAAATCCACAAAACCCAAAAATAGAAGAAAATTCACAAAAACCAAAAAAATAAAAAAAAATTCAAAATACTAAAAAATCAGAAAACTTTTAAAAAACCACAAGCAATAAAGTGTCAGACTCATCTAAAGAGCTGCATGAAGTCGAAGTTGACATCTATGACTTCGACATAGGGCTAGACTTCGAACTCATGGGTTTAGAAGAGGTCAAGGACAAGGGAAATGATGATCCGACTCCTGAACTTGAGGACCTCCTCAATAAGTTCAATTCAAAAGTCGACGTTACACCTGACGATTTCGAGGTGGTTAATCTCGGAACCCCCGAGAATCCTCGAGAAGTATACATTGGAAAATCTTTATCTTCGAGCGATAGGAAGAGGATGATCGAGTTTTTGAAACCACGGTTATCAAACTTTACATTCTCCTACGAAAATATGCCTGGACTCAATGCGGATTTGGTGGTACATCGTCTACCCACAAAGCCCGAAATCAAGCCAGTCAAGCAGAAGTTAAGGAGAATGGGACCAGAGTGGATCCTGAAAATACAGGAAGAAGTAATCAAGTAATACAACGCTGATTTCCTAGTAGTATCCAACTATCTGGAATGGCTGGCCAACATCGGTCCCGTTCTTAAGAAAGACGGCAAGGTTCGGATGTGCATCGACTTTCATGACCTTAATAAAGCCAGTCTGAAGGATGACTTCCCACTGCCCACGTAAACACTTTGGTCAACAATACGGCAGGTTACAAAATATTCTCTTTCATGGACGGTTTCTCTGGCTACAACCAAATCAAAATGGCCATAGAAAATCGTGAAAAGACATCATTCATCACGCCGTGGGGAACCTTTTGCTATCGAGTCATGCCATTCGGGTTGAAAATTGTCGGAGTAATGTACCAACAAGCCATGACGACACTATTCCACGACATGATGAACAAAGAACTGAAAGTTTGTGTGGATGATATGATCGTCAAGTCTCAAAACATCGAGAGGCATTTCAAAGACCTCGAAAAGCTCTTCGACCAATTGGGAAATTTCAAGCTCCGCCTCAATCCGCAAAAGTGTCTTCGGGGCAACCAGTGGCAAGTTGCTCGGTTTCATCGTCAGCGAAGATAGCATCCGAGTCGACGAATCAAAAACAAAAGCAATTCTAAAGATGCCACCTCCAAAAAATGAGAAAGAAATTCAGGGTTTCTTAGGCAGAATCCAGTATATCAGTCGTTTTATTGCCCATCTTATGCCCATATGTGAGCCTATATTCATGCTGCTCCGTAAGAACACGCCAAAAGAATGGAATGGAGATTGTCAAGAAGCCTTTGACAGAATCAAAAAGTATTTCCTAGACTCACCAGTGTTAGTCCCACAGGTGTCCGGATAGCCCCTACTACTTTATATCTCAGTCGCCGCAGACACCATCAGGTGCGTCCTTGGCCAGCATGATGACACAGGAAGAAAGGAGCGAGCGATCCACTATCTTAGTCGTCGATTCACTAATTATGAGTCTCGATACTCGTTAATCGAAAAGACATGTCTCGCCCTCGCTTGGGCCACCCAATGCCTTCGCCATACATGATCACTTATCCAATCCTCCTGCTCGCACGAATGGATCCATTGAAGTATCTGTTCGAGAAACCGGCTCTAACTGAAAGGATCGCAAAATGGCAATTGTTACTTTCTGAGTTTGACATCACCTATGTCACTCAGAAAGTAATCAAGGGGTAAGCTTTGGCTGACCATGTCGCTGCACACTCCCTGCCTGACTATCAGTGTAACACCCCGGATTTTGGCCAATCTGGGATTTGACGTCCTTAGGCAGCGGGTCAACTAAAACACCTGAAAAATTGCTCAGAACCCAATTCCATAGCCAAAGAAATCACTTAGGGTTAATTCCTTTAGAAACTAAGCACAAGTTAGCTAGCGCGACGCTGGAGTAGCTGGGAAATAGTCCCTGATCACTTTAAATACGTTCTACAAGACCCAAATCGAGTAGAACCAATGACTCTATAATACTATATAACCTGGGATCAAACTCTAAACCGGTTTGTTCTCTGGACCACTTTGAAATTTTGTATTGGATCTAGACCGCGTGTCGAAAGTCCGATACCTCCTATCTTAGACCGTTAGAACCGCCTAGCTGGACTTGACACTCATTTCGAAAATCAAGTCAAATCGATAATCACAGGCCATTTCATTGAGCCCGGACCGAAGAGAGTGCGAATAGGGACAGAATTGGAATTTCAAATTCTAATCTGGCACACGACTTGACGCGTCAGTATTGAGCGTTCTGACCATCAGAATTCAGCCAGATTACACCCTCGGATCAGGAGAAATTTCTATTTTTTATCATGAGACTTTCAGCCCTGATCTACGTGCGGTGACCGCTGAACTGAAACTGGTCCGCCACGTGCAATCTGCGAACCCTGCCGGACTGAAAACTTAATACATGCTAGATCTGGTACGCATGAGCTTAAGTCCGATCGCATTCGGCCAGAGGACCACCAGAAAGCATCTTTTGGACCGAAACAGCCCCGAATTGGATATGCACTAGGTAAACTTCGTTCCCGAGCCTATTTCGGGCATTTTTAAGCTTATAAAAGGGGTTGAAACCCTCACTCCTCTCTCCCATCCGAAATTGCAAAAAGCCCTAAATTGGGAGAGAGAAAAGGTGAGAGTTTGTGAGAGAGAGTGGGAGTGATTTTCCTGCCACCTGCTGCTGCTGCTGCACGTGCTTAGGCGACGCACTCCGATCGCTTTCCCGGCGATTCCTCTGCTTTTTCAGGTATGAAATAACCCTAGAAAGTTGCTGATTTGAGGTTTACTAAGATTCATAGCTTGTTAGCTGACGTAACTCGTGAATTAGGTTCTCTTATCGCTGTAGACGAAGCGTATACGCTCCGTTCGAATTTACACATCCATAAGAGAAAAGGTGCGGATTTTAGACGCTTTGATTGACTGTTTCCAAAGCTTTTAATGTCTTTTAATAGTAGATTCTCGACGGCAACGCCGTTTGACATGTACAACATACTGTCCGTTTCCTGTTTCGTAAACCAATGAAGAATATGAGATTTAGGGCATTTTAGTCATTTGTAGGAAGTACTGTTTTCATGCATATTTTGCTGATGTGATTGACATGGCTTCTCGTCGCATTAGGATATTAGGAATGCGTGCATAATTAGTTTGGCGAAGAGATTTGCCTAAATGCGCACTTCGGGTCGACATACTATATGTAGACTTAAGTGTGTAGTGTAAGTGTTTGTATAAATGCTTGTATTAGTATGTATTGAATTAAATGATGTTATGGATTAGTTTGAGATTGGTTTCTCAATTAATATGCTGATGTGAATGATTTCCTACATGTTAGTTATATGCATGGTTTCATTGTATGTATAAAATGCATGTACTTGATGATTTACTTAAGTTCTATGTTATAACATGTGTTAACATGCTCACATGGTTGTATTTCAATTTCAATACTCTCATATGATTTGCTGATGTGATTCCTTAATTGTTTGGGACTATGCTTAGTCCAGGCAGTCGGTAACCGAGCAAATTCGTGGTTAGCTTATCTTCGCCACGAACGACGCGTCGATAAACGCGGGCCGTGTTCTGGAGTTGGCGGCAGTGGTTAGGCCACACGAAGTGTTTTACGCACTTCATGTCGTCAACTTGAGATGCGATCGCGCTAGTCGAGCCCGTCAAGTAACCCGACTGGCCATTGTATGTTCACCCTGCATGAGTCATAACTGCTTGAACCTAGGGTACTGAACTTACCATTGTAAACCCTGTTAACCATGGTACCTTGATCCACGAAGACTCATGAGCTGGGCATGGTGGTATGGGACACCGTGGTCGAGCTGTCGGCATACGCTGGGGCCACAAACCTCCCCATAGTGACCAGTGAGCACCTAGTCTCGTGAGCAGATTATGGTGGTATGGGACACTATATTCTTGCTGTCGGCCTACACTGATCAGGCGACGAGTCCTTTGTAGTGACCGCGAGCGTATTTTGAGTCTACGGGAGGCGACGACCCTTCAGTAGCAGTAGAGTACAGTAGGTCTGTATTGATAAGGTGATGGGGGAGCGGTGCAACGAGTGCGAGCAACAACCCTGACAGCCCTTGCAGCGACCTACGAAATATACATCGTATGAGATTACTAGGAGTGACGACCCTAGACAGGATCTGTGTTGGGATTGATACAAGGGAAGTACCTCAGTTTCCCAATCTTGCTGTTTGAATGGACTAATAACAACTCGAAAATCATATCACCATAGCATTGCATGTGCCTGGAAGATGTGGAGCACTCTAGGGAGTGTGACATGCCGCGGTCATAAGATGTTGCCGTATGAGGGAGATCGTCGGTGAGGGCATACATCACGTCATGTCATAATTGCATTAACAACAGTATTAGGAATGTTTGAATTACTGCTTTACTATTATCGCATGATTGATTTGAGAACATGTTAATCCTTGCTCTATTATTCCACTGAGTTAGCTACTCACTCCCACGTTACGGGACGGTGTTCCTAGACACCCACCAGACCTTTTTGTGATTACAGATGATGGCGCGGCCTGCGAGGCGGAGCTGGACTTGATGATGATGAGGAGGATTCCTCCTTTATGCGAGTTCTGATTGACGGGATTACAGGGAGGTTGATTAGATACTTTGACATTTGTCATTTTATATTTTTAGCGCACTCATGTATATTCGTTTCATCTACTTTTGGAGTATACATGTATGTGTATAACCTGGTAACATGTTCACACTCTGGAGACATACAACAGTTTATATATATTATACATGCTATCACAGTCTTCCGCTTGTTAATTTAACTGTCTTTGGAGTATGATATGCTGTTCTAGCTTAATCTCACTCATGTTTAATGCGTTATCACAAACAACATTCAATCATACATATCTATGTTGCATAAATAACATTTTGAAACTCGGGAGTTGGGTTTTTGCTCGACCTCCAATTTTCGGGATGTTACAATTAGCCACTGACGACTTTCTTCCCTGATGAGGATATCCTATTCCTTGAGGGAGAAGAAGGACCAAAGGCAGATGAATGGACCATATATTTCGACGGTGCGGCTAACTCTAAAGGAAACGGAATAGGGGCAATGCTCTACTCTCCAGATGACATCCCCATCCCTGTTTCGAGAAGGCTATCATTTGGGTGCATGAACAACATAGCCGAGTATAAGGCATGTATTACAGGCTTAAACGAAGCAATCATTTTGGGGGTGAAAAAGCTAAGGGTCTTTGGTGACTCTCAACTCATCATCAATCAAACGAATGGTGGCTGGAAGACGAAGGACGAGAAGTTGATTTCATACCATGTTTATCTCGAGAATCTCATCGACGAATTTCATAAAGTCACTTTTACATACATGCCACGTGCCAAGAATCAATTTGCTGATGCCTTGGCCACATTAGTATCTATGTTGGACATTCCCAAGGGAGCAGCACAATGGGAACTTACAGTCGAACTACAAGAAGATCCAGCATTCTGCCTGCAGATCGAAGAAGCCAAAACGCCACCTGACAAGCACCCTTGGTATACCGATATTAAGAAATACCTAGAAGACCGGGTACACCCAAAAAGTGCCATGCCAACGGACTGTCATATGATCCAACGATTAGCTGCATAATTTACTATTAATGGTGGCATCTTATATCTAAGACCCGTATCCTAATCTGTACTGTTCCGTTGCTTCCTGCAATCCTTCTCATCAAATATCGACAATCTGCAACCTGTAGTCGACATTGCGCACGACCGTAGTCGTATCCTGTACAATTTAGTCGGCTGAATCCAAGACCTGCATCATTGCGACCGCACAATCGCCGCGGTTCCAACGCCGTAACTCACACACCGATCCGATACCCAGACGAACCCGCGTTCAGTTCGAGGAAAAACATCGCGCGTTACAAATCTCAAGAGAATATCTACAAAGTGTCAAATCAATCCCATCAATCAATCACCCATTAATCACTTTATGTCAAGTACAAGCACCCATGCTTCCTTTCTCCACAAGTCAAGCAACCACCAAAGTCAACTAACCTCTCACTCCACCCATCACTCACCTCACCCATCACTCACTTCACATTACTTACATCCCTCTTACATCTCACCTCTCCCCCTCATTTTCCAACACAACTCCAAGCAAGAGAAAGAGGCTCCCACGTCCAAGCCTTCCCATGGAGAGAAAATGAAAGTGTGAGGCCCACTTCCCATCCCAAAACCTCTATCCTAGCCATCCATCTCCCATCTCCACCATCAAAGTGAAGCTCTAGAAGATAGGCATTTCAACGGACCGAGTAGATCATAAGGTGGGTGCTTCTATAGGGTAGTTTACTTATTTTTACGATGGGCTAAGTGAGGCCCACCGATCAATGGTGTGGATCTCACTTGGGACCCTAAGATGTGGCCAATGGCCCATCTTGATCATCAAAATCATTCCATGATGGGGCCATTCTCCATGGACCCCATCATAATGTTTACTTTTCTTGTATTAAAGAGGTCATCTAGACCGTCTATTTTTAGTGGAGTGGGATCTCCACCGTTGATCTTTTGTTTGGATGGCCCATATGCAATGAGACCCATTGATGTATGATTGGATGGTTGAAACGGAGGGCCCATAGTATCGGGGTCCCTCCATCACACGTGTGTCCCACTCTATCTCTCTCTCTCCCTCTCTTTTCATTTATTTTATTTCCTTGTGTGTGATGAAACGGCCATGTGGCCCACTTGGATGGACCCCACCATTTGCCATTAAAAATGGGGGCCCATCTCATATGCATTGTAGTTACACCACCCATCTTGTGGTGGCCCACCTAAAAAAAAAAAAAAAGAGAGAGAAAAAAAGAAGAAGAGGAACGTCCAGCGTCTGGACGCTGGACGTCAAGTGGAAAAACACAATTATTGGCTTGTTCAAAGCCTTTGGAAGGGACCACTCGTACAGGACCCACCTTGTTGCATGTATCCAATCCGAGCCGTCCATCCCCTTCCCCGTCTCATTTTAGGTGTTGAGCCGAAAAATGAGGTTGATCGGGGTATCTAGTGGGCCATAGTGTTGAAAACAATATCAGTACCGTTGAAATCTACCCAGATTTTTATTACACGCTGGAAAATGTTCGATATTGGTCTTGATAGATCTGTTTTGGTCTTGGGAATACAATGGACGGAGTGGATTTATTTGAGGTGGGCCACACACATGAAAAACCTCAAGTATTTGAGTTTTCAAAAAAAATAAAATAAATGTACACAGCAGCATTTGCTGCTGTGTTAGTGATGCAGGCACTGCCTGCTGTTGGTGAACGGACGTGCAGCAGCCCACGGCTCCAGCCGTGGGCCCCACCTTGAAGTTTATTTGCCATCCAACCCGTTCACCAGGTAGGCCCCCAAATCAGTGGGCCACCCTCCAAGTTTCAGACAAATCTAACGCTCAGGTGGCCCACACCATAAGAAATAGTGTGAATTGAATTCTACCCTTGAAACCTCCTTGGGGTCCACGGGAGTTTTGAATCAAGCTGAAATTTGTATTTTCCCTTCTACCAGGTGTGCGTGACCTTATCAACGGGTTGGATGGTGTGTAAACAATATGGTGGGCCCCACATGGGACCCACAGTGATGTATGTGCCTAAACTCCACCGTCCGCATGAACGGTGGAGCCCACTATAATGCATGTATTATCCACACCATCTAGCCATTTTTGGGGCTGCTGGACGGTCAGTGGGCCCTAGCCTTGATGCATGTGTTGCATCCCAACCCTCCAGCCTTCATGTGGGCCCCCACCATGATGCACGTGTTGCATCTAAACTGTCCATTTATTTTTTTTAAAAAAAATTCATGGTTGAGCTTAAAATGAGCCAGATCTATGGTTCAAATGGGCCCACTTTGGTATGTATATAGGGCCCATGTTGATCCATTTATGGCTATTCATTTAGGCCCACCTTGGGTGCACATCTAAGGCCATGGGATTAAGCCCATTTGGCATATGTAATGCCCATGGGATTAAGTCCATTTGGCATATGTAATGCCCATGGGTTTCGGCCCATTTGACATATGTAATGCTCATGGGATCCGGCCCATTTATTCTATATAAGGCCCATGGGATTCAAGCCCATTTAATATATATTAGAGCCCATGGGATCAAGCCCATTTGGAGTGACCCATTTGACATATTTAAAGCTCATGTGCGTAGGCCCACTTGATGTATTTCAAGGCCCATGGGTCATGGACCATTGCAATGTACATAAGGCTCATTGGTGAGGCCTATTAATGTAACCCATTTGATGAATCTAAGGCCCATGGGTCGAGGCCCAATAGGATGTCCTTAGGGTCCATTACAATGTGTGATTTTTCATGGTTCATGTAATGATGGAGGGTCATGCCTAGGGAACAATGTTGGTTTAACGTCCATATTGTATGTACAATGTTGGTTAAATGTCCGCATTGTAACTCCCCTTAGGGCCCATTGATAGGCCTATGCTCGTTGTTACCCATCACCTTATAACATGCTTAGTATAATCTCATGACTCATGCCCATACGCATCATATGTATGCTTGGTTTGAGTAGTGACTGATCAATGCATATGCCATTGGACAGACCACTTATGGGACCCGTTATGAGACGGAGTGCCCCACATGATCGCACAGTACGCGCTGGATTTCTGCATGATTTGACAGCGTGATTCATGCATCTCGCATATGTGTGATTTGATCACTGCACGCCCTAGCGACATCAGGGCTGTGACTCCACAGGTACATCGTGGATGACTGTATCGGATACCGAAAATACTTGATTCTAGCACTGTGGGCACTTAGGATGTCCTTGGGTGAGAGTCCCAGAACTTTTTTGGTACCAGGAGATGCTCCAACGTCTAGACCGAGTGGATACACGAGCGCCCGAATGCCGAATACCAGTAGGCCGAGTCTCCCACTGTGTCGTGGTCGGTTGGAAGGGGGTGTGACCTTATCCGCCTGAGTGAGGGGGCTATAAGCTAGGCTGAGTTTGACCAGCTTGCAAATGAGTCCGCTATCGACGAGCCAGGTAGGTATTGGCAGACTACTGGTCAGGTGGATAGTGAGGTCTATTCCGCTTGCTTGACCGTGCAGCTAGGGAGGTGGCAGTCACTGCGAAGTGTATTAGATCCGGGTGATATCCAGAGAGGAACTGTACTGATATGTGTGCTTGATGAGTGCCGACTTTCTTGGATTGCATTTCGCATATGACATTCAGTTATGTAGGCCTTGCATTGCATCGGTGTGACCGATGACATTCATATCTCGCATGGCATGGCCTTGGTATGGCCGATAGCATTCATGTCTTGCATTGCATAGCCTTGGTGTGGTTGATTTTATTCATGGACTTACCACATACTTCCGCATTACCTAATATTGTACACTCGGCGTTTGCCTTGCGCACACACTTACACCACCCTCTAAGCTTTTGTAAGCTTATGCACGACAGTTGCGTGTAGGTAGCGTTGAACAACAGCAGCGCTGAGGCAGGAGTGCGTATCAGGACCTTTTGGAGCTTTTTGATCACCTTGTATTTCTCTTTCCGTATTGTACTTAAAATTTTTGATATAGTGGATATGTGGTGATGTTGTTTTTGTGACTTGGTTATACTTGTGGTTATGCTCCATTACAAAAAAAAATTTCATTTTGAAAATCCTCCTTGTAGGATCCCAGGATCGGAATCTAGCATTTGATTATCAGGAGCCGAGAATGGGCACTACGGAGGCTGTCGGCACCGGATTCGGCAATCGGGATTCATGTGAATCCGATTTTCGGGTTTGGGGCGTGACATTATACAAACGATCCTTCAATCAGGTCTTATTGTGATGTGTGGACGAGGCAGAAGCTACAAAAATCATGTCTAAGGTCCATGACGGAATCTGTGGCCCACACATGAACCAAAACATGATGGCTAAGAAAATCCTACGATTAAGATACTACTGGCTAAGTATGGAAACTGACTGCTACCAACACGTCAGGACGTGCTTTAAATGCAAAGAACATGCAAATCGGATCAATGCACCTGCTTCCAAGTTATATAACCTGACCACACCCTGACCATTTTCAATGTGGGACATCGACATCATCGACAAAATCAGCTCTAAAGCATCCAACAGCCACAACTATATCCTGGTAGCAATCGACTATTTTACCAAGTGGGTGGAAGCAGTATCTTTTACCACCATCACCACCTCTCACGTGGTACGGTTCCTAAAGAACAACATCATCAGCCAATATGGAATCCCACACACCATCATCACAGACAACAGGACGCCTTTTGTAAATCGAAAGGTGGATAACATCTTCGAGCAATTTAAAGTTAAAAGGCATCGATCCAGCCCCTATCGCCCGTAAATGAACGGAGGGGTGGAAGAAACTAACAAAACACTCGTTCGCATCCTCAAAAAAATGGTGAAAACATATCACGATTGGTCAAAAATGCTCCCATACGTACTCTGGGCTTATCGAACATCCATACGCATAGCAACGGGTGCCACTCCATACGAACTCACTTACAGAATGGAGGCTGTTCTACCGGTTGAAGTCGAAATTCCATAACTACGTATTCTGTTAGAAAGTAAAGTAGAAGAGGGAGAGTGGTTACAAGATCTCTACGATCAACTGCATCTAACAGACAAAAAGCACATGCGAGCTTTATGTCATTCCCAAGCCTATCAAAGAAGGATTGCACGAGCTTACAACAAGTGGGTCCGTACAAGAATATTCAGAATAGGAGACGTAGTAATGAAGAAGATCCTACCTCCTCATCTACCTGACCCAAGAGGAAAATTTAAACCCACTTGGGAAGGCCCGTTCGTTGTATATGAAGTGCTCCCTGGAGGTGCACTCCGCCTCACCAACATGGAGGGAGAGGATCTAGCCGAGCCCATCAACACTGATCACGTCAAAATACACTACGGATAACGAGTAAGTTAAGGAAATGTTTCCTAAGATTGAATTTTACAATTCCGTACCCAATTACCTTTAACAACAAAGTAGGACACACAAAAAAAAGACGTGTATGTACATATGACGATTCAAAAATTTTAAAATCCAAAAAAAAAGGAGAGAAGAAAACACAAAAGAAGAAGAAGAAGATAAGAATGAAGAACCAAATAGAAAATCTAGGGTACACACCCATCAGCCTTACTCCCTGTTTACAAGAAAATTTTCGATCTTGGAAAGCATTCTGAAGCCTCTCGTTGCCTTAGAAATTATCATCGGCCAACATCGAGAAAGTTTTCAAAAATAAAAAAATAAAAAAGAAAAAGCGTGTCTAAGCAAAATGGACAAGGTGAAAATCTGCAAGGGCACCTTGGGTAAAAACAACATATACACAGCGGACCTGGTGAAAACCTGCAAGGGCGCCAGGGGCAAAAAGGCACAGCAGCCAAGGGGTAGGCAAGAGCAAATACCCGGGACGTGGTGAAAACCTGAAAGGGCGCCACGGGCAAAAATGATGGGCTAAGCCAGACGTAACGAAAACTCGCAAGAGCATTACGGGTAAGAACGACAAGAAAAGAAAAAAGCAAAAAGAACAACAACAAGGCACTTCAGTCACGGCAAAAAATTCGTATCCGAAGTCAAAGACGGGAAGAACGCGATGTTTCAAGAATTATCAAGCGTAGCCCAAGCCAAGAGACATTGCTTCCCACTGCGTACTCTTGAGGATAATTTAAAAAATCTTCAAAAATCAATTCAGAAGTCATACAGGATGAACAATGGTAAGTCAAGTGTCTGATCCCTGTCGACCAAAACATAAACCATACTCATAAGACAAGTCTGGCCACAAAAAAAAAGAGAGAATTTCCATTTTATTCATTTTCTTTATTTACATGCATTAAAAAAATAAAATAATAATAATAATAATAATAATAAACTCTTGTAGGTTTCATCATCAAGTTATGGTCGCTTCTTCAAAACACCCGATCCAACAACAACCTCTGCTTGCTACTCAGGTTAGTTTCGCTCCCTTAGAACCAAACTCTTTGATCGTTCTATTAAGCTCTATTTTTCTTTACAGGAATTGAAGCATCCTCAACATTACTCCACCTCGAGTTGTAGGGTTTTGGTGTTAAATGCAACACACTCGGAGTTGGACACTGAGCAAAGAACGTGCTTCAATAAGAACCGACTTCGTAGGACCATTGAAATCCCCAATGGAAATGACCGGTCAGACCTATTCAAAAAAAAAAGGAGAGGCCGAAATAAAACTGCCTAATGACGCCTCCTCGCAAGATCAAGCAGATCTTTTCAAAATAAATGGCCTGAAAAGAAAAAAACGCACATGGTATCTAAGGCACTGGAATTCCTCCATACTTTTCGGTGGGGTACCAACGCAATAGCAATAATTGATTTTAGTTTTATCTAAATCTTTGGTTTTCTCTAAAATCAAAGTGGAATATGGGGCGACAGGACTGAACTTTTAGTGTCACTCCGATCGTCTCAGAATGCAAATTGAATATATCCAAGTTAGCGTAACCATACTTCAAGTCGTGGGAAAAAATATCACAACCATAGTGTCAGACTCGAAAAATCGAATGGCGAAGAAATGACTCAAGGTGACTCTAGTCCGGGACACTTATCAACCTACTATATTGTAATGCGGGAGATCTGTAAAGCCGCAAAAAGCGCAGGCAACTGCCCATTACAATAACTAATCTTATAGGTGGTCCTAGGGGATTACACGACATCGAGAATTACTCCTTAAAATCAAACATATTAGGCGGATCCCCGTAAGGCCGCGAAAAGCACAGGAGCACTAACCACCCAAAAATTCATACTTACAACTATTGATGCAAACTGTCAATCACGTCGTGAAAAGGTCGTGATTCGATGCCCCGTAAAGTTGCAAAATACGCAGGGATAAGTCACAACATTTTCCTCAACCCTTGTGAGACACCTGAATTACTCTTTAACCAGATGAGTCTTTCGATAATGACACTTCGGTGGAAATAGACTATACCACGTTTACGTCTAATACCGAAGGTGGGGTGTCCACTTACTTTGGCATTCAGTTGCCCACAACCTCTGTCAAAGAGGGGCATCTGTAAACACCCCACCTAAAACAAGGATACGGCATTCTTTGAGCTTCAACTTAACGTTAAGGATACGGCATCTGCGGACTTGCAAATCATTAAAAACTCAAATGGATCACGCTAGAAGCATACTCTGCACGCGCCGGAAATAACCAATGGACCAGATTGGCTGACACCAAATCCATAAGTGATTCGGTTACGGCCGAGCGTCCAAACTCCAAAACCCTTGAAACTCTCTGTATAACGCAATCAATAGGAGAAAATGGATTAAAAAAAATACTCTTTACCCATGGATCACTCTCTGTATCATTCAATCCTTCCGAGTAGCTTTGTGTTGAGGTGTGAGAGGTCGTATCTTCAAAATCAGAAAAAAGTACAGTTGTCCTGATATATAAAATGACCATGGTATTATTGGAGGCAAATCTTGACCAATTAGGGTGATTTATGATTAATTGGAAAGGTGGTCAAATGACCTTCCTAATAAACTTAAGTTTCCTTCAATCCGAGTCATGATGAGGAAGATCTACCCCGTTTATCAAAACCATGCATTACCGATTGACCAAAATTGGAAAAAATTTAGCTGCGCTTTAAGCTAGTCAAATGGGATCTGATTGAGATGATTTCAGTTACGATGAAAATCTTATTAGACAACCTTTTCAATGACCATAATATCATCAAAGGCAAACCATTGGTCAAATTGCAAACAACCGATTTCGTATATTAAACGAACGTATTTTCGACACATCAAATGACGTTCGATTGAAGTGATTCTAGTCTTGTTAGAAAGCTTACCTGATTACCTTTCCAACAAGATAAAGATTACTAAAAACGGACAAGTAACGAAGAAGATATGAGCGTTTTAATATTTGCAAGAAAAAACTAAAAAGTAACAATTACTTTTCTATATATGTATATATATATATATATATAGAGAGAGAGAGAGAGAGAGAGAGAGAGAGAGAGAGAGAGAGAGAGAGAGAGAGAGAGAGTCATGATCCCCTGCACACCTACGCACGTGCGCACCTTTGCACACGTGCCATGGGTGTCTAATCTGAACGGTTCATGTGATGCGGAATTCCATGAAACCCCATGTGACAAATTTTCACCCCAATCTAAAATTCTGGTGGGCCAAAGCAAAGAGAAATGCAAATCAAGGGAGGAAACTGTTTTCATTTTTCATGGCCCATCAAGTTTTATATCAAAGTAAAACTTCGGCCTAAGGGGTTTCACGAGGTGTTGTTTCACATGAACGGTTCAGATTTTAGATCCAAATCAGGTATGATGGGTTTTCAAAAAAGTTCGTACGTAGTACATACGAACCAGTTCGCAGGTGAGCGTTCCGCTATATATATATATATATATATATATAATACAAATATACAAATGTCCCTGACATGGCCCACCAGTCAGTGCGAGCGCCCACAACATGACCCTATACAATGGTCATCCGCAGTAGGGGTCGATGCTTATATAAGGCACCCGGGCCACACAGGAGAGAGAGGCAAAATCAAAAAAGAGAGAGAAGAAGCTAAGACAACTTAAGTAGACAAAGAAAAATAGAGAGTAGAAAGAAAGATAGAAAAATATAGAGAGGTTCTGAGGGTTGGGGTTTGCCTGGAAGTGCTACTCAAAGTACCTTAAAGATTTTCAACGTGCCGACATGCTGCCCAACACAGGAGACAAAAATGGCCATCAAATAAGTTAAAAGAGCTAAGAATTTGTCAATTTATATTTAATTTGTATTTCACTCCATACATTTCAATTGCATTAATTACTTTTACATTTTGTTCTGCATTATTCTCCATCTTCCATTTTTCACTTTATTTGTCACCGAGGCCCTTACTCGGAATCTACAACCACAGACCAATCGCAGGAGTCACTTGAGTTGGGAAATTGTGAGATTCCCCAACTCTTAAGTGATTCTACGATTCCTAGTCGGCCGTAGATTTTATACTTTATTTGGCTAGTGGCGACTCCAAATCAAATGCACTCTTATACCTGAGTCAATAGCACACATCGCCCACAATAACAAAAATCAATACGAAAGCCAACAAAGCGAGGGCACCGCCACGCTCGTGCGCACGTGTGGGGAGAGGAGTTCACAGTATGTGATCGCATATTGGCCATGACACATTAATTTTGTTTTATTTTATTTTTTGAGAAAAGTTAAAACTACATTTTGCCTGTAAAAAGGCTTCTAGATCTCCTCTATTTGCAATATTTTCACTCCAAAACTCTCCTATTCTCTTCTTCTCTCTCTCTCTCTCTCTCTCTCTCTCTCTCTCTCTCTCTCTCTCTCTCTCTCTCTCTCTCTCTCTCTCCCTCATTGCCTCTCTCTTGAAAGTTGGAAGATCAAGATTCGAGCACTTTAAAGTTTCAAGGAAGATAGCTTGTTGATTTTCTACAATAATAAATAAATAGCATGTTGATTTTGTTGTTATTTCTTGTTAATTATATTGTTGAATGTCAATGATTTGATATTTAATTGATTTTTTCTCTCTCAAATGTATTTTAAATATGTAAAATTAGTTATCTATTAACTTAGAAAAGTACCCTTTAGTTTCTTTTTTTTTTTTTTTACATTTTTTTTTAAAATTTTCTTTATATATATATATATATATATATATATATCCGCATAACACCTCGTCCACCGTCCTTAAGATAAGAGAGTGGATTCGGTGCGACTTGGCTGCACTTAATATGATGCAGCCTTTACAGTGGGGCCCACATTAATGTATGTATTGCATATCCATTATGTCCATCCATTTGGAAAGATTATTTTAGGTCATGGGACAACGAATTGGTCAAAGCCAAAGCTCAAGCAGATCCCACAACACAAAACAGTGGGGATTGAACTCCTACCATTAAAAACTTTGTGAGGGCTACAGAAGTTTTCGATTAAGTTGATATTTTTGTTTTACCTTGCTCATATATGTATGAACTTATGAACAAGTTGGATCTCAAATAAACATTATGGTGGGCCCATAAAAGTGGTTTCAAGTTTAAATGGTGAGTGTCATTGCCCCCGCTATTTTCTGTGGTAAGGTCCACTTGAGCTTTGGATCGACCTCATTCTTTGATTTGAGCACTAAAATTCTCTCTCCAAATGAATGGATGGTGTGGATACAACACATAGATAACGGCAATCAGGGTACTAAGGACGTTGTTGGTTTCGTAGCAGCGTCGCGTCGGGTGCGAAAAGGCTGGGACGCAGATTTCCTTTCAATGCCTTTTGCCGGAAGGTCCTGCATTGGGATGCTCGGTGGGGCCCACCATGATGTTTCTGAAAAATCCACACCTTCCATCTTTTTGTTCATATCATTTTAGGACATGAGACCAAAAATCAAGTGGATCGAAAACTCAAGAAAGGCCATAGGAGAAGGAAAACTGGACAGAGTTTCATATTATTGAAACCTTCATGGCTCCACCTTGATGTTTATATACCAGCCAAACCGTTTATAAGGTCATTTCTGATGAAGTGAAAACACAAAAAACTTACCATGATATGAAACTTTGTGGCCATACGAATGTTTAAACTGTGGTCACTGAATCTCCATGATTTCCTCTCATGCGGCCCACTTGAGTTTTTTATCCACATGATTTTTGGTCTCTTGTCCTAAATTGATTTGGAAAAACGGATGGACGGTGTGGATTTTTCATAACCATCATGGTGGGCCCCACCTAACTTCCCAACGCAGGAACCTCCTGTGAAAGGCATTCGCAGGAAATCTGCGTTTGTTTTGGTGGATCCCCGGATCCACTCGGTGGGACGCGGATTGCCTGCTAACGTCGTCTGTACCCAGTAGCTATTGGACAGTGCCCTATGGGCCCCACCATGAGGTATGTGTTTTATTCTTGCCATCCATCCACTTTTCCAGATCATTTTAGGCCATTAGCCCAAAAATGAGGCAGATCAAAATCTCATGCGGACCACGCTAAAGGAAACAGCGGTGATTGAACACTCACCATTAAAAACTTCACGAGGGCCACAAAAGTTTTAGATGAAGCTGGTATTTGTTTTTTACTTTCATCCATGCCTGTATGACCTAATCAACAGGTTTGATGTCAAATAAACATTACAGTGGGCCCTATAAAGTTTTTAATGGTTAACGTTTAATCACCAATGTTTTCTTGTGGTGTGGTCCACTTGAGATTTGGATATGTTTCATTTTTTTCCACATGCCCCAAAATGACCTAAAAAGATAGATGGACCACGTGGATAAAACAAATATATCATGGTGGGGCTCACAAAGCACTATCCAATAGCCACCTTGCCACTAGCAGCGTCAGTATGCAACCCGTGTCCCACTCGTTGGATCCCTAACTGTGAGGGCCATTGTGGGGTATGTGGCTTACATCCACAGTCTCCATCCATTTTGAAAGTTCATCCAGGTCTGTGTGACCTTATGGACAGATTAGATCTCAAATAAACATCATGGTGGGTCCTAGGAAGGTTTCAATGGTGAGCGTCACTCTCTCCATTTTTTTCTGTGGTGGGGTCCACTTGAGCTTTGGACCATTGTCATTATAATGGGGCTCACAAAGCACCATCTTGTGGTGTGGTCAACATGAGAATTGGATTTGCTTCATTTTTTGGCCCATGCCATAAAATGAGTTGGCAAGAAGCATGAGCGACGTAGATATACAACACATACAATGGTCTTATTTTAACAATTAAATGTTCACTAATCAGTGGTTAGATTTTTTTCAACCAATTTAAATTTTTTTTACTGTAATTAATTGCTGTGGTTGACCCAATTTTTTTAATATTTAATTTGAGTTCATATATGCCATGTATACTATTCGAAGTATGTACGTACCAAGGGTCATACACAGTACAGAGTAAAATAACTCCTAAGAAAATGGCTCCTTAACTTGCCATGTGTTTTTGTCTTCAATTGTTTATGGCCCACTAGATGATGCTCTATGGCCCGACCATGATGTATGTGTTTTATTCATACCACCACTACTTTTCCAAGTAATTTTACGCCATCCATCTATTTTCCTTGCCATCCAAAACTTTTGTGGGCCCTAGGAAGTTTCTAATGGTGGGAATCCCTACTCTATAATCCTGAGATTTTGATCAGCCTCATTTTTAGGACCATGCTGTAAAATGATCTAGCAAAATGGATGGGCGGCATAGATATACATCACCTGCATCAAAGTGGGCCCTACGAAGTTTTAACATAATGTTCTTTTGCAGATAAAATATGTCAGGAGGAAGAGGAGAGAAACAACCTAATATGGGATGACGATATGAATAACCCACTCCAATAATTGATTCAGGAGTATATGTAATTTATGTGGTCATGTGTCAAGGAGTGGGTGGTAACCTGCTTGAAGGAGCATTTAATGGGATGGCATCGCAATGTTGTAGACTGTCCTAAGAGCCCGCATGATGTGCGAGAAGAGATGAAAGATGTATTGAAAAAAAAAGTGTGAAGATAAAAAAGTTACGAATCATCATTTTCCAACTATGATGAGGACTTTACTTTCGCATATGGGCAGCAGTATAGACACCCAATAGCTCCATCTATATCCATCCCAAATCCATATCAACCACAAATTATAACTATTACGAAGTACCTAGGGATGGGTGTATTAGTTCAGTTAGGAGAGGATGAGTACTAATGTTATTCCAGGGAGTATCTTAATCAGTACTATTCTACTATGACTTGGGCACAATATTGTCGATTGGTGAATGATCAGTATTCTTCCCTGCCCCATCGAGATGGAGACGATGATTACGAGCCACTGCATAACTTTATGTGAGTCTAGGCCATAGCCAGTCACATCGTTTATAGGAATGTTTTTCAATTTCTGTTTTTCAATTTCTACTATATCCTTGCTTTTGAATGCATTGATTGTATTTTCATACATGTTTTGATACATTTTTAAATGTTATGTTTTATATTTTAATATAGTTGCCTTAGTTCAATTAGACAGAGGATGGCTTAGGATGCTATACAAAGAAAAACTATTGTGTGCACTTTTTTCTTTTGAGATGTTATGATTTAAAAATATGTATTAAGGTGTTTTTTAACAATCCTCGAAGTTTCATTGAAAATTTCAACCATTTTTCCAATGTTTTCCCATGTTTCTCAAAAAGTGCAATAAATTATGCAATACAAACGATATATCCCCCATGATAACCAATATGTATCTATATCCCAATGGTGCGATACATTGCACGGGAGCAATATTTCAAACATTGGGTGCAACGGGTGAAAATGATGACTCACCACCATTTCTAAAATGGTGAACTATTGTCGGTGCCCCCAATCCTTTTTTTCTTTTTTCTTTTTTTCCTTTTCCTGCTAAGTGCTCCTACTAACATGGTGTTGCTATATTAAGAAAAAAAAAAAATTTTTAAAAAGGAAAAAAGAAGAAGAAGAAGATAAGAACATTGGAGAGGCCTTGGGCATTGGAAGTCCTGTCGAAAAACCCAAATTTTCCAATGTTGATAGCTCTTCCTTAAACTCTTGAATGTACTAGTCATGGAAGCAACCTTTACTAGTTTGCAGCAGCCAACCCATTGTCATATACAATAACACATTATAACTTTTTACAGCTAAACATTTGTATTTCTACTAATAAGTTGGTTTTGATGTTGCTTAGGATTGGAATATTTGTAATTTACAGTGAATTGATCAGTGATTACTGAAAATTCATTTGACAAGAAAAGAAACATGTATTGCTACAAATAAGTTAGTTTTTATGCTCTTCTTTCCTGATTGTCATTATCTTGACTGTGCTCAAAACATAAGTACGAGATTGTGAAAATCCTTCATAAAAACAGGCATGTCTATGGAAAGATTGGAGAATTGATGTTAATGATGCACAGGCATTAATGGAGCCTGGTTTAAGCATTAACATTAATGTTATTCAAACTAGCTGCAGTACATTCCCGAGAATGAAGAAATATGCAATCTAGTGCTGGATCATGCCTAATTATATTTCCTTTTCTCATAAAATGTTTAAGATATTTCAAGAAAAGTATCTTTGCGCAATGACATTGATACACCGGCTTTAAAGAAGTGGACATTGGATAAGCAGTTGTAGATGCTACATATGCTGCTAGGGGTGCTGCTGGTATGGTCCTAAAGGAGCCCGGCCTAACTGTTAGTTAGTCATGCAATATTCCAGAGAACCAAGAATTATGAAGTTTACGCATAGACGTTGGTATGATTAGAGACAACGAGAGTATGGTTGCTATTACTTTCTTCAGACCATTAGCATGCGCAATGTGTCAAGAGTTGAGGCTTTACTCTTAACAGCCTGTGAGTGCAATGAGTCAAAAGCAGAGGCTTTGGCCTTGAGAGAATAAAAATGATTATTCGTGAAAGAGTTTTTCGGTCCTATTAATTGGAGGAGATTCCATGAGTGTTTTAAAGTGGCTCCAAGAAGTATGCTCATAACCCTCCCTCCTTCCCTCATGAAGGTGTCATTTGGTAAACTAGTTCTAAAAATTAATTAAAGTGTTGAAAGCTTAAAGTGATGAATTTTAATTTGTCTGAAAAAAAGTCATATATATATATATTTTAAATAAGCATTTTTTTCACAAAAACTTGTTTGGTAAACAGAAACCACAAATGTCTAAAATTTAGCAATTTGTCATATTTGCCCCTATTTTCTCAATTTCTATTCTTCGAAGAGTATAAGACGAAACCTGTTATTGCCATGCCACTAAATTTAACACCTATGCCCAATCCAATAAAATTTTGATACTTTCCCCACCAAATAAAGCCAAGCGGATGAATGGTTTAGATCTTTTATGTTTGCCACATGCAGTAACATGAATTTAACCCTTAGTCAGGTTAATCTCAAAATGTGCAACAAGCAGGAGTGTTAAGCCTCAAGCAACTCTGAATGGATGAGTTTACAACATCCAAATCAAAAAATTTAGATGCACACCTTGTGCAGGTCCACATTGTGTGCATGGTTAGTGCGGAAACTCCACATTACCCTCTTGACTCATGGGCAAAATGCAGGATAGAAGAGTCCAAATTAAGAATGACGAACACCTAGTCTACTCATGGACTAGTGTTGAAAGCAGTGCCTGCAGAGTCCAAAGCATGTTGGCTTGTGAGACACAATTTCAAAAGGTACATCTAGGTGCATTTTTTAGAATGTCTGGGATAATGAAGTATGATATGCTAAATTTACAACACTAGCCTTCACTACTTAACAATGCACCATGTTCCTCCTGAACACGCAATAAGCATCAACGTGCTTCTTCTTTATTTTCTGCAAATTTTTTTTTTTATCATATTTTCTTTCTATTTCCCCGATAAGTGTGTCAGCCTATTTTGGTTCAAATAATATAGAAAAATGAATGATAATCCAAAGTACATGAAGATCAACTGAGCAATTTAAAAATGGAGCAGACCTTTTCTTTCTCAGTATTAACAATCTCTAGCTTCTCCACCTCATACTTTCATCTTATGTCATTAATTGCCTAATCAAATTCATTGAGTTCCCAAACTAAAACGAATCTGCTGTAAGTAAATAAAATGTGGGGAAAATGGAAAAATTGGTACCTGATCATTCCACTGAGAATTGCCTTTAAATGCTTCGGCAACTCCAACTGCTTTCCTTCTATCATTAAATTGTATTGTTTTCTTGCTTCTGTACTGTGTTTTCAACCATGGCAAGTGATGCCTGAATCTGAAGACAGGTCCAATAGTTGAGAAAAAATTCAGTGAATACTAGTAACTAGAAGAAGAAGAAGAAGAAGAAGAAGAAGAATCAATTAGTTATAAGTTATTTTTTAACCTCTGCTCTTTTCTCTGCCTCTCCTCAAATTGCATATGAAGACGTTCCTTCAGATCTAGAATTTCAAATAGCTGGATGACTTGGTTCTCCAGAGAATCAACATGTTGCTCTTGTTTTGCAATCTCTTTTCCAAGAGCTTCAATCTCCTCCGTTTTCCCTTCTATTGTTGAAAATTTCAGCAACAAATCTTTCTGGGAAGTTCAACAATATGGGCTTCAAGCATGAATATAACATCCTATTGTTCATAATCAGCAACAGCAAACAGCAAGGCAGCAACAAACCTTTTGATTAGCAGTTAGGCTTGAGGCTTCTGACATAAGTTTAACTTTCTCCTCCAACTTAGTAACCAACATCTCTAACTTGATTTTTTTTTTTCTGTACTGAAACTTTCTCCTCCAATTTAGTAACCGACATCTCTAACTCGATCTTTTTTTCTGTACTGTAACTTTCTCCTCCAAGCAATATCTCCTCCCAAAACCTGTCCCATATTAGGCATCCAAATCAGTGCAGCTTTATGGCCTATAAGAAACTAAACAGACCCAAATGAACTGTCCACTTACAGCCTTAACCTGCTTATACATCCCACCCCATGATTCTCTAAATTCAGCCTAACTTGCCAACCCAGTCCATAATCTCTGACATGAGCTTAATTTCTCGTAGAAGACTCACGGCCTCTGCAAAATTTGAATCTTTAATACCGATTGGGACTGAGAATTTGACCAAGGCATCACCATTATGATTACAAACAACACCCTATGCCAGTTGGGCTACAGTTGCCAAACTAGTAAACATCAAAGTTTATTTTGATGTAGCCAGCAGGGGAGCCTTCCACCTAATTATTGCTTTATTGGGTTTCTCCTGGTGTCAAAGAACTTCCTCCCATTTGGAGACCATTATCACAGTTGGAATTATCCTTAAGCTATCTTTTGCTTTGACCCATGACTTTCAGGATTCTGAAAATCTGGTTCACAATAGCCCCAACTGATGCCTTCTTGCCTTTGAATGTTCTATTATTATTTTTCCTAACCAGATGTCCAAAGATTCACATGGCCTATCTTCCAAAGCATTCCACCAACATCACCCCAAGCAGCCAACACCCTGCAGCAAGACCGAGCACAGTAGCCATCCATATTTCTCTTCTAACCTCACAGCCAAACAGCAGATGATTCAAAAATTCCTATTCTTTATAGCACATCAGACATCTATTGGGTTTGGGCAATGTTCGAAATATCGGTATCGTGTTACGTATCACACCCTTGGGATACAAATGTGTATTGGTTATCGCATGGGATATGTCGGTTATATCGCGTCGTGTATCTTTATTGTTGGAAACATTGGAAATTGGTTGAATTTTTCAATGAAATTTCAATGATTGTTAAAAAAGACATCAATACACACAAATCAAAACATTACAAAAAACAAGTGCACATGATAGGTTTCTTTGTATGAGGTTCTAATCTATGCATTGTCTAACTGAATTGATGCAAGTATATTCAAAGTTTATTCATATAATTTATAAATTTAAGAAGATGTGTGGAAACACAAGCAATACATTCAAAAGAAAAAAAAGAATCACTAGATCAGGTTACATTCATGTTTGATTCTATGTTTGGACAGAAAGATTGCAACCGATTTGCTGGAAATTGGGAATTATTTTTTTTTTTTTTTCAATTTTCCACAACTTGGTCGTTCTCAATCAAATCTCTAAATCGAAGCTCCAAATCTATGATTTTTCATGCAAAACATGAAAAATCATGGATTTGTAACTATTTGACACCAATTTAACATGATTTACAAAAAAAAAAAAAGCTCAAAAATTAAAAATGCTCACCGGATCGAACATGTGGGATATATCCCACTACTTCTGTGTTTCATATCGCACAAGTGGGATGCAAGATATATCCTGGGATATATCGGCCGATGTCGTCAATATTTAAAATATTGGGTTTGGGTATCACCATTCCACACTCTTACAGCCCGTTTGGAAGCATGGATTTGGAACTCCCTGGATTTGAAATCCTCTTATTGTGTTTGGCATCCTAGATTCATAATAAACTTTAATCCAAAAATAGCTATGCATAATATATTTACAGGGGTTTGAATTTAATTACTAAATCAACTTTAATATCTCTAATTAGTGAACGCATGTAATGTTTGACACAATGATTGTAATAAGCCCGCTGAAATATATACTTTGCCCAAAAATGATGAAATTCCAAGTCTCGGATGGGCCACAGGCAACCAAGACTTTGTGTAAGCCCCCAATTACTTTATGGTGCCAAACAACTAGGGGATTTGAAACCCCCTCAAATCCCTTCAAATCCCCCCAAATCCATGGTGCCAAACGTCCCCTTAAGATTACCTATTGTTTCTTCCTCCTCTTTTCAAACTAGCAGCCCAGATGAAAGACGTGACTTTTAAAGGGACCCCAACATTCCAGATGCTAGAGAACGTACGATTTTTTTCCCTCCCCTTCAGATAGGGGAAGCAACTCATTTTTGGAATAATCATTAGAAAATAGAAGTTTGGAACTCTGTGCATTATAGAATTGCATCAAAGTGATTCACATCCCCATGTCAGGACCTGATGGGTGAGATAACGTGTACACTTTTTTGTAAAATCTCTCAACAGTAGGGACAGAATGGGCATGATTTGCTGCCGCACGTCCATGAATTCAGATTTTTGGCTGAGCAACTGAAGCGAGACTGTTGTGGAAATGGTCAAGGTGTTGGTGTCCAATTGGAAACAGGCACTTTGTTGCCATTAATTGGTTGTTGTTGCTGCCGATCCTGTGTATTTTTTCTGCTTCTTGCAGCTTTCTAATTGGATATTTTGATATTTGATAGTACAGGGCCTTTTTATTCTGGCCAAGTTACCATGCAATGGATTTTAGGTGAAAATTTCCCAACACAATTGCACATGCACAGTTAGACCTCTGTCTAGCCCTCTACCACTTAGTCATGGAATGAGCATAGCCCGAAAGTCGCATTGATTTGATGATCGTAACCATATAGTTGGTGGGCGCCAAATGGACCATTTGACAATGAAATGTGTAGGGCCCAAGTTTACATGACAAAATCAGATTGCTAGGATTGTCCAATTCGTGCAATTTTTGTGCTAATGCTCCATCCACAATGGACACTTCAATGTAGATAGTTTGGATTGATGTGTGCATCAGCTACATTTTGCTCATTCATGCAATTTCCTCTTTGACCAGCTGTTGAACAAGGATAAACAGAATCAAGACCAAATATGATGTTCACTGGCAAACATTGTGCTATAATGAGAAATTTCATAAAAAGTCTCAGAAAGATGCTTTAAGTTTTAGCATGTTTTTGCAAACTCGGTATGCAAACATTGTATAAATGGTTCTTCACCGAGAAAATATACATTGCAAGACGTGTCAATGTACTAACTTTATTATCGTTTTTCATTTGTATATTGCAATGGTAGTTCTATACATGGGCACAAGTTTGGCACGCACACGCTCAACATTAGTGATGATTTGTTGTTGTTGTCACATGGAAAATGAATAGTTTTACACAATCTTTTCAGGGCCATTTAACTTTTAGTGATAGAAACAGTAGTCATATAGATTTTTTTGAATCACAGGAGTTTCAATCTGCAGGAATTGTTGGATTTGGGTGAAGCAGTTGGAACTCACAGCCAGCGTCTTTCCCAAGAGCGTATCTCTTCACTTCCAATCTCAAAATACAAGGGTGGCTTCTTCTCAAGAAAAAGTAATGAGGCAAACAGTAAAACTCACGCTTCATGTGCTTCATTGAACTCTTAAATTGTAGCTGTAACATATTCACGTGTTCACACAATTTAGGTATGTCATTCATATAAATAGCATTGCACTTTACTTAATAGTTTGCAAGCATCTCCAGATGTTCAATCATGGAATTTAATTACGTTTTACAGCCAGCTTGTGTGATGGTAATGGTGAAATTTGCTTCTAGAATATCAGTCACTCCTTGTCCCCCCCCCCCCCCCCCCTCTCTCTCTCTCTCTGGCTTGACTTTCTTCAAAATGTCTAATAATAATGAAGCAGGGTGGTACAGCAGAAGTGAGATTTCAGCCTAGGCTTGTGCATCTTCTTGCAGCAGCAGCAGAATGTTTTTGGCGTCGAGTCAGACAGGCAGACACACTCACTACAGTTACTTTGGTTGCATTGACAGTATTGTTAGTATTTCCACAGCATTTCGCATGGGAAGTAACAATAATAATAAAAATAAAACTTAGGGCCTTTTTGGAATGGGGGATAATTCTAACCTTTCCAGCTTTCAGATCTCCAAGGATTTAAATCCAAAAAGGCATCTGAAAGGTTGGAGGGTTGGGTTTATCCAAAATGCCCCAGGAAAAAGTGGAAACGTGTTAAAAAGGTCACCTTATTAAGAGCAGCCATCTCTCCTCTCCCGCTCAAAATGAAATGGAGAGGGTTAACCCTTTCATGTTGTGTTTTATGCCAGTTTTATGGAATCTCAATGTTTATTATTTTTATCACAACACTTTTTGGAGGGGCATACTAAAGAGGTGCACTCTTTTTGTTGGGGCACAAATGGAGATTATTTGGCATCCATCAGACAGGACTCTGTGAGGGTCTAACCTTGCACAACCAGTTAAAATTGATAGCATGCTGACACACTACGCATATGTCAAAGTGACACATGTACTGATACTATTAGTTGGGGTAAGGCTTAGACGGCGTTACGAGGCTCTAGTCTTCGGTGGGTCACCATTACTTGACTTAGAAAGGCGAACATCTGGGCATGGGAAAGCGCAGTGCGCCTGTGATGGCTTTCAAACAAATCTGTCAACTGTTTGTTTAGAGATTTTGAACCTTGAAGTTGGTCTTATGTTTCAGATACATTCGTGATCCCAAGCTTGACAGTAGGAGAATCTGGTCTGAGTGAGGCGGATGTGCCTGATGAATCAGGCTTGAAGCCTATTTCTACCAAGGTCAACATCGAATCCTTTTGGAAAGCTTTAAATTAAGATGAGTGGAGTACCATTTTTACCATTAAAGCTTGGACGGGATTTCGGAGGAATGCTCATGTCACATGAAGCCTAGGGTATGTGTCCGCTCATCCTGTGGGTTCCATCATGGTTTGGCTATAGCCCAAAGGTCACACTAGTGGAATGATTGTAACCATTCAATTTGTGGAGGTTGGAAAGGAAGGTCACAACGAACACTACCAATGATTCACGTTCAATGGACTAGTCCTCCAGCAGATTGGATTTTGGCTATTCCAACTTTGAGGCTATTGTCAGTCCATGTCAGGCTGGCAGGATGTACTATCCATGTTCAATCACCTCACATGTGCCACATGTACCAAATGAGGCATTGTCCATCTTAGTCATGCTCCACACATGCCCAATGCTAGATGTGCCACCATGCATCTTTTCTTATGCCCACACACGGAAAGAGCCCCTAATGTGCGAATGTACCACATATGCCATCCCCCATCTTTTCTTGGGGCCCACGTGCTATTGGGCCACATGTACCACCATTTATTTTACTTATACCCCACATTTGCAAAGCATCCCACATACACCAATGTGCCAAATGTGCCATTGTCCATCTTCAATGCTCCAAATATGTCATGTGTCAATCATGCTAATGTGCACAAGTGTCATCATTTAACCTTAGTGCCCACATGTGAAATGTGCTAATGCATATCTTGTGCCACGTGCCATTGTGCAACTTTAAATACCTCACCTGTACCACGTGCCACTATCCATCTCTAAGCATCTCACATGCACCACATGCTAATCTAGCACATAGTAGTAACTACATAAAATCTTTTCAAGAAAAGCTTTTTGCTTTGCAAACAACAAACTTGAAAATAGAATTTAATTTTCTATGAAGATCTCGTTAAAAAACAAACAAGAAAAATAATATTTCCTCTCACATAGTTTCTTGGAAATAAGGATTCTGAAGAAACACTTTCCTTTCTCATGTTTTTCATGAATCCAAACAGGCCCTCATGGTGCCAAACACACGGGATTTGAAATCCCCCCAAATCCATGGTGCCAGATGATCCCTTCTATATTCCTCTACTACAAGTCGTTAAGGAAGAGGAAAAGATCTACTTGGGACCACATGGTGCACCGCCTTCTCAAGCCAAGCAGCAGCAAGAAGTGAACTCTGCAGGCCATAAACAGATGTTCAGGTACAAGGTACAGGAATCAGATAGGAAGTTCACAGGCACTGCGTGGGGGAACAAGGTTGAAAATCTGCGGGAGCTTGTGGGCAGTAGTAAGGTGAGCATCACCACGATGCCGAAGGCTTCTCCTTGTGATTGGCTCAATCTTCATTGCAACAAATATCATTTTGAGAGGTATTCTTAGTGAAAATCTTATTGTCTTTAGTACAAGTGAACTTAACATATACTGTGTTGCTTTTTCTTACCACTATATAACTTGACGTATTTTTTTTTATTATTATTTTTTTGAAAAGTCACGGATTATATTAATAGAAATAGACAAAACATAGAAAACAATAGGTACGGGGCTGCACCGCCAAGGGAGCGGCTCTGCCAACTATGCACCTAAGAAAAGCAAATTACAACCCTTTAACTTATCAACATTAACCGCCCATTCAACTACTAACAATCTAGCTCTAGTAGCAACATGATGTATTAATCTACACAGACGGCCTAGATTATTTATGAGATTATGTATAATTGCTATCACTGTTGGCTATGGGTCAATACTATTCAAATAGATCTGGGGAAAGCCTTTGTATCACCATGTTGTAACTGCTCTCTCTTCATGCTTCATGAGAGAATGGTGCTTTTAGTTTTTGAACTGGGACCCAGTGTTCTAATGGCATTCTGAGATATCAAGATGGTTCTCATAGGAAGGAAAGCCCATTTATTTTACCATGAACCATGGAAAGAAATTTTTTTCCCCTGGGACCTAGCAGTGGTGCGGTAGGGACCTGGGTAACATAAGCTATTGATTGGATGATCAACAATGAATGGTAACTTTCATTGTTCTTCCATTTATCCCACATACGGACAGTGTTCGAAATATCAGTATCGTGTTACGTATCACACCATTGGGATATGGATACATATCGGTTATCACATGGGATATATCAGTTGTACTGCGTAATTTATCGTTGTTGTTGGAAACATGGGGAAACATTGGGACATTGGTCGAATTTTTCAATGAAACTTCAGTGATTTATTAAAAAAGACATCAATACACGCTTATAATTCAAAACATTACAAAAAAAAAGTGCATATAATAGGTTTTCTTTGTATGGGATAGAAATCTATGTGTTGTCTAGCTGAATTGATGCAAGCACATTCAAGGTCTATTCATATATTTTATAAATGTAAGAAAAAGCGTGGAATACAAATACATTCGAAAGCATAAAAAGAATCACTAGATCAGGTTGCGTACATGTTTGATTTTATATTTGGACACAGATTACAACTGATTTGTGAGAAATTGATTTTTATTTTTATTTTTTCAATTTTCACAACCCGACCGCTCTCCTCCAAAATTTGAAATTGAAGTTCCCAATCCATGTTTTTTCATGCAAAGCATGAAAAATCATGGATTTGTAACAATTTGACACTAATTTAACATGATTTAAAGAAAAAAAAAAGGGTCGAAAATAAAAAATGCTCACCAGATATGGGATATATTGCACTACTTGATATATCGGCTGATATTGTCGATATTTAAAACACTGCATACGGGTAATAAGACCTGACCAATTAACAACCCTAATCATGTCTCACATGCCAGATTGTCAACCATTCCATGTTCTTCCATACAGTTTAGCCTAAGTACAGCTTAACATTGTTTGGGAGTTTGCATCTTCTCCGTTTTGGGATACCACAGCTTTACAACTGGTAATGATGCATCACCAACTTAAAACGCCAAACATGCATTAGGTTTCAAGAACCCCCTTTTAGCAAAAGCAATATAAACCATGTTGCCAAGATCTTGCACTCATTGATGAGTTGGACCAATTTTGCAGACCTCTTTGAGATAAAAACAGATCTTGCCCTCCCTAAAGAATCGTGAAACCAAAAGGTAAACACGACTTTTGAAACTATTAAAGAAATAAAGTGAACATCAAAGGAAGCACACACGTGGAAGGTGTGTACAACTGTATTCATACCCATAAAGTAGACTTGTGCATACAACCTTAAGGGTGTATACACAGCATATTTTGAGAATATTTTGGTTTATTTCCAATTTTTAAGTGTTTTATGCATATTCTACTAGACAATCTCGAATAGCGACTATGGATGGAGCTTGTGTGCCCATGCACATGCTCCACAAGAGTGCCTGCAGTAGTATCCATGCACAGCCCCAACAGTGTACACTATTTTGAGACCATTTTGGATTATTCCTATTTTATAGAAATCTAACCGGCTACTATTAAGAGCCCATTACCCATGAACATGTTAGTCCAAAAGGCATTGGGACTTCCCCAAAAGAGATCTAACCAGCTACTATTAAGGGGGCCATACCATTATTATTGTTTGATCTTCTTTTTTTCCCTGTGCATCTAGTTTATGTTAGTTCTTGTTTCTTTTGATGGAGTTATTTAGGTGATTTACTGTTGAAAAAATTTTGTTTATGCCCCTCGCAGGTGCATTTGCTGTGTATTTGGAGCCATGGCATGTTGATATCTTTCGAGTTCGTAGATCTCAGAAAGAACCATGAAAAGGTATTGTTCATATTCTAGTAGGCTTATGATATGTGATTGGAATAGTCCTGTAGAGCTTTTTCCCCATAAAATTTTTTATTCCTTTTTGTTGTGTAATCCATATACTTCGATGGATGTTTTTGAGCTGAATGTCTCTATGCTTTAGTCAATCACATATAATGAGTTTAATGTTTGGTTTTATTGTGAAACCTCAATTTGTTGGTGTCAAGCCCCTGATACTTTAAAGGGAGACTGAAGAGTTGCGGCAGGTAAACAAGCAGGTGGAGCAGCTAGAGAGCGAATGATGAAGTGGATAGCTAAGCATTTGAAGCAGCTAGATGATCAGATGATGGTGCGGATGAATGATTGTGTTTTTGTGATTGTTTTCTCTTTGATGAATGATCTGATGAATTAAAATGAATGATTGGATTGAATGAATGATCATACAGGTTGAACAGGTAAACATTCACAAGTTTATTCAAACAAATATTTAAAATAAATAAATACTTTTCACTGCAGTTTGTAATTGAAGATAAAATATATTCTTAGCCTCAGTTGGTAGAAATCGGGATAAAGATAGATTTAGACTGCGGTTTGTAAGAACTGAATTTAACCTCGATTGTTGAAACGAGAATAAAAGTTAGATTTAGCCTTAATTTGGAGTCGCTTATCCAGACCAAGGCTACAACCACCGTGGTTAAAGGCTTTAGCCTCAATTGTCAAGAATGAATGTTAGAAACTCCATTTAGCATTGGTTGGGTCGGGTTCGGCGTTGGCTTGAGTCAGGTCGGGTTGGGCGCTGGCTTGAGTTGGGGGGCGAGTTTGGGTCGGGTTCGGCGCTGGGTTGAGTCGGGTGTGGGTTGGGCGCTAGGTTGGGTCGGGCTGGGTGATGGGTTGAGTCGGGTGTGGGTTGGACGCTAGGTTGGGTCGGGTGTGGGTTAGGCGACTTTTAATTTGTATTTTGTAGTAAAAAATATAATAAATTGACGTGGGAGTAGGCTCGACTCGACTCAAAAGCTTTGACAAACAAGCCAAGCTCCAATTTTGACCTCGAGCTCGAGGTCGAACTCTAGTAGAACACGGACGAATCAAGCCGAGCTTGGACCACCTTAACTCGACTCGACTCGATGTATAGCCCTACTAAAAACTTGATTTCACCTCGGTTCGAAATAACCAAAGTTGAAAAGGTTCTTTTAAACCTGATTGAAGAATCAAAACTAGATGCTAAAAGGTTCTTTTAGCCTCTGTTGGAGAACCAAGGCTGAAAGGCTTTTTAACCTTGGTTATCAAAACCAATGCTAAAGTCTTTAACCACGAGAGCAGTACCAATTTGAATAACCGAGGCTAAAGGATTTAGCCTTGGTTTTTAACTTTTTAGCGACTATTTTGAATCGAAGTTAAAGGTTGTTTTCTTATAGTGTCCTTGACTTGTGAACGATCTTTGCAGTTGTGATCCCTTTAAATTCCAATCTCCTGGAAAAATATGCTATTGGGGAAGAAACTCACCTCTTAATAACATCGAAGGAGTAGAACTTACTGTAAAAAATTTATTTTTTATTTTTTATTTTTAAAAAAAGAAACTCTCATTGTCTTTCTTTCCACAGCACGGGCCAGATTTGGGATGAGGCTGAAAGATGTGGGGGAAGGCTTAGATAAAGCTTGGCCTGGCCCTAATGCAGCCCATTGACACTCCTAAGTGTTTGGGAAAACATGGATTGGTGGGGGAATAAGCTCTTCCCACACCCCTACACGCAAAGCCAATGAACTCATCAGGTGGCCACTAAATCAAAGTACAACTAAGTAAAGGTTGCATAGTTTTTAATGTTGACCTTTGGCCAAGGAATCGTATGATACACGTCCCATTGCTTCGCATATCATGTGTCGGTTCTCAATTCTGACAAGAGGAGCCTGTGTTTTGTTAATCCAAATCACTGGATTGTTCAGTCACACCATAGATGGGACTTCTAAAATTTCCTCAAGATGAGGTCTTTATCCTTTCAATTTGTGGTCTACAAACCAACAGTTAGGAGAAATGCAGCAATGGTCCACATTCAACTTAAAAAATAAAAGTTACCTACATCATTCAATGTAGATCTTTGGGGTGTGGTCCATCCATCATGCAATGCAATATTCCAATGATCTGTATGATCAATTCATGTTCTCCACTTGCTAGAAATTTAAACTGCATATTTGGTGCAATCATGTGACATGCAATTCCTTTGCTGGCTTGATGAACTCAAATGGAATTATTTGAATTATTTTTTTAACAACTGAAATAGACGATGCTCAAAGTTGTTGATGGGAGTTTTCTCATTTATCTCAAGGGCCTGTTTGGATTGGGGATTACCAAGTAATGTGACAGAGAAGTGTCATCATTATGATTTTACCAGCGCCATACCAAATGCAGCTAATGTCAATCAGATATAAATGTTTTTTGGAGATAGGTAAAAGAATTTGTTATCATTGCACTTTTCAATTACATTATCGTGGAAATATCGAATCCAAATAGGAATTTTGTTTATGGATTTGATGAATTTACAAGATCATAATTATAATTTTACCCTGATAAACCAAACACAACAATCCTCGAATGTAAATGCTTTTAGGAGACGGTAAATGAATGTGTAATCATTGTACTTTTCTATTACATTGCTATGGCAATCAACAATCCAAACAAGCCTTAAGTGTAATTTCACGAGTTATTTGATACAAGCTATCATGTTACGATGTCCCTTGTACAGTTTAAACTCCATGAAGAGATTGAAAAGCAAGAAGGAACAAACGAGCAGAAGAAATGATGAGGAAAAAAAAAGGAGCAAGTTAAACAAGAAAGTACACAACAGGACTTCAAAGAGATGCGACAAGAAACAACCAACCAAGACGAAAAAGGCAGCATACTTGAAATGATTAGAGCTGAAGGATGGACATCATTGAATATAGACCTCTGTCTGACCTTCTAATAGGTCTTCTAGAGTTTATTATATAGCATAGGCGGATTTTGTTCATCTGACCTCCGTTTGTAGAAGTCGGCAATCAATCACTTGCAAGTCTAGTCATGAATCACCAACTCCTTGTTGCATCTTGTATATGATGAGACTTACTCCACCAATATCCTAGATTTCTTCAACACCTACTATTTCCAAGGATAGTTGGGTGATCATGTTTAGAGGCCACCGATCTGTATTCCTTCTCAATCCCTTTATCGATTTGAAGATCAAAATACTGGATTTGAAAATTTGAAACACTAGATTTTGCAAATTTATCCCTTACACTGCTTACTGATAAATTTGTTTCCATCAATATTTGATATCGCACTCACATCCAATTTTCCATGATGAAATTTTCTACATCTTGGGACGCAATGGAAGAATGGTGATCTTTGATCCGAAGTGTATCACTTGGACCATTCTTGCCAAGCCCAAGGTGCTGAATTTTTGGTAATTTCAATTTGCACATGAATGGAATGGGTGAAGATAGAACTTTGGAAGATTTAAAGCAATTTGTGGGTTAGTGGACTTCTGTCTCCTCCATGATAATTGTAAAAGGAATGGAATATAACATCCATTTTCTTATAGTCAGTGGTAAAGTTGTGTTTTGGTGACTTAAGGACTGTAGATGCTATTTTAACAGAGATTTTTTACAACTCTGAAGAATATATCAATAGTGCCTGGAATAAACCGAGGTGGTCTTCACCTTCTGCTCAACAGCTCAATTCGAGTCAACCTTCAAGTGACAGTTTCAATAGAGATGATTTTCTTTGAAAATCAGTTTAGTTATTTTGCTTAGTGAAATGATATTTTCTTGAGAGGAGGGCTAAAAGGACTCTTGCTCTAGTTAGGGGTACACTTTCATGAGCATGTAGACCATTCAATCAAAGGACTACATTGTAGAAGTTGGCAATTGAGCCATCCAACACCTCTTTGGATGGTTTGAGATCAATATTCAAAAAAAAAAAAAAATTTATATAGATTGAATGGTTAGATCAGTTTATTGCATGTAATAGCAGGTTTTGTAAACTTCATCCGGTATTTGGTAAAGATGAGAAGGATTGCATTAATTCAGGTATCATGTCATCCAATCCTAGTAGGAGGTGGGCTTTTTGGTGGATTTCAAAATCCCCTACATCTGTGGGCCCGACGTTGATGCATGTGTTTTATCCATGCCATCCATCCATCCATATGCACCCTTGACACATGACAGTCACATTGCATAACAACTCTAAGTATGTATACATATAACTTCGGATTTGCTACGAGGAATGATGTGGAAAGAGAAAATCCAGGGAGATTATTTATCGAAGGGGAAGGGGAAACAAAGATTGCTGGAGATCTGCAAGACAGATGAGGCAGGAATGGAAGAACGATAACAGGGAGAATGGGAGATAGTTGGAAAAGCGAAGTCTCAACAACAGAAAAATAGAGGGGGGGCTCCGTAGAATTTGTTGGAATACCCGACACTCTTCGTTGATAATTTCCCAGCAGATTGGCAGCCAATAAATTTGGAGAGTGTTTGGTCATGCGGGAATGATTATGGAGGTTGTGATTCCAAGAGAGAGAAATTCAAACAAACTCTGAGGTTTTGCTTTTGTGCAAATGAGCTTGGAATATGAGATAGACAAGGCAGTTCAAGTGCTGAATGGAGAGAGCTTTTGAGGCATCAAGCTCAGTTTTTAGAGAGCACACTATGGACCTAAGCGAAAAAAACAGGGAAGGTGAGGCTAGAAAGACTCACAGATATAGAGACTTTGGTTCAACAATGGTGGCGGATTCGAAGAAAGGTCGTTCCATCAAAACAGTCCCACACCTCGTCATCATCATCTTCATTAGAAGCCGCAAAATCTTTTAAGCAGGTAATGATGAACAGTAGAACACGGTGTTGATAGTGCCAGAGAAAGAGGAAAGACAGGTGGAGTAGTGGGTGTGGAAGGAGCTTATGCAAGAAGGTCCGGAGGAAGGTGCAAATTCACAAGAAGGTTCTTGAGGACTCTTTAAGACTTTTGATTTCTGCTTCATTTCTCCAGGGAAGCTTGGACTTCGGGAGGTGGAGCTGCTATCTAAATGGATATAAAAAAAATTGCAAGGGAATTGAAGAAGAAGATATTATTGTAAAACGTCTTCAGGAGAATGCAAAGAGAAGTGCAATCAATACCCTTGAATGCAAAGGGAGAAACAACCTGCCAAAAAAAATAGATTTTTTTAATCGTCAAGTACAACAAATTAAATTACATTTCAAATTAAAGATATTCAATCCCTTGTAAGAATGGAGAAGGAAATCCACCTAAACTCAAGAGATGGCATGGCCCGGAATATAGACAAAGAAAGAATAATAAAGATTAGCCCAATGGTTAAACTCATTTTCCTTCAAAACTTCTTAAATCACACCTTTCCTTTGTTCCTTTCATTTTTATTTTATTTTTTTGTCAACTTTTGCATTGGATCATGTCCCTTAAGTGCTAAAATTCTTTTTAAAAAATAACATAACAATACATAATTCATGAACCTGAACCATTGTATGAACAGAAATGGGTAAATCATGGAAAGTGTCCATCAGTAATATAGAGTTGAGGAAATCTATACAAATTCCTACTAGAAACTATCTGATCTCCTTAACATCTATGTAAATTCCAACCTGGCAACCAGAAACTATCTGATCTCCTTAACTCATGCTTCATAGAAATTTCAGATCAGATAGAGTGGGCAAATGAATCAGTTTCATTAACAATTCACAGAACAGATTATAAGTGCGAAAAAAATGTTGCATATTTCTATTTCTCCTGAGAACATCTTTTTTTTTTTCTTTTTCTTAATATTTTAAAACTAGGAATACTTGTTGGATCAGGTTCTAACGAATCCTTAGGGAACTCATTTGGATTACGTCTCAGGAAATTGTTGAGTAGAACACTGAAACTCACAAATGAAATTAGAGAAGACTAGAACGATGCCATCAAGTATAGATAATGAAAGACTAAAATACAAACTCCCAGAAATAGCTTTGTAGCAGGCCTCCCTTATAAAACTCAAGATTGGACGAACAGTAGTTGAAGAGTAGTCACAGAGAGCAATGAACAATGCTTGCTCCCTGATTTATATAAACTTTGAAAAAAAAAAAGTGATAGAGAATATATAAATTAGGCATGTGAATTGATACTGGGTTTGACATGGAGGTTGTGTTTGGATGTCCAAAAGGAAATTATCACTTTTAGGGCATATTTGGATGCATGGATTTTGTAGATAATGTAATTACTACCAAATGATAATTTTTGTGGCCATTGTAGAAAATAGGCTTCCAAAATTGGGGTGACAGTTTGGACAGCTGGTGGAATTAGACAACTATCACCTTATTCCTTGTGCCAGAGAAGTTTGACAACCGATAAGAGTAATGATTACAGTACACGTATCCAAACGCCAAACTGTCTTGTCTATGAAAAACAATTTCCATTTCTCCGTGGATTCAGTGCATCAAAAAATGCCTCAGTACTCCCTTTTTCACTATAAAAGCCTTTTGTAGACCTAGTTGCAAGTAGATCTAAAGATTTGGCATCTTTGCTATTTTAGACCTATGTCACGCCCCAAACTCGGAAACCGGGCTCACAAAATTCCCGATCGCCGAATCCGGCGCCGACAGCCTCCGTAGAACCCCATTCTCGGCACCTAGCTCCCATTCGCCAGGTTCCGATCCTGGGATGCTACGAGGAGGATTTCAAATACCAGTTTGTTTCGTAATAAGCATAACCAAAGGCATAACCCACAAACAACAACCAAGCACTGTAAGACCCGTATCTTGGTCCGTACCTTTTCGTACACTTCCGCGGTCGTACCGGTCGAATTCTGGCAACTTTCGACCCTTAAACAATATCGACGCATGACCCTGATTCACGTGCCGACAACCCGAGTCGACTCAACCCGAGACCAATACCATAGCGACCGCGCCGTCGTTGCGGTTCTGATACCGCGACTCGCGCGCCAAGGCGATACCCTGATCAAGAGATATGAGCCAACGTTCGGTGCGAGAAAACGCCGCGCGTTGCGAAAACCAAGAGAATCTCAACGATGTGTCACATCAATCACATCAATCCCATCAATCAATCACCCATCAATCCATCACATGTCAAGTACACATCACTTCCATCCCTTTTCCCAAGCAACCACAAAAGTCTCCCAAACCCATACCTCTCTTACACAAAAGCCAACAAAGTCTTCTCAACCCATACCTTTCTTACACAAAAAGCCACAAAAGTCTTCCTAACCCATACTTTTCTTACACAACCATCACTCACCCATCCATCCATCACTCTCTCTCTCTCCCTTTACATCACTCTCTCTCTTTCTCTCTTTCTCATTCCAAAAACTACCAAGCAACAAAAATTTCAAGAGCTCCCACGTATGACATTTCTCCAAAGACCTTAAGCTCCAAGTGGCCCACCTTCCTACCCCAAAATCCTCCATCTCAACCCTCTATTCTTCATCTTAACCCTTGAAGTTGAAGCTTAGGTGCCAAGGAACCCCTAGGAGCGAGAAGATCGGACGGTGGGTGCCTCTATAGGGTAGTTTTTATTGTTTTTATGGTGGACCAAGTGAGGCCCACCGATCCATGGTGTGGATCTCACTTGAGACCCTCATTTGTGGCCGATGGACCACATGGATCATCATGATCATTCCATGATGGGGCCATTCTCCATGGACCCCATCATGATGTTTATTTTCTCTTCAAAGGTCATCTAGACCGTCCATGTCAGTGGGGAAAGGATCCCCACCGTTGAATTTAAATTTCGGTGGTCCCACATGTTTTAAGGCCCACTTGTTACATGATTTGTTGCTAGGGAGGGCCCATAATGACGGGGTCCCTCCATCACAAGCCGTGTCCCACTCTCCATGTCTCTCTCTCTCTCTCTTTTATTTTATTTTATTTTATTTTATTTTATTTTATTTTATTTTATTTTATTGCAATAGGAGGGTGTGGCCCACTTGAATGGATCCCACCTTGATGTAATTTTTATTCAAGTGGGGCCCACCTTGGACATTGAGCCCATGGCACCCATCAGTGGTGGCCCACTCCATCAGGGCCCACACTCCAAAAAAAAAATTAATTAACAAAAGACCGTCCAGCGTCTGGGACGCTGGACGTTTCAACAGAAAGGGAATGAAGGAAGGAAGAAAAAGAAAAGGGAAATGATGGGCTGCTCCAACATGGCCCCACCTTGATGTATATTTTTAATCTAAGCCATTCATTTTATTCTCGGGATCGTTTTAGGCGTTGAGCTGAAAAATGAGATCGATCCAATTATCTGGCGGGCCGTGACATTAAGAATACTAGTATCTTCCTTTAAAACTTAAAAAAATGATTTCTGGAGTCCACCAGAAGCTTGGACCTACCTGAAACTTGTTTTGGACCCCTATTTTTGTGAGAAACATGCAATGGACGGGATAGATTTATTTAATGTGGGTCCCACCTAGGAAAACAAAAATAAAGAAAATCTATGCATGCTTTTGTCTACTTTACGTCCAGAGAAAGAAAGGAAAAGAAGGAAAATGGTGGGCCACTCTTGCAAGCTCCAACTTAATGCATGTATTTAATCCAAGCCTTCCACCATCTTCCTCAGATTAATTTAAGCGTTGAGCCAAAATTTGGGACCAATCCGGAACTCAGGTGGGCCATACCATCTAAAATCATGTGACGACATGCCTGAAACATACAAAAGCATTTGGTGGGGCCTATCTGAAATTTGGACGTGGCTGAAACTTGGTTTGGACGCCTAATTTTGTGGAACACATGCAATGGATGGGGTAGATCTGGTTAATGTGGGTCGCACCTAGGATAAAAAAAATAATTTTCTTTTTTGGCATGACTTTGTGCCATGAGTCCAGAGACATCCACGTTAAAAAGGGTGGCCGTATTGGCCCACTTGTAGACTCCACCATGATGTATATTTTGCATCTATACCGTTCATTTAATAGGTCCCCTTGAATGGTGCGTTGACTCCAAAAATCATCCACAAACTGAACTCAGGTGGGCCATACCATCCAAATCATGTGAAGACATGCCTAAATCATATAAAAACACTTGGTGGGGCCTACCTGAATTTTGAATGTAGCTAAAACTTGGTGTGAACCCTCAAACAGGTGGGACACACGTAATGGACGAGTTGGATTACAAATAAACACTTTGGTGGGCCCTATATGGGACCCACTGTGGTATGTGTGGCTTACCACACCGTACACAACGGTGGGTGGTGACACCCACTGTGATGCAAGTGTTTTACTCACGCCGTCCGTCCACGCCAGTGGACGGTGGCCCCCGCTCAGATGTATGTATTGTGTCCACGCCGTCCATCTTGTGGGCCCCTGGCCACGTGACGTTATGAACAGGTATGGATGGCAATAAACATTACAGTGGGCCCTAGGCCATGTGATTCAATGAACAGTTTGGATGCAAATAAATAGTACAGTGGACCCAGGTTGGGTAGAAAATATACATTTCGGTGGGCCCTGGGTCTATATGACCTTATCAACAGGTTTGAATGGAAAATAAACATTTTGGTGGGCCCCTTGCTACATGGCCTTATCAACAGGTGGAATGTAAAATAAACATTTTGGCGGGCCCCTTGCCACACGGCCTTAACAACAGGTTGGGTGGCAAATAAGCATTTCAGTGGGCCCAGGATTGGCTGGAAATAAATGTTATAGTGGGCCCACATGGGAGTCTACCATGATGCATGAGTTTCATCCAAACCGTCCAACCATTTTGAGATCATTTTAAGGCCATTGTTGAGGCCCGTCTTAATGTATTTGTGGCCCGCCCACTAAGGCCCACTTTGTTATTTATGGGCCCATGTGTGTAGGCCCAATTGATGTATTTGTGGCCCATCGTTGAGGCCCACCTTGGTATATATAAGGCCTATGTGATTAGGCCCATTTGATGTACATAAAGCTCATATGATTGGGCTCATTTTAATGAATTCTAAGGCCCATGGGTTATAACCCATTGCAAAGGACCTAAGGCCCATTGGTGAGGCTCATTAAGGTGATCCATTTGATGAATGCAAGGCCCATATGATACGGCTCAATTGATGTACTTAAGGCCCAATTGAGTGCAACTAGGTCCATTGCAATGCGTGATCCCTCCATGGCAAATAACGATATTTATAGTAAGTAATGCCTCGGGAACAATGATGGTTAGACGTCCACATTGTAGGTACAATGTTGGTTAAATGTCCGCATTGTAACACTCCCTAAGGCCCACTAATAGGCCCATACTTGTAGTAAGTAGGCCGTCTAGGCCCATCTCAGTTATACACAGAGTCCATCTCTATATACATGTTTAGTATAAATCCATGATTCATTATCATACGCATCATATGTATGACTGATATGAGAAGTGACTGATCATAGCATATGCCTTCGGGCGAACTGTTTATGGGCTCCCTGGTAGGTGGAGTTGCCATAGTGCATGGTACACGTAGGATTGTTGCATGACTGGTAGTGTGACTCATGCACTTGCATTTGTATGATTGTGATATGCCCTAGCGACATCAGGGCCATAGCCTCCACAGATGCATCGTGGGTGGCTGGATTGAATACCGGAAATGTTTGGTTCTAGCATACGGGCGCCATAGATGTCCCTGGGTGAAAATCCCTAAACCCGATGGTACCAGAGGATGACTCTAACGTCGAGACCGAGTGGATACATGAGCGCACGAGGGCCGTATACCAGTAGGTCGCGTCTCCCACTGTGTCGTGGTCGGTTGGAAAGGGGTGTGACCTTACCCGCCTGAGTGAGGGGGCAACTCCTAGGTTGAGTTTGACCAGCTTGAGGAATCGGTCCGCTATCGACGAGCCGGGCCCGATATTGGCAGGCGGATAGTGAGGTCTCTTCTGCTCTCCCAGTTGTGCGTTCGGATAGGGACGGCAAACTGGCGTAGAGTGTACTAGACCCCGGTGATTATCCAGAATGAGAACTGTACTGATATATGATGAGGATTGGCATGCTTGAGTTGCATCTCGCATCACATGGTCTGGATATGGCCGATCGCATTCATATCTTGTACTGTATAGCCTTGGTACGGCTGATTGCATTCACGTATTCATCAGCATAATTCCGCATTACTCTAACCTTGTATTCTGAGCACGCTCGTATTGCGCACACACTTACACCGCCCTCTAAGCTTTCTATAAGCTTATGCACGATTGATGCGTGCAGGTGACGTCAGGACGCAGCCGTAGCGTAGTAGCAGCAGGAGCGTGCAGTCGAGCCTTTGGAGTTTTGTTATTAGCACTATCTTGTATTTCCCTTTATACATCTTGTACTCAAAGTTTTTGATCATAGTGGAAATGTAATGGAGTTCTTGGTTGTTGTTTGTGGGTTATGCCTTTGGTTATGCTTATTACGAATCAAACTGACATCGAAAATCCTCCTCGTAGCATCCCACGATTGGAACCTGGCGAATGGGAGCCAGGAGCCGAGAATGGGGTTCTACGGAGGCTGTCGGCGCCGGATTCGGCGATCGGGAATTCTGTGAGCCCGGTTTCCGAGTTTGGGGCGTGACAGAAGTTGGTATCAGAGCATAACTTGGGAATAACCGAGAACAACATTACATGTTTGCTATGAGTGAAGAATGGCTAAGTTCTGAAGTTCGGATAGCTTCGCGACTTTCCGATTTAGACCGTTAACATGCGTACATTCGAGAGTTTTTGAAGATGATAGGCGCTTTCGCTCTTTCCTGTAGGATATGGCGCCTGCGAGAGTTACTCGCTCGACTCCCGCACCACCACCTGAGGATTCTGCTTCACCATCGGAGGCTCCAGCTTTACCTCCTGCGTCTCCCGTTCCACCCTCAGAGATCCCTGATTCCTCCCATGAGGATGACATTCCTCTACCTGAGGCTGATGAGGAGCCGACTGTGACTGTGAGTGCCTCTCAATTACAGCAGATGTTGCAGGCTGTGACAGCTGCACTACAGGGACAGGGCAGGCGCCCAGCTGTTTCACCAGCTCAGGCAGAGCAGGAGCGCGCGAGCGCCCTACTACGTGAGTTCAGGCGGCTTGATCCCCCACGTTTTCAGGGTGAGCCAGATCCGACTGCAGCTGAGAGATGGCGCTCCGATGTGGAGAAGATATTCGATACCATGTTATGTACGACCGAGCAGCGCGTTCGGTTAGCAGTATTCCTCTTTCAGGGTGAGGCCGAGCATTGGTGGACCTCTGTTACCCGTGTTGCCGGACCTGATTATGTCTGGACATGGGAGGATTTTGTTGACCGATTCGAGGAGCAGTACTTTCCCGACCATATCCGCCGTCAGCGAGCTTTAGAGTTCGAGACTCTAGTGCAGGGAGACATGACCGTGGCACAGTACGCGGCCCGTTTTGTGGCTCTCTCGAGATTTGCACCATACATGGTTGATGACGAGGGGCGGAAGGCCCGCCGTTTCGAGCACGGCTTACGTTACGGCCTTCGAGGTCGTGTTGTCGGGCATGAGCTCCCTACCTTTCAGGCTGTAGTGCGGAGGGCTCAGATCTATGAGACTGAGTGGGCCAGCACGCAGGCCGATCGAGATCAGAGGAGGGGTCAGAAGAGACAGGCCCCCTCCAGTAGCTCACAACAGCATCGACGACCACAAAGACACAGGAGCCATCCATCTGCCAGAGTACCAGTAGCACCGTCGGCACCCCCAGCGGCACCACCGCAGAGACAGCTTTCTGACACTTGCTATGGATGCGGTGGGATAGGACACCGTAGGTGGGAGTGTCCCCGACCTCGGCAGCAGCAGCCGAGAGCACCACAACAGCCTCCACAGCAGCCAAGAGCACCACAACAGCCCCCTCAGCAGCAGCACCAGCCTTCGGGACCTCCCCCACAGCAGCAGAGACCTCAGAGGGGACCTACACCTCCCCAGCAGGCTCGGGGCAGATTTTATACCATCCAGCAGGACCCCCAGTCATCAGGAGTAGTCGTTGACGATTCACGTGACTTGACCCCTACGCCGCCATGATGCGTCTTGAGAGTTAGAGCTTAAGATTCGTGAGCGTTATCCCTATCTTTTAGGTGTTTGAATTTGATGATATGTTGTGTTTTGATCATATATGATGTTAAGTTCCCTATCCTATTATGAGTTGTATTTAGCTGCAATCGTAGTGTAAATTTCGAGGACGAAATTTTTATTATGTGGGGAGAGCTGTAAGACCCGTATCTTGGTCCGTACCTTTTCGTACACTTCCGCGGTCGTACCGGTCGAATTCTGGCAACTTTCGACCCTTAAACAATATCGACGCATGACCCTGATTCACGTGCCGACAACCCGAGTCGACTCAACCCGAGACCAATACCATAGCGACCGCGCCGTCGTTGCGGTTCTGATACCGCGACTCGCGCGCCAAGGCGATACCCTGATCAAGAGATATGAGCCAACGTTCGGTGCGAGAAAACGCCGCGCGTTGCGAAAACCAAGAGAATCTCAACGATGTGTCACATCAATCACATCAATCCCATCAATCAATCACCCATCAATCCATCACATGTCAAGTACACATCACTTCCATCCCTTTTCCCAAGCAACCACAAAAGTCTCCCAAACCCATACCTCTCTTACACAAAAGCCAACAAAGTCTTCTCAACCCATACCTTTCTTACACAAAAAGCCACAAAAGTCTTCCTAACCCATACTTTTCTTACACAACCATCACTCACCCATCCATCCATCACTCTCTCTCTCTCCCTTTACATCACTCTCTCTCTTTCTCTCTTTCTCATTCCAAAAACTACCAAGCAACAAAAATTTCAAGAGCTCCCACGTATGACATTTCTCCAAAGACCTTAAGCTCCAAGTGGCCCACCTTCCTACCCCAAAATCCTCCATCTCAACCCTCTATTCTTCATCTTAACCCTTGAAGTTGAAGCTTAGGTGCCAAGGAACCCCTAGGAGCGAGAAGATCGGACGGTGGGTGCCTCTATAGGGTAGTTTTTATTGTTTTTATGGTGGACCAAGTGAGGCCCACCGATCCATGGTGTGGATCTCACTTGAGACCCTCATTTGTGGCCGATGGACCACATGGATCATCATGATCATTCCATGATGGGGCCATTCTCCATGGACCCCATCATGATGTTTATTTTCTCTTCAAAGGTCATCTAGACCGTCCATGTCAGTGGGGAAAGGATCCCCACCGTTGAATTTAAATTTCGGTGGTCCCACATGTTTTAAGGCCCACTTGTTACATGATTTGTTGCTAGGGAGGGCCCATAATGACGGGGTCCCTCCATCACAAGCCGTGTCCCACTCTCCATGTCTCTCTCTCTCTCTCTTTTATTTTATTTTATTTTATTTTATTTTATTTTATTTTATTTTATTTTATTGCAATAGGAGGGTGTGGCCCACTTGAATGGATCCCACCTTGATGTAATTTTTATTCAAGTGGGGCCCACCTTGGACATTGAGCCCATGGCACCCATCAGTGGTGGCCCACTCCATCAGGGCCCACACTCCAAAAAAAAAATTAATTAACAAAAGACCGTCCAGCGTCTGGGACGCTGGACGTTTCAACAGAAAGGGAATGAAGGAAGGAAGAAAAAGAAAAGGGAAATGATGGGCTGCTCCAACATGGCCCCACCTTGATGTATATTTTTAATCTAAGCCATTCATTTTATTCTCGGGATCGTTTTAGGCGTTGAGCCGAAAAATGAGATCGATCCAATTATCTGGCGGGCCGTGACATTAAGAATACTAGTATCTTCCTTTAAAACTTAAAAAAATGATTTCTGGAGTCCACCAGAAGCTTGGACCTACCTGAAACTTGTTTTGGACCCCTATTTTTGTGAGAAACATGCAATGGACGGGATAGATTTATTTAATGTGGGTCCCACCTAGGAAAACAAAAATAAAGAAAATCTATGCATGCTTTTGTCTACTTTACGTCCAGAGAAAGAAAGGAAAAGAAGGAAAATGGTGGGCCACTCTTGCAAGCTCCAACTTAATGCATGTATTTAATCCAAGCCTTCCACCATCTTCCTCAGATTAATTTAAGCGTTGAGCCAAAATTTGGGACCAATCCGGAACTCAGGTGGGCCATACCATCTAAAATCATGTGACGACATGCCTGAAACATACAAAAGCATTTGGTGGGGCCTATCTGAAATTTGGACGTGGCTGAAACTTGGTTTGGACGCCTAATTTTGTGGAACACATGCAATGGATGGGGTAGATCTGGTTAATGTGGGTCGCACCTAGGATAAAAAAAATAATTTTCTTTTTTGGCATGACTTTGTGCCATGAGTCCAGAGACATCCACGTTAAAAAGGGTGGCCGTATTGGCCCACTTGTAGACTCCACCATGATGTATATTTTGCATCTATACCGTTCATTTAATAGGTCCCCTTGAATGGTGCGTTGACTCCAAAAATCATCCACAAACTGAACTCAGGTGGGCCATACCATCCAAATCATGTGAAGACATGCCTAAATCATATAAAAACACTTGGTGGGGCCTACCTGAATTTTGAATGTAGCTAAAACTTGGTGTGAACCCTCAAACAGGTGGGACACACGTAATGGACGAGTTGGATTACAAATAAACACTTTGGTGGGCCCTATATGGGACCCACTGTGGTATGTGTGGCTTACCACACCGTACACAACGGTGGGTGGTGACACCCACTGTGATGCAAGTGTTTTACTCACGCCGTCCGTCCACGCCAGTGGACGGTGGCCCCCGCTCAGATGTATGTATTGTGTCCACGCCGTCCATCTTGTGGGCCCCTGGCCACGTGACGTTATGAACAGGTATGGATGGCAATAAACATTACAGTGGGCCCTAGGCCATGTGATTCAATGAACAGTTTGGATGCAAATAAATAGTACAGTGGACCCAGGTTGGGTAGAAAATATACATTTCGGTGGGCCCTGGGTCTATATGACCTTATCAACAGGTTTGAATGGAAAATAAACATTTTGGTGGGCCCCTTGCTACATGGCCTTATCAACAGGTGGAATGTAAAATAAACATTTTGGCGGGCCCCTTGCCACACGGCCTTAACAACAGGTTGGGTGGCAAATAAGCATTTCAGTGGGCCCAGGATTGGCTGGAAATAAATGTTATAGTGGGCCCACATGGGAGTCTACCATGATGCATGAGTTTCATCCAAACCGTCCAACCATTTTGAGATCATTTTAAGGCCATTGTTGAGGCCCGTCTTAATGTATTTGTGGCCCGCCCACTAAGGCCCACTTTGTTATTTATGGGCCCATGTGTGTAGGCCCAATTGATGTATTTGTGGCCCATCGTTGAGGCCCACCTTGGTATATATAAGGCCTATGTGATTAGGCCCATTTGATGTACATAAAGCTCATATGATTGGGCTCATTTTAATGAATTCTAAGGCCCATGGGTTATAACCCATTGCAAAGGACCTAAGGCCCATTGGTGAGGCTCATTAAGGTGATCCATTTGATGAATGCAAGGCCCATATGATACGGCTCAATTGATGTACTTAAGGCCCAATTGAGTGCAACTAGGTCCATTGCAATGCGTGATCCCTCCATGGCAAATAACGATATTTATAGTAAGTAATGCCTCGGGAACAATGATGGTTAGACGTCCACATTGTAGGTACAATGTTGGTTAAATGTCCGCATTGTAACACTCCCTAAGGCCCACTAATAGGCCCATACTTGTAGTAAGTAGGCCGTCTAGGCCCATCTCAGTTATACACAGAGTCCATCTCTATATACATGTTTAGTATAAATCCATGATTCATTATCATACGCATCATATGTATGACTGATATGAGAAGTGACTGATCATAGCATATGCCTTCGGGCGAACTGTTTATGGGCTCCCTGGTAGGTGGAGTTGCCATAGTGCATGGTACACGTAGGATTGTTGCATGACTGGTAGTGTGACTCATGCACTTGCATTTGTATGATTGTGATATGCCCTAGCGACATCAGGGCCATAGCCTCCACAGATGCATCGTGGGTGGCTGGATTGAATACCGGAAATGTTTGGTTCTAGCATACGGGCGCCATAGATGTCCCTGGGTGAAAATCCCTAAACCCGATGGTACCAGAGGATGACTCTAACGTCGAGACCGAGTGGATACATGAGCGCACGAGGGCCGTATACCAGTAGGTCGCGTCTCCCACTGTGTCGTGGTCGGTTGGAAAGGGGTGTGACCTTACCCGCCTGAGTGAGGGGGCAACTCCTAGGTTGAGTTTGACCAGCTTGAGGAATCGGTCCGCTATCGACGAGCCGGGCCCGATATTGGCAGGCGGATAGTGAGGTCTCTTCTGCTCTCCCAGTTGTGCGTTCGGATAGGGACGGCAAACTGGCGTAGAGTGTACTAGACCCCGGTGATTATCCAGAATGAGAACTGTACTGATATATGATGAGGATTGGCATGCTTGAGTTGCATCTCGCATCACATGGTCTGGATATGGCCGATCGCATTCATATCTTGTACTGTATAGCCTTGGTACGGCTGATTGCATTCACGTATTCATCAGCATAATTCCGCATTACTCTAACCTTGTATTCTGAGCACGCTCGTATTGCGCACACACTTACACCGCCCTCTAAGCTTTCTATAAGCTTATGCACGATTGATGCGTGCAGGTGACGTCAGGACGCAGCCGTAGCGTAGTAGCAGCAGGAGCGTGCAGTCGAGCCTTTGGAGTTTTGTTATTAGCACTATCTTGTATTTCCCTTTATACATCTTGTACTCAAAGTTTTTGATCATAGTGGAAATGTAATGGAGTTCTTGGTTGTTGTTTGTGGGTTATGCCTTTGGTTATGCTTATTACGAATCAAACTGACATCGAAAATCCTCCTCGTAGCATCCCACGATTGGAACCTGGCGAATGGGAGCCAGGAGCCGAGAATGGGGTTCTACGGAGGCTGTCGGCGCCGGATTCGGCGATCGGGAATTCTGTGAGCCCGGTTTCCGAGTTTGGGGCGTGACAAGCACTCCATTACATTTCCACTATGATCAAAAATTTTTACAAGTACAATGAGCATAAAGGGAAATACAATGGTAAATAACAGAAAACTCCAAAATGATCAGCGACGCGCTCCTGCCTCAACGCTGCTGCAGTCCAACGTCACCTGCACGCAACGGTCGTGCATAAGCTTACAGAAAGCTTAGAGGGTGGTGAAAATGTGTGCGCAAGGTAGTAATATGAATGCAATGTCAGAGTAATGCGGAATATGCAAATGGAAACATAATATCATGAGCCGTACCAAGGCTTATGCGATGCAAGACATGAATGGTATCGGCCATCCCAAGGCCATGCAATGTATAATGCAACTCAAGCATACGGATACTCATCAATGTCCACACATCAATACAGCTCAAAGTATGGAATATCACCGGGGTCTAGTACACTCTAAACCAGATTGCCGCCACATCGCGCGCAATAAGGTAAGTGGAAAAGACCTCACTATCCGTCTGCCAATATCGGGCGCGACTCGTCGATAGCGGACCCATTCCTCGAGCTGGTCAAACTCAGCCAAGCATTGCCCCCTACACTCGGGCGGGTAAGGCCGCACCCCCTTCCAACCGACCACGACACAGTGGAGAGCGTAACCGTCTGGTAATCGGCACTCAACGCTCATCTACCCACTCGGTCTAGACGTTGGAGCAACCTCTTGGTACCATAAGGGTTTAGGGACTTTCACCCAGGGATATCTATAGTACCCCATGTAAGTCAAGATTTCCGGTATCCAATCCTACCAACCACGATGCGTCTGTGGAGGCTATGGCCCTGATGTCGCTAGGGCGTACAACAACCATATCACACAAATGCGGAATGCATGAAATCACACTATCCAGTCATGCAACCAATCCTGCGCATACCGTGCACTCATGTAGGGCAACACCGCCTAACCGGGAGCCCATAAACAACCTGCCCAAAGGCATATGCCATGATCAGTCAATCCTCATATCAAGCATGCATATGATGCGTATGATCATGGGTCATGAAACTATACTAAACATGTTCTAATAAAATGCATTATCTTACAATGCAGATGAGCCTGAACGGCCTAAATACGATAAACATGGTCCAGTAATGGGCCCTAAGGAGAGTCGTAATGTGGACATCCAACCATCATTACACTCGCAATGTGGACGTCAAACCAGCATTGCTTCCCAGGCACAATCTTCTTAACGTCGCTACATAAACTGTATTGGGATTACACATTGCAATGGACCGTAGGTTCATCCCATTGGCCTTACACATGTATCAAATGGGCCATATCTTATGGGCCTTTTATTCATCAGATGGGCCATATAAATGGGCCACACCAATGGGTCTTATGTGCATTGCAATGGGTCAAAACCCGTGGGCCTTGGGTTACATCAATTTGGACCTAGTCACATGAGTCTAATATGTATCAAATGGGCCACACCAATTAGGCCCCTATATGTAGATCAAGTGGGCCTCAACCCATAGACCTAAACATGGGTTCAAATGGGCCTAACCCCTAGGCCTTATGGTTCATTAAATGGCCTAAATCTGTAGGCCTTGAATACATATCAAAGTGGGCCTAACTCCTAGGCCTTACATATATCAAATGTCCTCCTTCCATGGATTTTTTAAGAATGCAACAATGGGTCCAATTTCATGGGCCTTGAAGTACATCAAATGGGCCTAGTCCCATGGATTTAGAACATATCAAATGGGCCTAAGTTCTTAGGCCTAGAATGAAATCAATGGGCCTAGCCCATAAGAATTTCATAACCCAAATGGGCCTAGCCCATAGTCCTTTTGAAATTCGAATGGCCTAGCCCATAGGCGTTATATGAGCCAGATGGATCTAAATCCCTAGGCCTCATATTTAATTCAAATGGGCCTAGACACATGGCCTTGGGACATATCAAGTGGGCCCAAGCTCTCGGGCCTTAAACGAATCAAATGGGCCTAGCCCATAAGTATTTCATAATTTAAATGGGACTAGCCCATAGGCCTTCCTCACATTCAATGGGCCTAACCCATAGGTAGGTGGCCCACCCAATCCACACTCATGCCTACGACGCCTTTACCAAGTAGGTGGACGGTTGGATTCATCACATGAACAAGGTGGGTCCCACTGTCCAGTGGACAGTACGGATATCACACATACAATCTAAGGGCCCCACCGTCCGCTGGACGGTGGGAGTGTAAATACCCAACAGTGGGTGCCACCGTCCACTGGACGGTGGACTTAAAGATACATGCATCAAATCGTGGGTCCCATGTGGGGCCCACTCTGTGATGTTTATCTGCCATCCGACCCAATCATAGGGTCACTCAACCTGGATGAAGGGACGACGTAAAATTTCAGCTTGATCCAACACTTCTGTGGGTCCCAAAATCCTTTCAACGGTAAGATTCAATTCACACTGTTTCTTATGGTGTGGGCCGCCTGAGTTTTGGATCGACCTGAAATTCGGAGGGGGCCCACTACCGGGGACGGCCCACCTCACGGACGGCCTGGATATAACATATGCATCAAGGTGGGGCCCACGGCAGCAGCCGTGGGTGGCCGCTGGACGCCCGCCCGCCAAGCGCAGGCCTGCTGCTGCGTCAGTGGCAGCAGGCGCTGCCTCTGTTCTTCTTCCTTTTCTTTTTTTTTTTTTAAAAAAAAATGTTACATGTGGGGCCCACACCTTAAAAATCCACACCGCCCGATTAATTCTAGGGCCCAAAACTGCCGTAAAATCTAAGGGGTTGACCTTCAATTGGCGTGAATAAACGACCAGATGGGCCCTAAAAACCTTAGAAGGGTAAAAGTATTGTTTCTTCTGGTATGGCCCGCCTGATCACCGAATTGAACCCATTCCTTGGCTCAACGCCTAAAATGTTATGGGAAAAAGGGTGGACGGCTTGGATCACACTCATACATCAAGGTGGGGCCTGTGCAAGTGGGCCACCAAAAGCCCTCTTTCATTCTTACCTTTTTCTTTCTTTCCTTTCTTAAAAATGTCCAGCGTCCCAGACGCTGGACGGTGTGTTATATAAATATATACATATTTTTTTTTTGATGATGGTGGGCCCTGATGAGGTGGGCCACCATTGATGGGTGATGGGGTTCAACATGCAAGGTGGGCCCCACTTGAAGGACTCTTAAACCCAATAAATACCTCAAGGTGAGGTCCATTCAAGTGGGCCACACAACCCCTTTCATAAAAAAATAAAAATCAAATAAAAATAAAATAAATTAAGAGGAATGAAAGGGGGAGAGAGACATGGAGAGTGGGACACGGCTTGTGATGGAGGGACCCCGTCCTTATGGGCCCTCCTTTAAAAGCAAATGATACAAAAAAAGGGTCCTTCAACACATGGGACCATCAAGATTGAAAAATCAACGGTGGAGATCCTCTCTCCACCAAAATGGACGGTCTAGATGACCTTTCTTAAAGAAATAAACATCATGATGATCCAAGTGGTCCATCGGCCACAAATAAGGGTCCCAAGTGAGATCCACACCATTGATCGGTGGGCCTCACTTGGTCCACCATAAAAACAAGAAAGTCTACCCTATAGAAGCACCCACCGTCCGATCTTCTCGCTCCTAGAGGTTCCTTGGCACCTTATCTTCAACTTCAATGGCTAAGATGAAGAATGGAGGGTTGAGATGGGAGATCTTTGGGGTAGGAAGGTGGGCCACTTGAAGCTTAGGGATTTTGGAGAAATTCCATACGTATGGAACTCTTGGATCTCCTTTGTTGCTTTGAAATTTTGGAATGAGAAAGAGAGAAAGAGAGAGAGTGATGTAAAGGGAGAGAGAGAGAGTGATGGATGGATGGGTGAGTGATGGTTGTGTAAGAAAAGCTTGACTTTTGAGGCTTTGGTGTAAGAGAGGTATGGGTTGTGAAGACTTTTGAGGCTTTTTGTGTAAGAGAGGTATGGGATGTGAAGACTTTTGTGGTTGCTTGGGAAAATGGGTGAGAGTGATGTGTACTTGACATGTGATGGGTTGATGGGTGATTGATTGATGGGATTGATGTGATTGATGTGACACATCGTTGAGATTCTCTTGGTTTTCGCAACGCGCGGCGTTTTCTCGCACCGAACGTTGGCTCATATCTCTTGATCAGGGTATCGCCTTGGCGCGTGAGTCGCGGTATCGGAACCGCGGCGATGGTGCGGTCGCTAAGGTATTGGTTTCGGGTTGAGTCGACTCGGGTTGTCGGCACATGAATCCAGGTCGCGCGTCGATATCGGTTAAGGGTCGAAAGTTGCCGGAATTCGACCGGTACGACCGCGGAAGTGTACGGAAAGGTACGGACCAAGATACGGGTCTTACAGCTCTCCCCTCCTTATAAAAATTTCGTCCTCGAAATTTACATAAGCGTCGCAACTAAGCATAACTCGCGAGGAATGAGAAACATAACGTCATCATATAGAATCAGGGACAGCGTACAAAATACAATACATGATCATCAACCCTCAAAGAGATGAGGATATCGCTCTCGAATCTCAGCCTCACGCTCCCAAGAAGCCTCCTCAACAGAATGGTGACCCCACTGCACCTTCACCAGCGGAATGACCTTGGTTCTGAGGACCTGCTCCTTCCGATCAAGGATACGGACTGGCTGCTCAATGTAAGAAGCGTCCTCACGAACCTCCAACGGCTGCCAATCAATAACGGGAACTATGTCTGACTCACACTTCCTCAACATGGAGACGTGAAACACGTTGTGGACGCCAGACAACTGTGATGGTAAGGCAAGCCGATAGGCCACGGCGCCAACGCGCCCAGTGATCTCAAAAGGTCCTATGAATCTCGGGGCAAGCTTGCCCTTCGCTCCAAATCGAACTACGCCCTTCATAGGCGAGACCTTGAGATACACATGGTCCCCTACATCAAACTCCAAGGGACGACGCCGACGATCAGCAGAACTCTTCTGTCGGCTCTGAGCTGTGCGCATCCTCTGCCTGATGATGTCGATAGCCTCTGAAGTCTCCTGCACAAGCTCGGGACCTAGGAGACGACGCTCTCCAACCTCGGTCCAACAACTCGGTGATCTGCATGGTCTGCCATATAGTGCCTCAAAAGGAGCCATGCCGATGGTCGCCTGATAGCTGTTATTGTACGCAAACTCAGCCAATCGCAGATGCTCATCCCAGCTACCCCCGAAGTCAATCGCGCAGGCCCGAAGCATATCCTCAAGTATCTGATTGACCCTCTCGGTCTGGCCATCGGTCTGCGGATGGTACGCGGTGCTGAGCTGCAAATCAGTCCCCATCGCACGCTGGAAGCTCCCCCAAAACTGAGATGTGAACCTCGAGTCTCGGTCAGAAACGATCGAGACTGGAACACCATGCAGTCTCACAATCTCCTCAATAAACAATCTCGCAAGCCGGTCCATAGACCAAGTCGCACGCATCGCAAGGAAATGTGCCGACTTCGTCAGACGATCCACAACAACCCAAATGGAGTCATGACCGCGCTGAGTCCTCGGCAAACCCATAATGAAATCAGTCGACACGTGCTCCCACTTCCACATCGGGACGCTCAACGGCTGCAAAAGACCAGGAGGTCTCTGATGATCGGCCTTGACACGCTGGCACGTGTCACACTCGGCCACAAAACTGGCGATCTGGCGCTTCATCCCTGACCAAAAATACTGTCGCCTCATGTCACGGTACATCTCCGTCGAGCCCGGGTGGATAGAAAACCGCGATCGATGTGCCTCGGTCATAAGATCTCTGCGTAACTCTGGAATATCCGGGACACATAATCGGCCTCTGAAGCGAAGTCCACCGTCTGTACCGATCTGCCAATCAACCTGACCCTCAGATGCCGCCTCAGCCATATAACTCTGCAACGACTCATCAGCCTGCTGAGCCTCGATCACCCTAGCGACAAGAGAGGGTTGAATCGACAAGCTCGATAACTGTACAATGGAAGACTGCAGGCCGAACTCAAAGTCATATGCAGCAATATCCTCAAGCATCCGCCACTCCTGAATCATCATGTGCGCCACTAGGCCTCGTGGCTGACGGCTGAGGGCATCTGCCACCACGTTTGCCTTGCCCGGGTGGTACTGAAGGTCGAAATCATAGTCCTTCAGGAGCTCCATCCAGCGCCTCTGTCTCATATTCAACTCAGACTGCGAGAAGAGGTACTTCAAGCTCTTGTGATCAGAGAAGAGCTCGAACCTAATCCCGTAAAGGTAGTGCCTCCACACCTTCAGTGCGAAGACAACGGCAGCCAGCTCCAGATCATGTGTAGGGTAGTTCAGCTCATGGACCTTGAGCTGACGAGACGCGAAGGCCACTGGTCTCCCGTGCTGCATCAGGACAGCACCCAAACCGATATGCGAGGCATCGGTGAATACAATAAAGCCATCACTCCCAGAGGGAAGAGTGAGGACAGGAGCGGACGTCAGACGGTCCTTCAACTCCGTAAATGCTCGCTCGCAGGCGTCACTCCAAACAAACTCTGCGCCCTTCCGAGTCAACCTGGTCAGCGGGGCTGCAATACGAGAGAAGCCCTCAATGAAACGTCGGTAATAGCCCGCCAAGCCAAGGAAACTACGGATCTCTGTCGCAGTCATGGGCTGGCCCCACTGACGCACTGCCTCGACCTTCGAGGGGTCCACCGCGACACCCTCCCTCGTCACCACGTGACCGAGGAACTTCACCTCCTCCTGCCAAAACTCGCACTTCTCCAGCTTCGCATAAAGCTGGTGTGCGCGGAGGGTCTGTAGAGTAATCTCCAAGTACTGCTCATGCTCCTCATGGGTCCTCGAATAGATCAGAATGTCGTCGATGAAGACTACAACAAACTGATCTAGATATGGGCGAAAAACCTCGTTCATCAACTGCATGAAGACCGCGGGTGCATTGGTCAGTCCGAAGGACATGACCTGAAACTCAAAATGACCGTAACGCGTCCTGAATGCTGTCTTCGGAATGTCCTCATCTCGGACCCGAATCTGATGATAACCGGAACGCAGGTCGATCTTCGAAAAGAACTGTGCACCCTGCAGCTGGTCGAACAAATCATCAATCCTAGGGAGCGGGTACTTGTTCTTGATCGTGACTTTGTTGAGCTCGCGATAGTCAACGCAGAGCCTCAACGAACCATCTTTCTTCTTCACGAAGAGTACCGGTGCTCCCCACGGAGAACTGCTCGGACGGATAAAGCCCAACTCACGCAACTCGTCCAACTGCTTCTGCAGTTCCCGTAACTCCAACGGTGCCATACGATACGGGGCCTTCGAAATAGGCGCGGTACCAGGCACAAGATCGATCTGGAACTCGGTGAGTCGACGAGGCGGTAATCCCGGAATCTCCTGGAACACATCGGGAAAATCACAAACTATCGGTAAATGGTCGATGCAAACGGCGACATGCTCCTCTATGGCGCACGACATCAAACAAGACAACTGCTCTCCTCTGGCCTCTGCAACGAACTGGAACTGTGGCACGCCGGGTATACAGAACGTGACGGTCCTCGCGGCGCAGTCCAAAACGGCATAATACTCAGCGAGCCAATCCATGCCTAGGATGACGTCGAACTCGGACATCGGTAAAACAAACAAATCAGCGGGAAGGAAGGTATCCCCAACTAGAACGGGACAAGACGAACAGAATCGTCCCAACGCTGCAGTCCTCCCCAAGGGAGTCGATACTGATAGACTCTCACCAGCGGACTCTAACGGTAAGCCAGCCGATCGACAGAAGCTCTCGGCCACAAAGGAATGCGATGCACCAGAATCAAACAATACACGTGCAATGCATGCAGAAACTGACAGTATACCCTCAACGACTCCCCCAGATGACTGCGGATCCTGCTGAGCCGCATAAAACCTAGCCTGAGCTGGCTGGGGAGGTGCCTGTCCCCTCTGAACGTGCTGCTGCTGCTGCTGAGGTCGCTGAGGTGGTCGAAACTGCTGCCTCTGCTGCTGTGGCCTCTGAGGCTGGTGCTGATGCTGGTGCTGCTGCTGAGGTGGCCTCGGTGGTAGAGGCTGCTGTCGCTGCTGCTGTGGAGGTCTCTGCTGCTGCGGTGGAGGTCTCTGCTGCTGTGGACCTCTCTGCTGCTGCTGGGGACTGAGACACTCCCATGAACGGTGTCCCGTCGCACCGCACCTGAAGCAAGTGCCGGTGAACTGTCTCTGAGGTGGTGGTGGAGGTGCTGATGGTGCTGATGGTGTACGGAAAGCTGGGCGACCAGTGCGCCTCTGCTGCTGTGGTCGACCCTGCTGCGAATGACTGGAAGAAGCCTGCCTCTTCCGGTCTCCCCTCTGACCACGATCAGACTGAGAACCGGCCCACTCAGTCTCGTATATCTGAGCCTTCCGCACCACTGCCTGGAAGGTAGGAAGCTCATGCCCAATAACGCGACCTCGAAGGCCGTAACGTAGGCCGTGCTCGAAACGGCGGGCCTTCCGCCCCTCATCATCAACCATATATGGTGCGAATCTCGACAGTGCCATGAAACGGGCCGCGTACTGTGCCACGGTCATATCTCCTTGCACCAGAGTCTCGAACTCTAAGGCTCGCTGACGACGGATGTGGTCAGGGAAGTACTGCTCCTCAAATCGGTCCACAAAGTCCTCCCATGTCCAGACATAATCAGGTCCGGCGACACGGGCGACAGAGGTCCACCAATGCTCGGCCTCACCGTGGAAGAGAAATACTGCTAACCGGACGCGCTGCTCGGTCGTGCATAACATGGTATCGAATATCTTCTCCACATCGGAGCGCCATCACTCGGCTGCAGTCGGATCCGGCTCACCCTGGAAACGAGGGGGATCATGCCGTCGAAACTCACGAAGTACAGCGCTCGCGCGCTCCTGCTCTGCCTGAGCTGGTGAAACAGCTGGGCGTCTGCCCTGTCCCTGTAGTGCAGCTGTCACAGCCTGCAACATCTGCTGTAACTGAGAGGCACTCACAGTCACAGTCGGCTCCTCATCAGTCTCAGGTGGAGGAATGTCATCCTCATGGGAAGAAGCAGGAATCTCTGAGGGTGGAATGGGGGACGCAGGTGGTAGAGCTGGAGTCTCCGATGGTGAGGTAGAATCCTCAGGTGGTGGTGCGGGAGTCGATCGAGTAACAGGCGCCATACCCTACAGGAAAGAGCGAAAGCGCCTATCATCTTCCAGAACTCTCGAAAGTACGCATGTTAATGGTCTGATTCGGAAGGTCGTGAAGTTATCCGAACTTCAGAACTTAGCCATTCTTCACTCATAACAAACATGTAATGTTGTTCTCGGTTATTCCCAAGTTATGCTCTGATACCAACTTCTGTCACGCCCCAAACTCGGAAACCGGGCTCACAAAATTCCCGATCGCCGAATCCGGCGCCGACAGCCTCCGTAGAACCCCATTCTCGGCACCTAGCTCCCATTCGCCAGGTTCCGATCCTGGGATGCTACGAGGAGGATTTCAAATACCAGTTTGTTTCGTAATAAGCATAACCAAAGGCATAACCCACAAACAACAACCAAGCACTCCATTACATTTCCACTATGATCAAAAATTTTACAAGTACAATGAGCATAAAGGGAAATACAATGGCAAATAACAAAAACTCCAAAATGATCAGCAACGTGCTCCTGCCTCAGCGCTGCTGCAGTCCAACGTCACGTGCACGCAACGGTTGTGCATAAGCTTACAGAAAGCTTAGAGGGTGGTGAAAGTGTGTGCGCAAGGTAGTAATATGAATGCAATGTCAGAGTAATGCGGAATATGCAGATGGAACCAAAACGTCATGAGCCGTACCAAGGCTATGCAATGCAAGACATGAATGGTATCGGCCATCCCAAGGCCATGCAATGTACAATGCAACTCAAGCATACAGATACTCATCAATGTCCACACGTCAATACAGCTCAAAGTATGGAATATCACCGGGGTCTAGTACACTCTAAACCAGATTGCCGCCACATCGCGCGCAATAAGGTAAGTGGAAGAGACCTCACTATCCGTCTGCCAATATCGGGCGCGACTCGTCGATAGCGGACCCATTCCTCGAGCTGGTCAAACTCAGCCTAGTATTGCCCCCTACACTCGGGCGGATAAGGCCGCACCCCCTTCCAACCGACCACGACACAGTGGAGAGCACAGCCAACTGGTATTCGGCACTCAGTACTCATCTACCCACTCGGTCTAGACGTCGGAGCAACCTCTTGGTACCATAAGGGTTTAGGGACTTTCACCCAGGGATATCTATAGTACCCCATGTAAGTCAAGATTTCCGGTATCCAATCCTGCCAACCACGATGCGTCTGTGGAGGCTACGGCCCTGATGTCGCTAGGGCGTACAACAACCATGTCACACTAATGCGGAATGCATGAATCACGCCATCCAGTCATGCAACCAATCCTGCGCATACCGTGCGCTCATGTAGGGCAACACCGCCTAACCGGGAGCCCATAAACAACCTGCCCGAAGGCAAATGCTATGATCAGACACTTCTCACGTCAAGCATACATATGATGCGTATGATCATGAGTCATGAACCGTACTAAACATGTTATAACAAAATGAACTATTTACAATGCAGATGGACCTGGACGGCCTATACACGGCAAGTACGGCTAGTAATGGGCCCTAAGGAGAGTCGTAATGTGGACATCCAACCAACATTACACTCGCAATGTGGACGTCAAACCATCATTGCATTCCAGGTACGATCTTCTTAAACACCGCTACATAATCGGTATTGGGTTTATACATTGCAATGGACCTTAGGTTCCTCCCATTGGGCCTTACATATATATCAAATGGGCCATATCTCATGGGCCTTTTATTCATCAGATGGGCCATATCTTATGGGCCTTTTTATTCATCAGATGGGCCACATAAATGGGCCACACCAATGGGTCTTAAGTGCATTGCAATGGGTCAAAACCCGTGGGCCTTGGATTGCATCAATTGGACCTAATCATATGAGTCTAATATGTATCAAATGGGCTTAGTCTCATGCGTTTTAATATGTGACCAATGGGCTACACCAATTGGGCCCCCAAATGCATATCAACTGGGCCTCAACCCAGAGGCCTTATATGAGTTGAATGGGCTTAAATCCCTAGGCCTTACACAATTCTAATGGGCCTAGTCCATGAGCTTGCATGCATATCAAAGTGGGCCTAACCCCATGGACTCTTTCTTAATCAAATGGGTGTAGTCCCATAGGTCTTACAATATAACAAATGGGTCCACTTCCATGGGCTTAAGAATGCAACAAATAGGTCCAATTTTATGGGCCTAGAAGTACATCAAATGGCCTAGTCACATGGCCTTAGATCACATCCATTGGGCCTAAAACCATAGGCCTTGAATATCAAGTTAAGCCCATAGGCTTTACATATCAAGTGGGCCCAAGTCCTTGGGCCTTAAATGAATCAAATGGGCCTAGCCCATAAGCATTTCATAATTTAAATGGGACTAGCCCATAGGCCTTTTATGATACAAATGGACCTAGCCCATAGGCCTATTGCAAACCAAAAGGGCCTAACCCATATGATATAAAATGCAATATTATATTATATATTAATATAACAAAATATACTATGCTAATAAAAAAAATCAAACGTCCAGGCCCTGGACGGCCTGGACATGCGCTGCATCAAGGGAGGGCCCCACCGTCCAGAGAATTTACAATCAAATATATATATATACATATATAAACATCACGGTGGCGCCCATGTGGGGCCCACTGTAGAATTTACTTGGCATCCAACCCGTTGATATGGTCAAACAGACCCAGTTAAAGGAAAAATACAAATTTCAGCTTGGTTCAAAACTTTTGTGGGCCCCAGAAAAATTTTAATGGTAAATGCTCAATCTCACTAATTTGTGTGATGTGGCCCACCTGAGGTTTGGATCGATCTGAAATTTGGAGGGGGCCCACCTGGGAAGGGGGCCCACCTGATGGACGGTATAGATAAAACATATACATCGTGTGGGGCCCACGGCAGCAGCCGTGGGTGACTGCACGGCCGACCGTGCACGCAGCGCCTGCTGCTGCCGTGCACGGTCAAGGCAGAGGCACTGCCTCATTCTTTGGGTTTTATTTTTTTTTTTGAAAAAAAGAATATCTGAGGATTTTCACAGGTAGGGCCCACCATCAGGAAATCCAACCCATCCATTGGCTCCACCGGCTCGATACCGACAAACAGAGTCCAAACTTGGGTTTAATTCGGTGAGTAGGAGAAATCTAGGGGACTTTAAACGGTAGAGATCGCTATTTTCTAAGGTATGGCCCACCAACAGGTCAGATCAGATTTCCATTTTTTTTCAACGCCTAAACTGATATGAGTGAGCGGATGGACGGCTTGGATTGAACATATGTATCAAGGTGGGGCCTGCATAAGCCGGCCCACCAAAACCATTTCTTTTTTTTTTTTTTTTTGGTTGAAACGTCCAGCGTCTCTGACGCTGGACGGTTTTTCTTTTCTTCTCTCTCTCTTTTTTTTTGTAGTGGGCCTTGATGAAGTGGGCCACCATTGATGGGTGATGGGGTTCAACATGCAAGGTGGGCCCCACTTAAAGGACTCTTAGACCCAATAAATACCTCAAGGTGAGGTCCATTCAAGTGGGCCACACAACCCCTTTCATAAAAAAAAAAAAAAAAATCAAATAAAAATAAAATAAAATAAGAGGAATGAAAGAGAGAGAGAGACATGGAGAGTGGGACACGGGCTTGTGATGGAGGGACCCCGTCCTTATGGGCTGTAAGACCCGTATCTTGGTCCGTACCTTTCCGTACACTTCCGCGGTCGTACCGGTCGAATTCCGGCAACTTTCGACCCTTAAACAATATCGACGCGCGACCTGGATTCATGTACCGACAACCCGAGTCGACTCAACCCGAGACCAATACCATAGCGACCGCACCGTCGCCGCGGTTCCGATACCGCGACTCACGCGCCGAGGCGATACCCTGATCAAGAGATATGAGCCAACGTTCGGTGCGAGAAAACGCCGCGCGTTGCGAAAACTAAGGGAATCTCAACGATGTGTCACATCAATCACATCAATCCCATCAATCAATCACCCATCAACCCATCAAAGGTCAAGTACACATCACTTCCATCCCTTTTCCCAAGCAACCACCAAAGTCTTCTCAACCCATACCTTTCTTACACAAAAAGCCACAAAAGTCTTCCTAACCCATACCTTTCTTACACAACCATCACTCACCCATCCATCCATCACTCTCTCTCTCTCCCTTTACATCACTCTCTCTCTTACTCTCCCTCATTCCAAAAAAAATCCAAGCAACAAAAATTGCAAGGAGCTCCCACGTATGAGAATTTCCAACCTCCCTCTAAGCTTCAAGTGGCCCACCTTCCTACCCCAAAATCCCCCATCTCAACCCTCCATCCTTCATCTTAGCCGTTGAAGTTGAAGCCAAGGTGCCAAGGAACCCCTAGGAGCGAGAAGATCGGACGGTGGGTGCTTCTATAGGGTAGATTTTCTTATTTTTATGGTGGACCAAGTGAGGCCCACCGATCAATGGTGTGGATCTCACTTGGGACCCTTATTTGTGGCCGATGGACCACTTGGATCATCATGATCGTTCCATGATGGGGCCATTCTCCATGGACCCCATCATGATGTTTATTTTCATTTAGAAAGGTCATCTAGACCGTCCGTATCGGTGGAGAATGGATCTCCACCGTTGATCTACGTTTCTAATGGTCCCATGTGCAAGGGATCCATTTATTGTATATTTCATTGCAAGGGAGGGCCCAAAATGACGGGGTCCCTCCATCACAAGCCGTGTCCCACTCTCCATGTCTCTCTCTCTCCCTTTTATTTTATTTTATTTTATTTTATTTTATTTTATTAGGATTGTGTGGCCCACTTGAATGGATCCCACCTTGATGTAATTTTTATTCAAGTGGGGCCCATCTTGGACGTTGAACCCATGGCACCCGTCAGTGGTGGCCCACTCCATCAGGGCCCTCACTCAAAAAAAATAAAATAATTTATAAGACCGTCCAGCGTCCCAGACGCTGGACGTCTCAACAGAAAGGAGAAAAAGGAAGAAAGAAAGGAAAGTTTGTGGGGTGGTTCCCATGTGTAGGCCTCACCTTGAGGTGTATATTCGATCCAAGCCGTTCATCCCCTTACCTACAACGTTTTAGCCGTTGGGTAAAAGTTTGGGGCTGATTGGGAGACCTGGTGGGCCATAGCATCAAAGAATGTACCACTACCATTCAAAGATCCTTTTTCTTATTTTACTCATTTTTTTTCATCAAAAAAATTCAAACTCTGGACTCATTTGGACGGCCTCGAGCCGCTGATCGCAATGACCGGGGCGGATTTCACTTTAGCGAGCCTCAAGTGTGAAAAACCGCAGGAAAAATGTTTTTTTTGGAAATTGAAAAGAGGCAGAGCCTCTGCCTTTCACGTCCGTCAGCGGCTAGCAGGCTGCACGCTGCTGCGTGCAGCCGTCTCCACGGCGGGCGGTCGTTCAGCAGGGGCCCACGACCCTGCGTGTGGGCCCCACCGTAAGGTTTGTTTGCGATCCAATCTATTCATGAGGTGGGCCCCCTTCTCAGGTGGGTCCCCTCCAAGTTTTGGCTCAATCCAAGGCTCAGGTGGCCCACACCACATAGAACAGTGTGAATTGAATTCTACCATTGAAAGGTATTTGGGGCCCACAGAAGTTTTGAATCAAGCTGAAATTTATGTCGTCCCTTCATCCAGGCCCGAGTGACCTTATGAATGGGTTGGATGGCAAATAAATATTACAGGGTGGGCCCCACATGGGACCCACATTGATGTTTGTATCAAGTCCACCGTCCAGGGGACGGTGGCACCCACCTGATGTTTGTGTGGCCTCCACGGTGGGGCCCTGGGTGATGTATGTGCCTTACCCGCGTTGTCCAGCGGTAATGGGACCCACCCATGGTGCATGGGCTGCTTCCAAACCGTTCATTCATTTTAAGAGTTCGTTTTATAACATCGGCTTAAAGAATGAGTTAGATCCTTAACTCATATGGACCTCACCTTGGCCTGTTTTGAGGACCATCCTTATGCAAATACAGTAATTCATTGGGGCCCACTTTGATTTATGTAAGGCCATGGGATTGGGCTCAAATTGATACATCTTAAGACCATGAGACTAGGCCATTTGATATATTGTAGGGCCATGGGACTAAACCCATTTGATTACAAAAAAAAAGGTCCATGGGTTTAGGCCCAGCTTGTTATGCATGCAAGGCCTATGGGTTAGGTCCATTTGGACTATTTAAGGCCCTTGGGTCCAGGCCCATTTAAATTGTATAAAGCCTATGAGTACAAACCTATTTGATATATAAGGCCTAGGGGTTTAGGCCCACTTTGATATGCATACAAGGCTTACGGGTTTAGGCCCATTTGATTCGTTTACGGCCTAGGGAGTTAGGCCCATTTGACTCATATAAGGTCTATGGTTAAGGCCCATTTGATGCACATGTGGGGACCCAATCAGTGTGGCCCATTGGTCACATATTAGACTCATGAAACTAATCTCATTTGATGCAATCCTAGGCCTACGGGTTTTGACCCATTGCAATGCACGTCAGACCCATTGGTGTGGCCCATTTATATGGCCCATCTGACGAATAAAAGGCCCATAAGATATGGCCCATTTGATACATGTGTAAGGCCAATGGGATGAACCTACGGTCCATTGCAATGTGTAATCCCAATACAGTTTATGTAGCGACGTTAAGAAGATTGTGCCTGGGAAGCAATGCTGGTTTGACGTCCACATTGCGAGTGTAATGATGGTTGGATGTCCACATTACGACTCTCCTTAGGGCCCATTACTGGACCATGTTTATCGTATTTAGGCCGTTCAGGCTCATCTGCATTGTAAGATAATGCATTTTATTATAACATGTTTAGTATAGTTTCATGACCCATGATCATACGCATCATATGCATGCTTGATATGAGGATTGACTGATCATGGCATATGCCTTTGGGCAGGTTGTTTATGGGCTCCCGGTTAGGCGGTGTTGCCCTACATGAGTGCACGGTATGCGCAGGATTGGTTGCATGACTGGATAGTGTGATTCATGCATTCCGCATTTGTGTGATATGGTTGTTGTACGCCCTAGCGACATCAGGGCCATAGCCTCCACAGACGCATCGTGGTTGGTAGGATTGGATACCGGAAATCTTGACTTACATGGGGTACTATAGATATCCCTGGGTGAAAGTCCCTAAACCCTTATGGTACCAAGAGGTTGCTCCAACGTCTAGACCGAGTGGGTAGATGAGCGTTGAGTGCCGATTACCAGACGGTTACGCTCTCCACTGTGTCGTGGTCGGTTGGAAGGGGGTACGGCCTTACCCGCCCGAGTGTAGGGGGCAATGCTAGGCTGAGTTTGACCAGCTCGAGGAATGGGTCCGCTATCGACGAGTCGCGCCCGATATTGGCAGACGGATAGTGAGGTCTCTTCCACTTACCTTATTGCGCGCGATGTGGCGGCAATCTGGTTTAGAGTGTACTAGACCCCGGTGATATTCCATACTTTGAGCTGTACTGATATGTGGGCATTGATGAGTATCTGTATGCTTGAGTTGCATTGTACATTGCATGGCCTTGGGATGGCCGATACCATTCACGTCTTGCATTGCATAGCCTTGGTACGGCTCATGACGTTTTGGTTCCATCTGCATATTCCGCATTACTCTGACATTGCATTTATATTACTACCTTGCGCACACACTTTCACCACCCTCTAAGCTTTCTGTAAGCTTATGCACGACCGTTGCGTGCAGGTGACGTTGGACTACAGCAGCGTTGAGGCAGGAGCGCGTCGCTGATCATTTTGGAGTTTTCTGTTATTTACCATTGTATTTCCCTTTATGCTCATTGTACTTGTAAAAAAAAAAAATTTTGATCATAGTGAAAATGTAATGGAGTGCTTGGTTGTTGTCTGTGGGTTATGCCTTTGGTTATGCTTATTACGAAACAAACTGGTATTTAAAATCCTCCTCGTAGCATCCCAGGATCGGAACCTGGCGAATGGGAGCTAGGAGCCGAGAATGGGGTTCTACGGAGGCTGTCGGCGCCGGATTCGGCGATCGGGAATTTTGTGAGCCCGGTTCCCGAGTTTGGGGCGTGACAGAAGTTGGTATCAGAGCATAACTTGGGAATAACCGAGAACAACATTACATGTTTGCTATGAGTGAAGAATGGCTAAGTTCTGAAGTTCGGATAACTTCACGACCTTCCGAATCAGACCATTAACATGCGTACATTCGAGAGTTCTGGAAGATGATAGGCGCTTTCGCTCTTTCCTGTAGGGTATGGCGCCTGTTACTCGATCGACTCCCGCACCACCACCTGAGGATTCTACCTCACCATCGGAGACTCCAGCTCTACCACCTGCGTCTCCCATCCCACCCTCAGAGATCCCTGATTCCTCCCATGAGGATGACATTCCTCCACCCGAGGCTGATGAGGAGCCGACTGTGACTGTGAGTGCCTCTCAGTTACAGCAGATGTTGCAGGCTGTGACAGCTGCACTACAGGGACAGGGTAGACGCCCAGCTGTTTCACCAGCCCAGGCGGAGCAGGAGCGCGCGAGCGCCGTACTTCGTGAGTTTAGACGGCATGATCCCCCTCGTTTCCAGGGTGAGCCGGATCCGACTGCAGCTGAGAGATGGCGCTCCGATGTGGAGAAGATATTCGATACCATGTTGTGCACGACCGAGCAGCGCGTCCGGTTAGCAGTATTTCTCTTCCACGGTGAGGCCGAGCATTGGTGGACCTCTGTCGCCCGTGTCGCCGGACCTGACTATGTCTGGACATGGGAGGACTTTGTGGAGAGATTCGAGGAGCAGTACTTCCCTGACCACATCCGTCGTCAGCGAGCCTTAGAGTTCGAGACTCTGGTACAGGGAGACATGACTGTGGCGCAGTACGCGGCCCGTTTCATGGCACTATCGAGATTCGCACCATACATGGTTGATGATGAGGGGCGGAAGGCCCGCCGTTTCGAGCACGGCTTACGTTACGGCCTTCGAGGTCGTGTCATTGGGCATGAGCTTCCTACCTTCCAGGCAGTGGTGCGGAAGGCTCAGATATACGAGACTGAGTGGGCCGGTTCTCAGTCTGATCGTGGTCAGAGGGGAGACCGGAAGAGGCAGGCTTCTTCCAGTCATTCCCAGCAGGGTCGACCACAGCAGCAGAGGCGTACTGGTCGCCCAGCTTTCCGTGCACCATCAGCACCAGCAGCACCTCCACCACCACCTCAGAGACAGTTCACCGGCACTTGCTTCAGGTGCGGTGCGACGGGACACCGTTCATGGGAGTGTCCCAGTCCCCAGCAGCAGCAGAGAGGTCCACAGCAGCAGAGACCTCCACCACAGCAGCAGAGACCCCCACAGCAGCAGCGACAGCAGCAGCGACAGCAGCCTCTACCACCGAGGCCACCTCAGTAGCAGCATCAGCATCAGCATCAGCCTCAGAGGCCGCAGCAGCAGAGGCAGCAGTTCCGACCACCTCAGCGACCCCAGCAGCAGCAGCAGCACGTTCAGAGAGGACAGGCACCTCCCCAGCCAGCTCAGGCTAGGTTTTATGCGGCTCAGCAGGATCCACAGTCATCCGGAGGAGTCGTTGAGGGTATACTGCCAGTTTCTGCATGCATTGCACGTGTATTGTTTGATTCTGGTGCATCACATTCTTTTGTGGCCGAGAGCTTTTGTCGATCGGCTGGCTTACCGTTGGAGTCTGCTGATGTGAGCCTATCAGTGTCGACTCCCTTGGGGAGGACTGCAGCGTTGGGACGATTCTGTTCGTCATGCCCCGTTCTAGTTGGGGATACCTTCCTTCCTGCTGATTTGTTTGTTTTGCCGATGTCCGAGTTCGACGTTATCTTGGGCATGGATTGGCTCGCCGAGTACTATGCCATTTTGGACTGCGCCGCGAGGACCGTCACGTTTTGTATACCCGGCGTGCCTCAGTTCCAGTTCGTTGCAGAGGCCAGAGGAGAGCAGTTGTCTTGTTTGATGTCGTGCGCCATAGAGGAGCATGTCGCCGTTGGCATCGACCATTTGCCGATAGTTTGCGATTTTCCCGATGTGTTCCAGGAGATTCCGGGATTACCGCCTCGTCGACTCACCGAGTTTCAGATCGATCTCGTGCCCGGTACCGCGCCTATTTCGAAGGCCCCGTATCGTATGACACCGTTGGAGTTACGGGAACTGCAGAAGCAGTTGGACGAGTTGCGTGAGCTGGGCTTTATCCGTCCGAGCAGTTCTCCGTGGGGAGCGCCGGTACTCTTCGTGAAGAAGAAGGATGGCTCGTTGAGGCTCTGCGTTGACTATCGCGAGCTCAACAAAGTCACGATCAAGAACAAGTACCCGCTCCCTAGGATTGATGATTTATTCGACCAGCTGCAGGGTGCGCAGTTCTTTTCGAAGATTGACCTGCGTTCCGGTTATCATCAGATTCGGGTCCGAGATGAGGACATTCCGAAGACAGCATTCAGGACGCGTTATGGTCATTTTGAGTTTCAGGTCATGTCCTTCGGACTGACCAATGCACCAGCGGTCTTCATGCAGCTGATGAACGAGGTTTTTCGCCCATATCTGGATCAGTTTGTCGTAGTCTTCATCGACGACATTCTGATCTACTCGAGGACCCGTGAGGAGCATGAGCAGCACTTAGAGATTACTCTACAGACCCTCCGCGCACACCATCTGTATGCGAAGCTGGAGAAGTGCGAGTTCTGGCAGGAGGAGGTGAAGTTCCTCGGTCACGTGGTGACGAGGGAGGGCGTTGCAGTGGACCCCTCGAAGGTCGAGGCAGTGCGTCAGTGGGGCCAGCCCACGACTGCGACAGAGATCCGTAGTTTCCTTGGCTTGGCGGGCTATTACCGACGTTTCATTGAGGGCTTCTCTCGTATTGCAGCCCCGCTGACCAGGTTGACTCGGAAGGGCGCAGAGTTTATTTGGAATGACGCCTGCGAGCGAGCATTTACGGAGTTGAAGGACCGTCTGACGTCCGCTCCTGTCCTCACTCTTCCATCTGGGAGTGACGGCTTTATTGTATTCACCGATGCCTCGCATATCGGTTTGGGTGCTGTCCTGATGCAGCACGGGAGACCAGTGGCCTTTGCGTCTCGTCAGCTCAAAGTCCATGAGCTGAACTATCCCACACATGATCTGGAGCTGGCTGCAGTTGTCTTCGCACTGAAGGTGTGGAGGCACTACCTTTACGGGATTAGGTTCGAGCTCTTCTCTGATCACAAGAGCTTGAAGTACCTCTTCTCACAGTCTGAGTTGAATATGAGACAGAGGCGCTGGATGGAGCTCTTGAAAGACTATGATTTTGACCTTCAGTACCACCCGGGCAAGGCGAACGTGGTGGCAGATGCCCTCAGCCGTCAGCCACGAGGCCTAGTGGCACATATGATGATTCAGGAGTGGCGGATGCTTGAGGATATTGCTGCATATGACTTTGAGTTCGGCCTGCAGTCTTCCATTGTACAGCTATCGAGCTTGTCGATTCAACCCTCTCTTGTCGCTAGGGTGATCGAGGCTCAGCAGACTGATGAGTCGTTGCAGGGTTATATGGCTGAGGCGGCATCTGAGGGTCAGGTTGATTGGCAGATCGGTACAGACGGTGGACTTCGCTTTAGAGGCCGATTATGTGTCCCGGATATTCCAGAGCTACGCAGAGATCTTATGATCGAGGCACATCGATCGCGATTTTCTATCCACCCGGGCTCGACGAAGATGTACCGTGACATGAGGCGACAGTATTTTTGGGCGGGGATGAAGCGCCAGATCGCCAGTTTTGTGGCCGAGTGTGACACGTGCCAGCGTGTTAAGGCCGATCATCAGAGACCTCCTGGTCTTTTGCAGCCGTTGAGCGTCCCGATGTGGAAGTGGGAGCACGTGTCGACTGATTTCATTATGGGTTTGCCGAGGACTCAGCGCGGTCATGACTCCATTTGGGTTGTTGTGGATCGTCTGACGAAGTCGGCACATTTCCTTGCGATGCGTGCGACTTGGTCTATGGACCGGCTTGCGAGACTGTTTATTGAGGAGATTGTGAGACTGCATGGCGTTCCAGTCTCGATCGTTTCTGACCGAGACTCGAGGTTCACGTCTCAGTTTTGGGGGAGCTTCCAGCGTGCGATGGGGACTGATTTGCAGCTCAGCACCGCGTACCATCCGCAGACCGATGGCCAGACCGAGAGGGTCAATCAGATACTTGAGGACATGCTTCGGGCCTGCGCGATTGACTTCGGGGGTAGCTGGGATGAGCATCTGCGATTGGCTGAGTTCGCGTATAATAACAGCTATCAGGCGACCATCGGCATGGCTCCTTTTGAGGCACTATATGGCAGACCATGCAGATCACCGAGTTGTTGGACCGAGGTTGGAGAGCGCCGTCTCCTAGGTCCCGAGCTTGTGCAGGAGACTTCAGAGGCTATCGACATCATCAGGCAGAGGATGCGCATAGCTCAGAGCCGACAGAAGAGTTCTGCTGATCGTCGGCGTCGTCCCTTGGAGTTTGATGTAGGGACCATGTGTATCTCAAGGTCTCGCCCATGAAGGGCGTAGTTCGATTTGGAGCGAAGGGCAAGCTTGCCCCGAGATTCATAGGACCTTTTGAGATCACTGGGCGCGTTGGCGCCGTGGCCTATCGGCTTGCCTTACCATCACAGTTGTCTGGCGTCCACAACGTGTTTCACGTCTCCATGTTGAGGAAGTGTGGGTCAGACATAGTTCCCGTTATTGATTGGCAGCCGTTGGAGGTTCGTGAGGACGCTTCTTACATTGAGCAGCCAGTCCGTATCCTTGATCGGAAGGAGCAGGTCCTCAGAACCAAGGTCATTCCGTTGGTGAAGGTGCAGTGGGGTCACCATTCTGTTGAGGAGGCTTCTTGGGAGCGTGAGGCTGAGATTCGAGAGCGATATCCTCATCTCTTTGATGGTTGATGATCATGTATTGTATTTTGTACGCTGTCCCTGATTCTATATGATGACGTTATGTGTAAGACCCGTATCTTGGTCCGTACCTTTCCGTACACTTCCGCGGTCGTACCGGTCGAATTCCGGCAACTTTCGACCCTTAACCGATATCGACGCGCGACCTGGATTCATGTGCCGACAACCCGAGTCGACTCAACCCGAAACCAATACCTTAGCGACCGCACCGTCGCCGCGGTTCCGATACCGCGACTCACGCGCCAAGGCGATACCCGGATCAAGAGATATGAGCCAACGTTCGGTGCGAGAAAACGCCGCGCGTTGCGAAAACCAAGGGAATCTCAACGATGTGTCACATCAATCACATCAATCCCATCAATCAATCACCCATCAAGCCATCACATGTCAAGTACACATCACTTCCATCCCTTTTTTCCAAGCAACCACAAAAGTCTCCCAAACCCATACCTCTCTTACACAAAAGCCAACAAAGTCTTCTCAACCCATACCTTTCTTACACAAAAAGCCACAAAAGTCAAATTTCTCTTACACCACCATCACTCACCCATCCATCCATCACTCTCTCTCTCTCCCTTTACATCACTCTCTCTCTTTCTCTCTTTCTCATTCCAAAATTTCAAAGCAACAAAGGAGATCCAAGAGTCCCATACGTATGGAAATCTCCAACCCTTCTAAGCTCTAAGTGGCCCACCTTCCTACCCCAAAATCTCCCATCTCAACCCTCCATTCTTCATCCTAACCGTTGAAGTTGAAGCCAAGGTGCCAAGGAACCCCTAGGAGCGAGAAGATCGGACGGTGGGTGCTTCTATAGGGTAGTTTTTATTGTTTTTATGGTGGACCAAGTGAGACTCACCGATCCATGGTGTGGATCTCACTTGGGACCCTTATTTGTGGCCGATGGACCACTTGGATCATCATGATCGTTCCATGATGGGGCCATTCTCCATGGACCCCATCATGATGGTTATTTTCATTGCAAAAAGGTCATCTAGACCGTCCATAACGGTGGAGAATGGATCTCCACCGTTGATTTATAATTTTGATGGTCCCATGATCAAAGGAATCCATTTATTGTATGTTTCATTGCAAGGGAGGGCCCATAATGACGGGGACCCTCCATCACAAGCCGTGTCCCACTCTCCATAACTCTCTCTCTTTTATTTATTTTATTTTATTTTATTCTATTTTATTTTATTTTTGTGCAAAAGGATTGTGTGGCCCACTTGAATGGATCCCACCTTGGCATTATATACTTTTGATCTATTCAAGTGGGGCCCACCATATGCGTTGCACACCTAGCTGTGGTGGCCCACTTCATCAAGGTCCACTACAAAAGAAAGAAGAGAGAAGAAAAGAAAAAAAAAAAAAATAATAATAAAATAACCGTCCAGCGTCAGAGACGCTGGACGTTTCAGCCAAAACAAAAAAGGAAAGGGGCCTTTTTGGTGGCCCACTTGCATAGGCCCCACCCTGATGTTTATGCTAAATCCACGCCATCCACCACTTTTCCTGAGATATTTTAGGCGTTGAGCCAAGGAATGATCTCAATCCAATGATCAGGCGGGCCGTACCAGAGACAATGACACTTTTACACTTCTAAGTCTGCTAATACCCATTTTGTCGTTTCTACACTCCAAATCAGTTCTAGAGATGAGGTTTGTGTGGCCTGTTTGGGGCCTAGGATCAAGTGGGCGGAGCGGATCCCTCATCAGCGGACCCCACCTGTGTTTTTTTAAAACACACAAAAAAAAAAAAAAAAAAAAAAAAAATAAAGGGGCAGCAGCGCTGCCACCTTTGAAGGCAGCAGGCGCTGCCTGCGCACCTGGACGGACGGACGTAAGGGGGCCCACGGCCCTGCGTGTGGGCCCCACCATAATGTTTATTTGTCATCTGACCTATTTATGAGGTGGGCCACCCCAGTGGTGGGCCCCCCTCCAAGGATGAGTCAGATCCAAAAACTCAGGTGGCCCACACCATGCAAACAGTTTGAATTGAATTCTACCGTTGAAAATTTTCTGGGGCCCATGGAAGTTTTGGGTCAAGCTGAAATTTATGTTTCCCCTTCATCCAGGTCCGGGCGACCTTATGAACAGGTCGGATGGCGATTAAACATCCTTGGGTGGGCCCCACATGGGACCCACTTTGTTGTATATGTGGTAGTCCACCGTCCAGGCAGACGGTGGCTCACCCTCCTTGCTCATGGACTGCCTCCACCGTCCACGGACGGTGGGGCCCTTAGGTTGTAAGTGTTATATCCCCACTGTCCATCTCTTTTGGGACCCACCTTGTTCATGTGATGAATCCAAACCGCCCATCCACTTGGTAAGATCATCAGTAGGCATGGGTGTAGATTGGGTGGGCCACCTACCTATGGGTTAGGCCCATTGAATGTGAAAAAGGCCTATGGGCTAGTCCCATTTAAATTATGAAATACTTATGGGCTAGGCCCATTTGATTCGTTTAAGGCCCAAGAACTTGGGCCCACTTGATATGTCCCAAGGCCATGTGTCTAGGCCCATTTGAATTAAATATGAGGCCTAGGGATTTAGACCCATCTGGTTCATATAACGCCTATGGGCTAGGCCATTCGAATTTCAAAAGGACTATGGGCTAGGCCCATTTGGGTTATAAAATTCTTATGGGCTAGGCCCATTGGTTTCATTCTAGGCCTAAGAACTTAGGCCCATTTGATATGTTCTAAATCCATGGGACTAGGCCATTTGATATACTTCAAGGCCCATGAAATTGGACCCATTGTTGCATTCTTAAAAATCCATGGAAGGAGGACATTTGATATATGTAAGGCCTAGGGGTTAGGCCCACTTTGATATGTATTCAAGGCCTACAGATTTAGGCCATTTAATGAACCATAAGACCTAGGGGTTAGGCCCGTTTGAACCCATGTTTAGGTCTATGGGTTGAGGCCCACTTGATCTACATATAGGGACCAATTGGTGTGGCCCATTGGTCTTACATAAGACCCATGAGACTAAGCATTTGATGTCATCCAAGGCTCTCGGGTTTTGACCCATTGCAATGCACATAAGACCCATTGGTGTGGCCCATTTATATGGCCCATCTAATGAATAAAAGGCCCATAAGATATGGCCCATTTGATACATGTGTAAGGCCAATGGGATGAACCTACGGTCCATTGCAATGTGTAATCCCAATACAGGTTATGTAGCGACGTTAAGAAGATTGTGCCTGGGAAGCAATGCTGGTTTGACGTCCACATTGCGAGTGTAATGATGGTTGGATGTCCACATTACGACTCTCCTTAGGGCCCATTACTGGACCATGTTTATCGTATTTAGGCCGTTCAGGCTCATCTGCATTGTAAGATAATGCATTTTATTATAACATGTTTAGTATAGTTTCATGACCCATGATCATACGCATCATATGCATGCTTGATATGAGGATTGACTGATCATGGCATATGCCTTTGGGCAGGTTGTTTATGGGCTCCCGGTTAGGCGGTGTTGCCCTACATGAGCGCACGGTATGCGCAGGATTGGTTGCATGACTGGATAGCGTGATTCATGCATCCCGCATTTGTGTGATATGGTTGTTGTATGCCCTAGCGACATCAGGGCTGTAGTCTCCACAGACGCATCGTGGTTGGCAGGATTGGATACCGGAAATCTTGTTCTACATGGGGTACTATAGATATCCCTGGGTGAAAGTCCCTAAACCCTTATGGTACCAAGAGGTTGCTCCAACGTCTAGACCGAGTGGGTAGATGAGCGTTGAGTGCCGATCACCAGACGGTTACGCTCTCCACTGTGTCGTGGTCGGTTGGAAGGGGGTGCGGCCTTACCCGCCCGAGTGTAGGGGGCAATGCTAGGCTGAGTTTGACCAGCTCGAGGAATGGGTCCGCTATCGACGAGTCGCGCCCGATATTGGCAGACGGATAGTGAGGTCTCTTCCACTTACCTTATTGCGCGCGATGTGGCGGCAATCTGGTTTAGAGTGTACTAGACCCCGGTGATATTCCATACTCTGAGCTGTACTGATATGTGGACATTGATGAGGATCTGTATGCTTGAGTTGCATTGTACATTGCATGGCCTTGGGATGGCCGATACCATTCATGTCTTGTATTGCATAGCCTTGGTACGGCTCATGACGTTTTGGTTCCATCTGCATATTCCGCATTACTCTGACATTGCATTCATATTACTACCTTGCGCACACACTTTCACCACCCTCTAAGCTTTCTGTAAGCTTATGCACGACCGTTGCGTGCAGGTGACGTTGGACTACAGCAGCGTTGAGGCAGGAGCGCGTCGCTGATTATTTTGGAGTTTTCTGTTATTTACCATTGTATTTCCCTTTATGCTCATTGTACTTGTAAAAATTTTTGATCATAGTGAAAATGTAATGGAGTGCTTGGTTGTTGTTGGTGGGTTATGCCTTTGGTTATGCTTATTACGAATCAAACTGATATTTAAAATCCTCCTCGTAGCATCCCAGGATCGGAACCTGGCGAATGGGAGCTAGGAGCCGAGAATGGGGTTCTACGGAGGCTGTCGGTGCCGGATTCGGCGATCGGGAATTTCGTGAGCCCGGTTTCCGAGTTTGGGGCGTGACAGAAGTTGGTATCAGAGCATAACTTGGGAATAACCGAGAACAACATTACATGTTTGCTATGAGTGAAGAATGGCTAAGTTCTGAAGTTCGGATAACTTCACGACCTTCTGATTCAGACCGTTAACGTGCGTACATTCGAGAGTTTTGAAGTTGATAGGCGCTTTCGCTCTTTCCTGTAGGGTATGGCGCCTGTTACTCGATCGACTCCCGCACCACCACCTGAGGATTCCACTTCACCATCAGAGACTCCAGCTCTACCACCTGCGTCTCCCATCCCACCCTCAGAGATCCCTGATTCCTCCCATGAGGATGACATTCCTCCACCTGAGACTGATGAGGAGCCGACTGTGACTGTGAGTGCCTCTCAGTTACAGCAGATGTTGCAGGCTGTGACAGCTGCACTACAGGGACAGGGTAGACGCCCAGCTGTTTCACCAGCTCAGGCGGAGCAGGAGCGCGCGAGCGCCGTACTTCGTGAGTTTAGACGGCATGATCCCCCTCGTTTCCAGGGCGAGCCGGATCCGACTGCAGCCGAGAGATGGCGCTCCGATGTGGAGAAGATATTCGATACCATGTTATGCACGACCGAGCAGCGCGTCCGGTTAGCAGTATTTCTCTTCCACGGTGAGGCCGAGCATTGGTGGACCTCTGTCGCCCGTGTCGCCGGACCTGACTATGTCTGGACATGGGAGGACTTTGTGGAGCGATTCGAGGAGCAGTACTTCCCTGACCACATCCGTCGTCAGCGAGCCTTAGAGTTCGAGACTCTGGTACAGGGAGACATGACCGTGGCACAGTACGCGGCCCGTTTCATGGCACTATCGAGATTCGCCCCCTACATGGTTGATGATGAGGGGCGGAAGGCCCGCCGTTTCGAGCACGGCTTACGTTACGGCCTTCGAGGTCGTGTCATTGGGCATGAGCTTCCTACCTTCCAGGCAGTGGTGCGGAAGGCTCAGATATACGAGACTGAGTGGGCCGGTTCTCAGTCTGATCGTGGTCAGAGGGGAGACCGGAAGAGGCAGGCTTCTTCCAGTCATTCCCAGCAGGGTCGACCACAGCAGCAGAGGCGTACTGGTCGCCCAGCTTTCCGTGCACCATCAGCACCAGCAGCACCTCCACCACCACCTCAGAGACAGTTCACCGGCACTTGCTTCAGGTGCGGTGCGACGGGACACCGTTCATGGGAGTGTCCCAGTCCCCAGCAGCAGCAGAGAGGTCCACAGCAGCAGAGACCTCCACCACAGCAGCAGAGACCCCCACAGCAGCAGCGACAGCAGCAGCGACAGCAGCCTCTACCACCGAGGCCACCTCAGCAGCAGCATCAGCATCAGCATCAGCCTCAGAGGCCGCAGCAGCAGAGGCAGCAGTTTCGACCGCCTCAGCGACCCCAGCAGCAGCAGCAGCACGTTCAGAGAGGACAGGCACCTCCCCAGCCAGCTCAGGCTAGGTTTTATGCGGCTCAGCAGGATCCGCAGTCATCTGGGGGAGTCGTTGAGGGTATACTGCCAGTTTCTGCATGCATTGCACGTGTATTGTTTGATTCTGGTGCATCACATTCTTTTGTGGCCGAGAGCTTTTGTCGATCGGCTGGCTTACCGTTGGAGTCTGCTGATGTGAGTCTATCAGTATCGACTCCCTTGGGAAGGACTGCAGCGTTGGGACGATTCTGTTCGTCTTGTCCCGTTCTAGTTGGGGATACCTTCCTGCCTGCTGATTTGTTTGTTTTGCCGATGTCCGAGTTCGACGTTATCCTAGGCATGGATTGGCTCGCTGAGTATTATGCCATTTTGGACTGCGCCGCGAGGACCGTCACGTTTTGTATACCCGGCGTGCCACAGTTCCAGTTCGTTGCAGAGGCCAGAGGAGAGCAGTTGTCTTGTTTGATGTCGTGCGCCATAGAGGAGCATGTCGCCGTTTGCATCGACCATTTACCGATAGTTTGCGATTTTCCCGATGTGTTCCAGGAGATTCCGGGATTACCACCTCGTCGACTCACCGAGTTTCAGATCGATCTCGTGCCCGGTACCGCGCCTATTTCGAAGGCCCCGTATCGTATGGCACCGTTGGAGTTACGGGAACTGCAGAAGCAGTTGGACGAGTTGCGTGAGTTGGGTTTTATTCGTCCGAGCAGTTCGCCGTGGGGAGCGCCGGTACTCTTCGTGAAGAAGAAGGATGGCTCGTTGAGGCTCTGCGTTGACTATCGCGAGCTCAACAAAGTCACGATCAAGAACAAGTACCCGCTCCCTAGGATTGATGATTTGTTCGACCAGCTGCAGGGTGCACAGTTCTTTTCGAAGATTGACCTGCGTTCTGGTTATCATCAGATTCGGGTCCGAGATGAGGACATTCCGAAGACAGCATTCAGGACGCGTTACGGTCATTTTGAGTTTCAGGTCATGTCCTTCGGACTGACCAATGCACCCGCGGTCTTCATGCAGTTGATGAACGAGGTTTTTCGCCCATATCTAGATCAGTTTGTTGTAGTCTTCATCGACGACATTCTGATCTATTCGAGGACCCGTGAGGAGCATGAGCAGCACTTGGAGATTACTCTACAGACCCTCCGCGCACACCAGCTGTATGCGAAGCTGGAGAAGTGCGAGTTCTGGCAGGAGGAGGTGAAGTTCCTCGGTCACGTGGTGACGAGGGAGGGTGTCGCAGTGGACCCCTCGAAGGTCGAGGCAGTGCGTCAGTGGGGCCAGCCCACGACTGCGACAGAGATCCGTAGTTTCCTTGGTTTGGCGGGCTACTACCGGCGTTTCATCGAGGGTTTTTCTCGTATTGCAGCCCCGCTGACCAGGTTGACTCGGAAGGGGGCAGAGTTTATTTGGAGTGACGCCTGCGAGCGAGCATTTACGGAGTTGAAGGACCGTCTGACGTCCGCTCCTGTCCTCACTCTCCCATCTGGGAGTGACGGCTTCATTGTATTCACCGATGCCTCGCATATCGGTTTGGGTGCTGTCCTGATGCAGCACGGGAGACCAGTGGCCTTTGCGTCTCGTCAGCTCAAGGTCCATGAGCTGAACTACCCTACACATGATCTGGAGCTGGCTGCCGTTGTCTTCGCACTGAAGGTGTGGAGGCACTACCTTTACGGGATTAGGTTCGAGCTCTTCTCTGATCACAAGAGCTTGAAGTACCTCTTCTCGCAGTCTGAGTTGAATATGAGACAGAGGCGCTGGATGGAGCTCCTGAAGGACTATGATTTCGACCTTCAGTACCACCCGGGCAAGGCGAACGTGGTGGCAGATGCCCTCAGCCGTCAGCCACGAGGCCTAGTGGCGCACATGATGATTCAGGAGTGGCGGATGCTTGAGGATATTGCTGCATATGACTTTGAGTTCGGCCTGCAGTCTTCCATTGTACAGTTATCGAGCTTGTCGATTCAACCCTCTCTTGTCGCTAGGGTGATCGAGGCTCAGCAGGCTGATGAGTCGTTGCAGGGTTATATGGCTGAGGCGGCATCTGAGGGTCAGGCAGATTGGCAGATCGGTACAGACGGTGGACTTCGCTTCAGAGGCCGATTATGTGTCCCGGATATCCCAGAGTTACGCATAGATCTTATGACCGAGGCACATCGATCGCGATTTTCTATCCACCCGGGCTCGACGAAGATGTACCGTGACATGAGGCGACAGTATTTTTGGGCGGGGATGAAGCGCCAGATCGCCAGTTTTGTGGCTGAGTGTGACACGTGCCAACGTGTCAAGGCCGATCATCAGAGACCTCCTGGGTTATTGCAGCCGTTGAGCATCCCGATGTGGAAGTGGGAGCACGTGTCAACTGATTTCATCATGGGTTTGCCGAGGACTCAGCGCGGTCATGACTCCATTTGGGTTGTTGTGGATCGTCTGACGAAGTCGGCGCATTTCCTTGCGATGCGTGCGACTTGGTCTATGGACCGGCTTGCGAGATTGTTTATTGAGGAGATTGTGAGACTGCATGGTGTTCCAGTCTCGATCGTTTCTGACCGAGACTCGAGGTTCACATCTCAGTTTTGGGGGAGCTTCCAGCGTGCGATGGGGACTGATTTGCAGCTCAGCACCGCGTACCATCCGCAGACCGATGGCCAGACCGAGAGGGTCAATCAGGTACTTGAGGATATGCTTCGGGCCTGCGCGATTGACTTCGGGGGTAGCTGGGATGAGCATCTGCGATTGGCTGAGTTTGCGTACAATAACAGCTATCAGGCGACCATCGGCATGGCTCCTTTTGAGGCACTATATGGCAGACCATGCAGATCACCGAGTTGTTGGACCGAGGTTGGAGAGCGCCGTCTCCTAGGTCCCGAGCTTGTGCAGGAGACTTCAGAGGCTATTGACATCATCAGGCAGAGGATGCGCACAGCTCAGAGCCGACAGAAGAGTTCTGCTGATCGTCGGCGTCGTCCCTTGGAGTTTGATGTAGGGGACCATGTGTATCTCAAGGTCTCGCCTATGAAGGGCGTAGTTCGATTTGGAGCGAAGGGCAAGCTTGCCCCGAGATTTATAGGACCTTTTGAGATCACTGGGCGCGTCGGCGCCGTGGCCTATCGGCTTGCCTTACCATCACAGTTGTCTGGCGTCCACAACGTGTTTCACGTCTCCATGTTGAGGAAGTGTGGGTCAGACATAGTTCCCGTTATTGATTGGCAGCCGTTGGAGGTTCGTGAGGACGCTTCTTACATTGAGCAGCCAGTCCGTATCCTTGATCGGAAGGAGCAGGTCCTCAGAACCAAGGTCATTCCGTTGGTGAAGGTGCAGTGGGGTCACCATTCGGTAGAGGAGGCTTCTTGGGAGCGTGAGGCTGAGATTCGAGAGCGATATCCTCATCTCTTTGATAGTTGATGATCGTGTATTGTATTTTGTACGTTGTCCCTGATGCTATATGATGACGTTATGTTTCTTATTCCTCGCGAGTTATGCTTAGTTGCGACGCTTGTGTAAATTTCGAGGACGAAATTTTTATAAGGAGGGGAGAGCTGTAAGACCCGTATCTTGGTCCGTACCTTTCCGTACACTTCCGCGGTCGTACCGGTCGAATTCCGGCAACTTTCGACCCTTAACCGATATCGACGCGCGACCTGGATTCATGTGCCGACAACCCGAGTCGACTCAACCCGAAACCAATACCTTAGCGACCGCACCGTCGCCGCGGTTCCGATACCGCGACTCACGCGCCAAGGCGATACCCGGATCAAGAGATATGAGCCAACGTTCGGTGCGAGAAAACGCCGCGCGTTGCGAAAACCAAGGGAATCTCAACGATGTGTCACATCAATCACATCAATCCCATCAATCAATCACCCATCAAGCCATCACATGTCAAGTACACATCACTTCCATCCCTTTTTTCCAAGCAACCACAAAAGTCTCCCAAACCCATACCTCTCTTACACAAAAGCCAACAAAGTCTTCTCAACCCATACCTTTCTTACACAAAAAGCCACAAAAGTCAAATTTCTCTTACACCACCATCACTCACCCATCCATCCATCACTCTCTCTCTCTCCCTTTACATCACTCTCTCTCTTTCTCTCTTTCTCATTCCAAAATTTCAAAGCAACAAAGGAGATCCAAGAGTCCCATACGTATGGAAATCTCCAACCCTTCTAAGCTCTAAGTGGCCCACCTTCCTACCCCAAAATCTCCCATCTCAACCCTCCATTCTTCATCCTAACCGTTGAAGTTGAAGCCAAGGTGCCAAGGAACCCCTAGGAGCGAGAAGATCGGACGGTGGGTGCTTCTATAGGGTAGTTTTTATTGTTTTTATGGTGGACCAAGTGAGACTCACCGATCCATGGTGTGGATCTCACTTGGGACCCTTATTTGTGGCCGATGGACCACTTGGATCATCATGATCGTTCCATGATGGGGCCATTCTCCATGGACCCCATCATGATGGTTATTTTCATTGCAAAAAGGTCATCTAGACCGTCCATAACGGTGGAGAATGGATCTCCACCGTTGATTTATAATTTTGATGGTCCCATGATCAAAGGAATCCATTTATTGTATGTTTCATTGCAAGGGAGGGCCCATAATGACGGGGACCCTCCATCACAAGCCGTGTCCCACTCTCCATAACTCTCTCTCTTTTATTTATTTTATTTTATTTTATTCTATTTTATTTTATTTTTGTGCAAAAGGATTGTGTGGCCCACTTGAATGGATCCCACCTTGGCATTATATACTTTTGATCTATTCAAGTGGGGCCCACCATATGCGTTGCACACCTAGCTGTGGTGGCCCACTTCATCAAGGTCCACTACAAAAGAAAGAAGAGAGAAGAAAAGAAAAAAAAAAAAAATAATAATAAAATAACCGTCCAGCGTCAGAGACGCTGGACGTTTCAGCCAAAACAAAAAAGGAAAGGGGCCTTTTTGGTGGCCCACTTGCATAGGCCCCACCCTGATGTTTATGCTAAATCCACGCCATCCACCACTTTTCCTGAGATATTTTAGGCGTTGAGCCAAGGAATGATCTCAATCCAATGATCAGGCGGGCCGTACCAGAGACAATGACACTTTTACACTTCTAAGTCTGCTAATACCCATTTTGTCATTTCTACACTCCAAATCAGTTCTAGAGATGAGGTTTGTGTGGCCTGTTTGGGGCCTAGGATCAAGTGGGCGGAGCGGATCCCTCATCAGCGGACCCCACCTGTGTTTTTTTAAAACACACAAAAAAAAAAAAAAAAAAAATAAAAATAAAGGGGCAGCAGCGCTGCCACCTTTGAAGGCAGCAGGCGCTGCCTGCGCACCTGGACGGACGGACGTAAGGGGGCCCACGGCCCTGCGTGTGGGCCCCACCATAATGTTTATTTGTCATCTGACCTATTTATGAGGTGGGCCACCCCAGTGGTGGGCCCCCCTCCAAGGATGAGTCAGATCCAAAAACTCAGGTGGCCCACACCATGCAAACAGTTTGAATTGAATTCTACCGTTGAAAATTTTCTGGGGCCCATGGAAGTTTTGGGTCAAGCTGAAATTTATGTTTCCCCTTCATCCAGGTCCGGGCGACCTTATGAACAGGTCGGATGGCGATTAAACATCCTTGGGTGGGCCCCACATGGGACCCACTTTGTTGTATATGTGGTAGTCCACCGTCCAGGCAGACGGTGGCTCACCCTCCTTGCTCATGGACTGCCTCCACCGTCCACGGACGGTGGGGCCCTTAGGTTGTAAGTGTTATATCCCCACTGTCCATCTCTTTTGGGACCCACCTTGTTCATGTGATGAATCCAAACCGCCCATCCACTTGGTAAGATCATCAGTAGGCATGGGTGTAGATTGGGTGGGCCACCTACCTATGGGTTAGGCCCATTGAATGTGAAAAAGGCCTATGGGCTAGTCCCATTTAAATTATGAAATACTTATGGGCTAGGCCCATTTGATTCGTTTAAGGCCCAAGAACTTGGGCCCACTTGATATGTCCCAAGGCCATGTGTCTAGGCCCATTTGAATTAAATATGAGGCCTAGGGATTTAGACCCATCTGGTTCATATAACGCCTATGGGCTAGGCCATTCGAATTTCAAAAGGACTATGGGCTAGGCCCATTTGGGTTATAAAATTCTTATGGGCTAGGCCCATTGGTTTCATTCTAGGCCTAAGAACTTAGGCCCATTTGATATGTTCTAAATCCATGGGACTAGGCCATTTGATATACTTCAAGGCCCATGAAATTGGACCCATTGTTGCATTCTTAAAAATCCATGGAAGGAGGACATTTGATATATGTAAGGCCTAGGGGTTAGGCCCACTTTGATATGTATTCAAGGCCTACAGATTTAGGCCATTTAATGAACCATAAGACCTAGGGGTTAGGCCCGTTTGAACCCATGTTTAGGTCTATGGGTTGAGGCCCACTTGATCTACATATAGGGACCAATTGGTGTGGCCCATTGGTCTTACATAAGACCCATGAGACTAAGCATTTGATGTCATCCAAGGCTCTCGGGTTTTGACCCATTGCAATGCACATAAGACCCATTGGTGTGGCCCATTTATATGGCCCATCTAATGAATAAAAGGCCCATAAGATATGGCCCATTTGATACATGTGTAAGGCCAATGGGATGAACCTACGGTCCATTGCAATGTGTAATCCCAATACAGGTTATGTAGCGACGTTAAGAAGATTGTGCCTGGGAAGCAATGCTGGTTTGACGTCCACATTGCGAGTGTAATGATGGTTGGATGTCCACATTACGACTCTCCTTAGGGCCCATTACTGGACCATGTTTATCGTATTTAGGCCGTTCAGGCTCATCTGCATTGTAAGATAATGCATTTTATTATAACATGTTTAGTATAGTTTCATGACCCATGATCATACGCATCATATGCATGCTTGATATGAGGATTGACTGATCATGGCATATGCCTTTGGGCAGGTTGTTTATGGGCTCCCGGTTAGGCGGTGTTGCCCTACATGAGCGCACGGTATGCGCAGGATTGGTTGCATGACTGGATAGCGTGATTCATGCATCCCGCATTTGTGTGATATGGTTGTTGTATGCCCTAGCGACATCAGGGCTGTAGTCTCCACAGACGCATCGTGGTTGGCAGGATTGGATACCGGAAATCTTGTTCTACATGGGGTACTATAGATATCCCTGGGTGAAAGTCCCTAAACCCTTATGGTACCAAGAGGTTGCTCCAACGTCTAGACCGAGTGGGTAGATGAGCGTTGAGTGCCGATCACCAGACGGTTACGCTCTCCACTGTGTCGTGGTCGGTTGGAAGGGGGTGCGGCCTTACCCGCCCGAGTGTAGGGGGCAATGCTAGGCTGAGTTTGACCAGCTCGAGGAATGGGTCCGCTATCGACGAGTCGCGCCCGATATTGGCAGACGGATAGTGAGGTCTCTTCCACTTACCTTATTGCGCGCGATGTGGCGGCAATCTGGTTTAGAGTGTACTAGACCCCGGTGATATTCCATACTCTGAGCTGTACTGATATGTGGACATTGATGAGGATCTGTATGCTTGAGTTGCATTGTACATTGCATGGCCTTGGGATGGCCGATACCATTCATGTCTTGTATTGCATAGCCTTGGTACGGCTCATGACGTTTTGGTTCCATCTGCATATTCCGCATTACTCTGACATTGCATTCATATTACTACCTTGCGCACACACTTTCACCACCCTCTAAGCTTTCTGTAAGCTTATGCACGACCGTTGCGTGCAGGTGACGTTGGACTACAGCAGCGTTGAGGCAGGAGCGCGTCGCTGATTATTTTGGAGTTTTCTGTTATTTACCATTGTATTTCCCTTTATGCTCATTGTACTTGTAAAAATTTTTGATCATAGTGAAAATGTAATGGAGTGCTTGGTTGTTGTTGGTGGGTTATGCCTTTGGTTATGCTTATTACGAATCAAACTGATATTTAAAATCCTCCTCGTAGCATCCCAGGATCGGAACCTGGCGAATGGGAGCTAGGAGCCGAGAATGGGGTTCTACGGAGGCTGTCGGTGCCGGATTCGGCGATCGGGAATTTCGTGAGCCCGGTTTCCGAGTTTGGGGCGTGACATTATGTTTCTTATTTCTCGCGAGTTATGCTTAGTTACGACGCTTGTGTAAATTTCGAGGACGAAATTTTTATGAGGGGAGAGCTGTAAGACCCGTATCTTGGTCCGTACCTTTCCGTACACTTCCGCGGTCGTACCGGTCGAATTCCGGCAACTTTCGACCCTTAAACAATATCGACGCGCGACCTGGATTCATGTACCGACAACCCGAGTCGACTCAACCCGAGACCAATACCATAGCGACCGCACCGTCGCCGCGGTTCCGATACCGCGACTCACGCGCCGAGGCGATACCCTGATCAAGAGATATGAGCCAACGTTCGGTGCGAGAAAACGCCGCGCGTTGCGAAAACCAAGGGAATCTCAACGATGTGTCACATCAATCACATCAATCCCATCAATCAATCACCCATCAACCCATCAAAGGTCAAGTACACATCACTTCCATCCCTTTTCCCAAGCAACCACCAAAGTCTTCTCAACCCATACCTTTCTTACACAAAAAGCCACAAAAGTCTTCCTAACCCATACCTTTCTTACACAACCATCACTCACCCATCCATCCATCACTCTCTCTCTCTCCCTTTACATCACTCTCTCTCTTACTCTCCCTCATTCCAAAAAAAATCCAAGCAACAAAAATTGCAAGGAGCTCCCACGTATGAGAATTTCCAACCTCCCTCTAAGCTTCAAGTGGCCCACCTTCCTACCCCAAAATCCCCCATCTCAACCCTCCATCCTTCATCTTAGCCGTTGAAGTTGAAGCCAAGGTGCCAAGGAACCCCTAGGAGCGAGAAGATCGGACGGTGGGTGCTTCTATAGGGTAGATTTTCTTATTTTTATGGTGGACCAAGTGAGGCCCACCGATCAATGGTGTGGATCTCACTTGGGACCCTTATTTGTGGCCGATGGACCACTTGGATCATCATGATCGTTCCATGATGGGGCCATTCTCCATGGACCCCATCATGATGTTTATTTTCATTTAGAAAGGTCATCTAGACCGTCCGTATCGGTGGAGAATGGATCTCCACCGTTGATCTACGTTTCTAATGGTCCCATGTGCAAGGGATCCATTTATTGTATATTTCATTGCAAGGGAGGGCCCAAAATGACGGGGTCCCTCCATCACAAGCCGTGTCCCACTCTCCATGTCTCTCTCTCTCCCTTTTATTTTATTTTATTTTATTTTATTTTATTTTATTAGGATTGTGTGGCCCACTTGAATGGATCCCACCTTGATGTAATTTTTATTCAAGTGGGGCCCATCTTGGACGTTGAACCCATGGCACCCGTCAGTGGTGGCCCACTCCATCAGGGCCCTCACTCAAAAAAAATAAAATAATTTATAAGACCGTCCAGCGTCCCAGACGCTGGACGTCTCAACAGAAAGGAGAAAAAGGAAGAAAGAAAGGAAAGTTTGTGGGGTGGTTCCCATGTGTAGGCCTCACCTTGAGGTGTATATTCGATCCAAGCCGTTCATCCCCTTACCTACAACGTTTTAGCCGTTGGGTAAAAGTTTGGGGCTGATTGGGAGACCTGGTGGGCCATAGCATCAAAGAATGTACCACTACCATTCAAAGATCCTTTTTCTTATTTTACTCATTTTTTTTCATCAAAAAAATTCAAACTCTGGACTCATTTGGACGGCCTCGAGCCGCTGATCGCAATGACCGGGGCGGATTTCACTTTAGCGAGCCTCAAGTGTGAAAAACCGCAGGAAAAATGTTTTTTTTGGAAATTGAAAAGAGGCAGAGCCTCTGCCTTTCACGTCCGTCAGCGGCTAGCAGGCTGCACGCTGCTGCGTGCAGCCGTCTCCACGGCGGGCGGTCGTTCAGCAGGGGCCCACGACCCTGCGTGTGGGCCCCACCGTAAGGTTTGTTTGCGATCCAATCTATTCATGAGGTGGGCCCCCTTCTCAGGTGGGTCCCCTCCAAGTTTTGGCTCAATCCAAGGCTCAGGTGGCCCACACCACATAGAACAGTGTGAATTGAATTCTACCATTGAAAGGTATTTGGGGCCCACAGAAGTTTTGAATCAAGCTGAAATTTATGTCGTCCCTTCATCCAGGCCCGAGTGACCTTATGAATGGGTTGGATGGCAAATAAATATTACAGGGTGGGCCCCACATGGGACCCACATTGATGTTTGTATCAAGTCCACCGTCCAGGGGACGGTGGCACCCACCTGATGTTTGTGTGGCCTCCACGGTGGGGCCCTGGGTGATGTATGTGCCTTACCCGCGTTGTCCAGCGGTAATGGGACCCACCCATGGTGCATGGGCTGCTTCCAAACCGTTCATTCATTTTAAGAGTTCGTTTTATAACATCGGCTTAAAGAATGAGTTAGATCCTTAACTCATATGGACCTCACCTTGGCCTGTTTTGAGGACCATCCTTATGCAAATACAGTAATTCATTGGGGCCCACTTTGATTTATGTAAGGCCATGGGATTGGGCTCAAATTGATACATCTTAAGACCATGAGACTAGGCCATTTGATATATTGTAGGGCCATGGGACTAAACCCATTTGATTACAAAAAAAAAGGTCCATGGGTTTAGGCCCAGCTTGTTATGCATGCAAGGCCTATGGGTTAGGTCCATTTGGACTATTTAAGGCCCTTGGGTCCAGGCCCATTTAAATTGTATAAAGCCTATGAGTACAAACCTATTTGATATATAAGGCCTAGGGGTTTAGGCCCACTTTGATATGCATACAAGGCTTACGGGTTTAGGCCCATTTGATTCGTTTACGGCCTAGGGAGTTAGGCCCATTTGACTCATATAAGGTCTATGGTTAAGGCCCATTTGATGCACATGTGGGGACCCAATCAGTGTGGCCCATTGGTCACATATTAGACTCATGAAACTAATCTCATTTGATGCAATCCTAGGCCTACGGGTTTTGACCCATTGCAATGCACGTCAGACCCATTGGTGTGGCCCATTTATATGGCCCATCTGACGAATAAAAGGCCCATAAGATATGGCCCATTTGATACATGTGTAAGGCCAATGGGATGAACCTACGGTCCATTGCAATGTGTAATCCCAATACAGTTTATGTAGCGACGTTAAGAAGATTGTGCCTGGGAAGCAATGCTGGTTTGACGTCCACATTGCGAGTGTAATGATGGTTGGATGTCCACATTACGACTCTCCTTAGGGCCCATTACTGGACCATGTTTATCGTATTTAGGCCGTTCAGGCTCATCTGCATTGTAAGATAATGCATTTTATTATAACATGTTTAGTATAGTTTCATGACCCATGATCATACGCATCATATGCATGCTTGATATGAGGATTGACTGATCATGGCATATGCCTTTGGGCAGGTTGTTTATGGGCTCCCGGTTAGGCGGTGTTGCCCTACATGAGTGCACGGTATGCGCAGGATTGGTTGCATGACTGGATAGTGTGATTCATGCATTCCGCATTTGTGTGATATGGTTGTTGTACGCCCTAGCGACATCAGGGCCATAGCCTCCACAGACGCATCGTGGTTGGTAGGATTGGATACCGGAAATCTTGACTTACATGGGGTACTATAGATATCCCTGGGTGAAAGTCCCTAAACCCTTATGGTACCAAGAGGTTGCTCCAACGTCTAGACCGAGTGGGTAGATGAGCGTTGAGTGCCGATTACCAGACGGTTACGCTCTCCACTGTGTCGTGGTCGGTTGGAAGGGGGTACGGCCTTACCCGCCCGAGTGTAGGGGGCAATGCTAGGCTGAGTTTGACCAGCTCGAGGAATGGGTCCGCTATCGACGAGTCGCGCCCGATATTGGCAGACGGATAGTGAGGTCTCTTCCACTTACCTTATTGCGCGCGATGTGGCGGCAATCTGGTTTAGAGTGTACTAGACCCCGGTGATATTCCATACTTTGAGCTGTACTGATATGTGGGCATTGATGAGTATCTGTATGCTTGAGTTGCATTGTACATTGCATGGCCTTGGGATGGCCGATACCATTCACGTCTTGCATTGCATAGCCTTGGTACGGCTCATGACGTTTTGGTTCCATCTGCATATTCCGCATTACTCTGACATTGCATTTATATTACTACCTTGCGCACACACTTTCACCACCCTCTAAGCTTTCTGTAAGCTTATGCACGACCGTTGCGTGCAGGTGACGTTGGACTACAGCAGCGTTGAGGCAGGAGCGCGTCGCTGATCATTTTGGAGTTTTCTGTTATTTACCATTGTATTTCCCTTTATGCTCATTGTACTTGTAAAAAAAAAAATTTTTGATCATAGTGAAAATGTAATGGAGTGCTTGGTTGTTGTCTGTGGGTTATGCCTTTGGTTATGCTTATTACGAAACAAACTGGTATTTAAAATCCTCCTCGTAGCATCCCAGGATCGGAACCTGGCGAATGGGAGCTAGGAGCCGAGAATGGGGTTCTACGGAGGCTGTCGGCGCCGGATTCGGCGATCGGGAATTTTGTGAGCCCGGTTCCCGAGTTTGGGGCGTGACATGGGCCCTCCTTTAAAAGCAAATGATACAAAAAAAAAAGGGTCCCTCAACACATGGGACCATCAAGATCGAGAATCAACGGTGGAGATCCTCTCTCCACCAAAATGGACGGTCTAGATGACCTTTCTTAAAGAAATAAACATCATGATGGGGTCCATGGAGAATGGCCCCATCATGGAACGATCATGATGATCCAAGTGGTCCATCGGCCACAAATAAGGGTCCCAAGTGAGATCCACACCATTGATCGGTGGGCCTCACTTGGTCCACCATAAAAACAAGAAAATCTACCCTATAGAAGCACCCACCGTCCGATCTTCTCGCTCCTAGGGGTTCCTTGGCACCTTGTCTTCAACTTCAATGGCTAAGATGAAGAAAGGAGGGTTGAGATGGGAGATTTTGGGGTAGGAAGGTGGGCCACTTGGAGCTTAGAAAGGTTGGGAAATTTCCATACGTGGGAGCCCTTGCAATTTTTTTGTTGTTTGGAAATTTTGGAATGAGAAAGAGAGAAAGAGAGAGAGTGATGTAAAGGGAGAGAGAGAGAGTGATGGATGGATGGGTGAGTGATGGTTGTGTAAGAAAAGTATGGGTTAGGAAGACTTTTGTGGCTTTTTGTGTAAGAAAGGTATGGGTTGAGAAGACTTTGTTGGCTTTTGTGTAAGAGAGGTATGGGTTTGGGAGACTTTTGTGGTTGCTTGGGAAAATGGGTGAGAGTGATGTGTACTTGACATGTGATGGGTTGATGGATGATTGATTGATGGGATTGATGTGATTGATGTGACACATCGTTGAGATTCCCTTGGTTTTCGCAACGCGCGGTGTTTTCTCGCACCGAACGTTGGCCCATAACTCTTGATTAGGGTATCGCCTCGGCGCGCGAGTCGCGGTATCGGAACCGCGGCGACGGTGCGGTTGCTATGGTATAGGTCTCGGGTTGAGTCGACTCGGGTTGTCGGCACATGAATCCGGGTCGCGCGTCGATATCGATTAAGGGTCGAAAGTTGTCGGAATTCGACCGGTAAGACCGCGGAAGTGTACGAAAAGGTACGGACCAAGATACGGGTCTTACATCTGAAGATGTTCTTTTACACACCGTCTGCATGACTAGACTGCTAGATATAGAAGCTTATGGATTCATGGGCCACAGCCACAGCCTCCATTCACGGATGCACAAACAGTTACTAAGGTCATTTAAACCCATCTGATTGGTCTTGTAGACCTAAGAGTCAAATCAGAAAGTTGATTCAGGAACAAATATGCTGCATGCCCTTGTTCTAGTCCAGATCCTTGATCAACCAATATGGACACTTGGTCTTGTGGACCTAGATCTATGATCTATATCAACAATCTAGATAGTTGAATTACCTAGATATATGATTTGGACAGTTGGATTTGCCAGATCTTGGATAATGACCGAGGGACAGGCCCGATCTCTAATAAGCAAGCTTGTGCTGCATGGGTGCAACTTTTGATTGTTCATGTTTGTTCTTGGATGCGTCCATTCCCTTCGGCTTCATTAAGAACTCGTCCTTGAGATTACCAGAGAATTCATTTCTAGGATTCATGTTATATCTTTCTCCTTCACAGGTTTTAGTAGGAGCTTGCAATGGAGGCCCGACATGTCTGCTTAGAACTTCTTTCATCAGTTAGCAGAATAGTAGGGAATGACACCTTTTTTTTTTTCTTTGTTGATGTCCACATCCTTGGTGTCAGCTTTAATTAATCCTATGCATTAGAGTTGCTAGCTATGGATGGCAGATCGTTGTCCTCACTCTTGATGGGCTTCTTAACTGTGTTGCAGAGCCTTTTTCATGACAACTTGGTGAACAGTGAGTTTTGATCGTTGTTGGATGGTATAGGTGTGTCCATCTCATCTTTAACAAAGTAGATGCTCATCTCCTTTGCCAATCTAATTGTCAAGTCATTTGTCACTTCTCCATGCATTCAGACTGTTCTCCATCTATGGGTACGATGTATTAGTTGGCCCATCACTTCCTTCTGCTGGTTTATCTGTTACCTCTTCTTTTCATCTACTTGGTCCTCCATTATCCAAACCATTGATCCATCAACAATTTTATCAATGGAACCCTCATGTTCATCTTTTTGGATCCTTAGGAACCTTTTCCTTAGAATTTCTATACATATTACTTACTCAAGTTCCACCATTTCCTTTGCCTCTTTTCTTGCTTCTTGACCTTCCTTATCCTTCCTCTTCTGAAGATTTGAAGGACAATCAGATCTCCTCAGCCATCCCTTTCAATGTATATCAGCTTCCATCATTCATGATTTTATAGGTTATTTTCTTGTCATCACGGATGGCTTTTTGATGTTGTATCAACAATCTTCAGAGTATCAGGCACAATAACGCACGACAATGACTTTACACCATACACCTTCAGAGTAGTTTTCTACAAAAGATTAAGTTAAAAAATATCAAGTGGGTTATTCTTCACACTTGCAGTATCCCAACTCTGACAATTTCAAAATCCCCTCTTATGGTTGGACATGTTGTGGACTGATTTGAGGAAGAATTGGGAAATAATAGATGGCAGGTTAACTAGCATTAGCATGGGATGGTCTGGAGGGTTTGAGGGGTTAATCAAGCGAAGGTTTTGGGGAAAAGGGCTGGCTTAGGGGACATATTTGGGACTGATCTGGAGCTAGAAATTGGGTAGTTATAATGGGTTAAGTGGTATGTCGATGGGCTGGCATCTAATACTGTCAAAGGCTGGAAATGTTTGAATCCCAACCTTCGACTTATGGCTAGATGTTGATCATTCCCAGACGGATTTAAGCAATCAGCAAGAGCAGAAGATTTATTAGGGGAATGCGTTGACCGATCCTCTAAAGGACATGGGCAGTCAATCGTGGTCATAGATACATGAAGGGTACACTAAGATTTGGACCCAGAAGCATTCCAATAATCCACGTGCAGAAACAGAAATCTTAAATATATCATGATCTGTAACTTGACGCTGCAGATCAGAGAACAATCACAAAAGCATCACAACCAACAAACGCATGAATAGATAGAACCAGGTTGATAACTTCTATGTGGAGTCATGCCACAAGGGCAAGGGCATTGTACCCAGGAATTACAATTACAGGAACCAAGAACACAAGAGGCACTTTATCTTGTAAAATTTCATCATAACATATGATACATATCTTTGTATGCTTTGGGTTAAAGACCTCTTGTAGATGGTAGACCTAGTTACAAAGTAATCTGAAACATTTGGTCTTCTGGCTATTTTTAGACCTATAAATATCACAATCAAATACGAGATTGACACATGAATTTCAAAATCTAAAAGGAAACTAAACAGATACTAAGACTCCAAATCTCACAAACTTCTTTTATACACCTTACGCATGACCTGGTCACAGAATAGTGATGCACGTGAATATCACAATCAAATACTATATTGACATGTGAATTTCAAAATCTAAAAGGAAACTAAACAGATACTAAGACTCCAAATCTCACAAACTTCTTTTATACACCTTACGCATGACCTGGACACAGAATAGTGATGCACATGGCCAACAGCCACAGTGCAAATGTGTGGATGCACACCGGCTGCCAAGACCATCTATCCCCATCTAGTTGGACTCGTAAACCCAATAGTCCATTTGGAGCATTGAATTGGAGCCACATATTTTTCAGGTACTTGATCTGGTCTAGATAGTTGATCAAATCAATATGGTCACTCAATGTGGTCCAAATTAGAAATCTGGATGATTGAATTCTCATCTTTGATCTGGACGGTTGGTAATGCCATATCTTTGATTGAAACTGTAGGATGAGCCTAATCTACACCTAAACATTGATTGGCCGGGTCATGTAGCCTCAATGTATCCATGGAATGAACTAATACCATAAAATAAGAAAAAAAATAAAGAGGCAAGGTATAGGACAAATCTAATAAACTTAATGCAAAAGTACAAAAAAAGGAGCTAATATTTACCATAAGGACATAAATGAAATGTTTGCAGCGCACATGCACATGCTCCCAGCCATTCGATAATTGATGTATGCGTACCTCAATTGAAATGTCCAAATAGTGGATCCATTCCAAAAGGATTAGTTTCCTTTTAGATTTTGAAATTCATGTGTCAATCTCGTATTTGATTGTGATATTCATAGGTCTAAAAATAGCTAGAAGACCAAACGTTTCAGATTACTTTGTAACTAAGTCTACCATCTACAAGAGGTCTTTAACCCAAAGCATACAAAGATATGTATCATATGTTATGATGAAATTTTAGAAGATAAAGTGCCTCTTGTGTTCTTGGTTCCTGTAACTATAATTCCTGGGTGCAATGCCCTTGTCCTTGTGGCATGACTCCACACATAAGTTATCAACCTATTTCTATCTATTCATGCATTTGTTGGTTGTGATCCTTTTGTGACTGTTCTCTGATCTGCATCGTCAAGTTACAGATCATGATATATTGAAGATTTCTGTTTCTGCATGTGGATTTGTGGAATGCTTCTGGGTCCAAATCTTAGTGCCCCTTCATGTATCTGTGACCACGATTGACTGCTCATATCCTTCAGAGGATGGTCAACGCATTCCCCTAATGAATCTTCTGCTCTTGCTGATTGCTTAAATCCCTGTGGGAATGATCAACATCTAGCCATAAGTCGAAGGTTGGGATTCAAACAGTTCTAGCCTTTGACAGTATCAGATGCCATCCCATCGACGTACCACTTAACCCATTATAACTGCCTAATTTCTAGCTCCAGATCAGTCCCAAATATGTCCCCTAAGCCAACCCTTTTCCCCAAAACCTTCACTTAATTAACCCCTCAAACCCCCCAGACCACCCATGCTAATGCTAGTTAACTTGCCATCTATTATTTCCCAATTCTTCCTCAAATCAGTCCACAACATGTCCAACCACACGAGGGGATTTTGACATTGTTAGAGTTGGGATACTGCAAGTGTGAAGAATAACCCACTTGATATTTTTTAACTTAATCTTTTGTAGAAAACTACTTTAAAGGTGCATGGTGTAAAGTCATTGTTGTGCGTTATTGCACCTGATACTCGGAAGATTATTGATACAACATCAAAAAGCCATCAGTGATGAGAAGAAAAATAACCTATAAAATCATGAATGATGGAAGCTGATATACATGGAAACGGATGGCTGAGGAGATCTGATTGTCCTTCAAATCTTCAGAAGAGGAAGGATAAGGAAGGTCAAAAGCAAGAAAAGAGGCAAAGGAAATGGTGGAACCTGAGTAAGTAATATCTAGAAATTCTAAGGAAAAGGTTCCTAAGGATCCAAAATGATGAACATGAGGGTTCCATTGATAAAATTGTTGATGGATCAATGGTTTGGATTAAATGGAGGACCAAGAAGATGAGAAGAAGAGGTAAAAGATAAACCAGTAGAAGGAAGTGATGGGACAACTGATACATCGTACCCATAGATGGAGAATAGTCTGAATGCATGGAGAAGTGACGAATGACTTGACAATTAGATTGGCAAAGGAGATGAGCATCTGCTTTGTTAAAGATGAGATGGACACACCTGCACCATCCAACAATGATCAAAACTCATTGTTCAACAAGCTGTGATGAAAAAGGCTCTGCAACAAAGTTAAGAAGCCCATCAAGAGTGAGGACAACGTTCTGCCATCCACAGCTAGCAACTCTAATGCATAGGACAAATTGAAGCTAACACCAAGGAAGTGGAAACCAACAAAGTGAAGAAAAAAAAAGTGTCATTCCCTACTATTATGCTAACTGATGAAAGAAGTTCTAAGCAGACATGTCGGGCCTCCATTGCAAGCTCCTACTAAAACTTGTGAAGGAGAAAGATATAACGTGAATCCTAGAAATGTATTCTCTGGTAATCATCTCAAGGACGAGTTCTTAATGAAGCCGAAGGGAATGGACACATCTAAGAACAAACATGAACAATCAAAAGTTGCACCCATGCAGCACAAGCTTGCTTATTAGAGATCGGGTCTGTCCCTTAGTCATTTTCTAAGATCTGGCAGATCCAACTGTCCAAATTATAGATCTAGGTAATTTAACTATCTGGATTGTTGATATAGATCATAGATCTAGGTCCACAAGACCAAGTGTCCATAATGGTTGATCAAGGATCTGGATCGTTCCTGAATCAACTTTCTGATTCGACTCTTAGGTCCACAAGACCAATCAGATGGGTTTAAATGACCTTGGTAACTGTTTGTGCATCCGTGAATGGAGGCTGTGGCTATGGCCCACAAATCCATAAGCTTCTATGTCTAGCAGTCTAGTCATGCAGACGGTGTGTAAAAGAACATCTTCAGAGATTCGGGGTCTTTAATTTTTTTTAGTTGAAGTGTTCAAAAAAAAATGTTTGGTTTCATGTCAAGTTTTGAAGTCCATATGTCAATCCCTTGTTTGATTGTGTCGTGTCATAGGTCTAAAATAGCAAAGATGCCAAATCTTTAGATCTACTTGCAACTAGGTCTACAAAAGGCTTTTATAGTGAAAAAGGGAGTACTATTTTGGAATCCTATTTTCTACAATGGCTATAGAAATTCTCGTTTGGTAATAATTACATTATCTACGGAATCCATGCATCCAAATGTGCCCTAAAAGTGATAATTTCCTTTTGGACATCCAAACACAACCTCCATGTCAAACCCAATATCAATTCATATGCCTAATTTATATATTCTCTATCACTTCTTCTTTTTTCAAAGTTTATATAAATCAGGGATCAAGCATTATTCATTGTTCTTTGTGACTGCTCTTCAACTACTGTTCGTCCAATGTTGAGTTTTATAAGGGAGGCCTGCTACAAAGCTATTTTTGGGAGTGTATTTTAGCCTTTCATTATCTATACTTGATGGCATCATTCTGGTCTTCTCTAATTTCATTTGTGAGTTTCAGTGTTCTACTCAACAATTTCCTGAGACATAATCCCAATGAGTTCCCTAAGCATTCGTTAGAACCTGATCCGACAGGTATTCGTAGTAAAAAAAAAAAAAAAGGAGGTTCTCAGGAGACATAGAAATATGCAACGTTTTTTTGGCACTTTTATTCTGTTCTGTGAATTGTTAATGAAACTAATTCATTTGCCCACTCTATCTGATCTGATATTTTTATGAAGCATGAGTTAAGGAGATCAGATAGTTTCTAGTTGCCTGGCTGGAATTTGTATAGATGTTAAGGAGATTAGATAGTTTCTGGTTGGAATTTATATAGATTTCCTCAACTCTATATTATTGATGGACACTTTCCATGATTTACCCATTTCTGTTCGTACAATGGTTCAGGCTCATGAATTATGTATTGTTATGTGATTTTTTAAAAAGAATTTTAGCACTTCAGGGACATGATCCAATGCAAAAGTAGACAAAAAAAAATATGAAAGGAACAAAGGAAAGGTGTAATTTAAGAAGTTTTGAAGGCAAATGAGTTTAACCATTGGGCTAATCTTTATTATTCTCACTATGTCTATATTCCGGGCCATGCCATCTCTAGAGTTTAGGTGGATTTCCTTCTCGATTCTTACGAGGGATTGAATATCTTTAATTTGAAATGTAATTTAATTTGTTGTACTTGACGATTAAAAAAAATCTATTCTTTCTGGCAAGTTGTTTCTGCCTTTGCATTCAAGGGTATTGACTGTAGTTCTCTTTGCATTCTCCTGAAGTTGTTTTATGATAATATCTTCTTCTTCAATTCCCTTGCAATTTTTTTTTTATATCCATTCAGGTAGCTCCACCTCCCAAAGTCCAAGCTTCACTGAAGAAATGAAGCAGAAATCAAAAGTCTTCAAAGAATCCTCAAGAACCTTTTTGTGAATTCGCACCTTCCTCCGGACCTTCTTCCATAAGCTCCTTCCACACCCACTACTCTACCTGTCTTTCCTCTTTCTCTGGCATTACAACATTGTGTTTTACTATTCATCATTGCATGCTTAAAAGCTTTTGCGGCTTCTATTGAAGATGATGATGATGAGGTGTGGGACTGTTTTGATGGAATGGCCTTTCTTCGAATCCGCCACCATTGTTGAGCCAAAGTCTCTATATCAGTCTTTTTGGCCTCACCTTCCCTGTTTTTTTCGTTTAGGTCCATAGTGCGCTCTCTAAACACTGAGCTTGATGCCTCCAAAGCTCTCTCCATTCAGCACTTGAACCGCCTTGTCTATCTCATATTCTAAGCTCATTTGCACGAAAGCAAAACCTCAAATTTTGTTTGAATTTCTCTCTCTTGGAATCATAACCTCCATAATCATTCCCGCATGACCAAACACTCTCTCGAAATTTATTGGCTGCTAGTCTGCTCGGAAATTATCAACGAAGAGTGTCGGGTATTCCAACAAATTCTGTGGAGCGCCCCTTCTATTTTTCTGCTGTTGCGACTTCCCTTTTCTAGCTATCTCCCATTCTCCCTGTTATTGTTCTTCCATTCCAGCTATCTCCCATTCTCCCTGTTATCGTTCTTCCATTCTTGCCTCATTTGTCTCGCAAATCTCCAGCAATCTTTATTTCCCCTTCCCCTTCGATAAACCTTCTCCCTGGATTTTCTCTTTCCATATCATTCCTCATAGCAAATCCGAAGTTATATAAATACATACTTATAGTTGTTATTCTTAACTTCCACTACCGTTAAGAAAAACATTGGAGCGCACCAGAGGGAGTAGTGACTACCATTGATGATTGAAAGTACACTGGGAGACCAATTCAAGTAGTCCTTGAGGTCTTCAAGCTTTCCTTGCTTTAAGCTTTAGGACAATCAAGCGAGCCTCTTATAGAGATGGGTTGAAACTATCAAAAAACCAGTGTGTATTTAGGCATGCCTTAGACTTCTTCAAACAACCTTTAGAGAGCATGTGTCTAAATAAAAGTTTCCACAACTCCTCCCCTTGAACGCTCCTAAGCACACATTTACCCGCCAAGAATTGGTATTGCAAATTCATAAGCATTCGGGAATTCAATTCCACTATTTTCCTCAATATGAAGGCAAGCAGCACAAGCAACTGGATAAATAACAAGCCCTTACCTTAGATCATTGACCCGGCTCATCAAGTCTTGTTTAATCTCTGAGTTTCTGCTTTAGATGATGCCATGAAAGAAGATAGAGAAATATGAATCGAGTGTATAAATCGTGTACTAACCACGAATTTTCCATCTAAGGAAGACGTCTACTATCCCACTCAAGAGCTTTGGCTTGCATTGAAAAGAAGATCCTGTCAGATCTGGTGAGAGGAAGCATGAAGCTGGGATACCCACAGGGGTGAAAAGTCAGTAAGGTCACACCACTTCCACTGAAATTTGCAAGCCGAACGGGGTTTTGGATAAGACAGACGGACTCCAGAAGCCTAACTCCAATTAATTGTCAAGCCTGAGGCCTTGCAATAAACATCAAGGCAGTCAAGGGCAGTGTCAATGTGATTCTCCTCTTCCCGAGCATGAGAAAGTTATCATCTTCAAAGTGACTATTAAGAAAATGTTCCTTGGTGTTGAGGATAGATGTGCCTTGAAGAGAAGGCTGACGAGGAGTAAGAATGGCATCGTATCTTCCCACTGGACAGATCTCTGACTAACAGAGGCCAAGCAGTGTCTAAAGCCCCTTCCTTTGTCTGCCAATTGATGTTTGTCCCTTGGTTTGACCAATTGACATTTGCTTGAAACTTGAAATGACAGAGTCGGGGAACTCAGTGTGCGGCCCACCTGATACTCAGGGTGCGGCCCGCAGTGGTTTCAATGTCCTGGAGTTGGGCTGGTTTCAGCCCAAACCACAGCCCAACTGATGGTCTTTTTCAGCTCAGGTAACGGCCCAGCTGAGGCCTGCTTTGATGTTTGTGGTGTAACAGCAACAGCTCCCCACCTCACACCTTACTCCATTTCCACTTCCCTACCTCCACTCAAGGTGTGGTATCCAAACATGGCCAGCTACCTGCTGGACTCACAACAATGAAAGCGAAAAAAAAACAGCGACTCGGATGAGCTGAGACGTGGCCCAGCTGTTGCGGCTCACAGAGCTAAAACCCAGCTTGCGTTTAGAGCAGCCTGGTTGCTGAAACCTGAGCTGCTGAATCCGGTCTAAGTTACTGAGTCTGCTCAGTTCGAGTTGCCTCACCTACTCGGTTTGACAGTGATTCTCCCGAGTTTGAGTCACGTCGAGGCATTGCTGGCCTATGCCTGTGGGAGAGTAGAAACCGAGTCGGGTTACTGAGTTGGTAGTATGGTGATTGTTCGTGCATTACCTGGATTGAGTCGGCCCGACTCGAGCTGGCTTGATGTGGTTTGAACGGAGAAGGAGAAGCTTAGCTCCAATGGCAGATTGTAAATAGCAGCTTCTCCCTCCAATCTGCTCCTTTCAGATGATTCATGTGGGTCTTAGAAAGCTCCCAGACAAGCCTTTTTGAAGCTTGAGGAAGGTTTAGGTGATGGGTTCAGGGCTGGCAGGTGACGGTCGTTTTCTTTCGAACGGCTGCAAGAATGTAGAATGATCTCCTGTTGCTCGATCCTCCCGTGTTTATAACGAAACCTAGCCTTCTCCTGGTCCGTCGGATTGACAACAACGCTCCAGATTGGATCTGGTAGAAACCGTTTTTGCACATGGCTGGTATTGCAAATATACCGGTCGTGGTTTTGCTTCTCTGTGGGCGGGAATCATCTCCCACGTGGAGAGCCATTGGGTGGCTGAGATTACTTTGGATGGACGTCCGAGATGAGAGGGATTCTCCCCACTCGGATCGCCAAGCTGGCAACAGAAGGCGCAGCAGAATTCCATTTTTGGAGACGCCGCACACAGCTCTGTTGGGGTGGGGTTTGTGTGCACATCCGAGCGTGACGTCCGGTGAAACAGCTATGGATTGGGTCGTACCTTTCCATTAAACAATATGGACAGTTCGGATTGGCCCTAGGTAGTCCACACGAATCACTTTAAGTTGGTTTTGAGATGGCAGGAAACACAAATTCGGCTTCAAGCTAGCCCAATCAGCCAAGAATTGTGTGCGTGATCATGGGCTTAAACGTGCAAGGACATTTGGTTTATGTTGGGACGGTCCAAAAAATGCGATGGACGGTTCAGATCATGAAATAGGGCAGCGGATGTGGGCCCCATTTTAACCAAACGGAAACGGTCTGTTTCAGACCGTTGCAGGCGGAAACAGAAAGGAGAAGAAGGAAGTTTCCTTCTTGGGAAAATGTCGGGTCAGACCCGTCTGACCGAGCTCCATGGTCCCGTGCACAGTGAGTGCACGCACAGCCCATACACACTCGTCAAAAGTGTGGCTCACTAGGACGGTATTTGACAAATCCACTCCGTCTATCAGGCCTAATCGGTCCTATTAAGGCATTTGGTCATTGGTGAGACAGTTTCGAGGTCCAGATGAGCCATAATATTAGATTTTATGCCCTAATGGCGGGTTCCCATCAATCTAATGGTCGAATCATCCAGATATTGAACTTCAACGGTTAAAAGATCCTAATAGGCCATTTAAAAGATTTTCATCATGTATTACTAACTAATTCTAATATTAATATCACTTTTATTACTATTGGATATTACCTATAGTTATGATGATTAGGATATCATACACAATTGTAAGCATATTTTTAATATTAATGTAATGCTATATAATTCACAATATTTTTAATATTAATGTACTACTATATACATGCTATTGATGACATGTTTATTAGTATATAATTCACAATATATAATATTATATTAAACATATGAATAAATTTAAGATTGTACGATATAAAATCATATTTGTATTCCATAATATTGTTAAATAATATAAAATCTTATTAATATATCTAATAAGTTTTGTACACATATTTATAAAAGATATTTAGGACCACTTCAGTATTCATAATTCAATTATACATTGTAAAATTATTACTCATTATTTTCATAATATTTTATGTATGTTAGTTATATACATATTACTCTATTACAATACATTTTTATACATTACTCATATGATAAAAAAATTATCAAGTGCATTCATAATTCTTTTGAACAAATAAATAAATAAATAAATAAATATATATACTTATTAAATATTACTGAATGGTCTGATATACGAATGAATGTTATACCAGACGATCGAGGTTGATGAATTGGGAATCACTAGATGTTGATGTGTAAGGAAAGCTACGTGTGTTTCTACACATGTGTGAACAAATCCAGATCTTCAAGATAACACTCAGTATCGAAAAGTACGTGGTGTTACATTTGTAGTTTCAAACCATATGTATTGAATTTGTTTTTCGAAATATCACACAACCGTGTAGCTAAATTTAGTTGACTCATAGCTGACTTCAACACACACCTAGAGTTGATTAGGTACCGCGTTGGCCTCACCCAAGACAATATAACTCTTACAATAGAGACTGCTAGCCTACAATTTTTTTTGAGATTATTTTAGGACACAAACCCATAAATGAATCATGTTCAGTTCTCAGGTGGACCATAACATTAGAAACAATGTTTATTCACCACCTGAGAACATTGTTTCTCACGTGGTGAATAATATCTATTTTTTTGAGATTAAAGGCTCACAAAGGGTTTTTTTTTTTTTTTACTTAAGTTAGTTTACTAAACATGGTTATAAAAGTAACTCATGTGTTGAAAGTTAAATATTTTTATTTTAGCTTTTCAATTTTTCACTTTTCTACCTCTCTCTTTCCATGTCAAAGGAAGCCCCACGTGATGGACTGTCCACGTCTAAGGTGGGTCCCATATGATGGACCACCTATATTAACATGTGCCTACTTAATGGACGATCCACTTATTAGGTGGCCTTTTGTATATGTTGAATGTGAAGCATTCGTAGGCTCTTTTATTAGTCCATTATTTTCGCACAAGTACCTACCTGATGAGTGGACCAGCTTATGCTCAAGCCGCGTCATCAGTGGAGCCACCTAATGATCGTACCTAAAAAAATTCAATTTTTTACATCTCATTATACAGAAATGTGCGAGTGCAGATGGAGCATAGGGTGCTCGTGAATCCAACCGTACATATTTCTCTTTGTTTTATTCTTCTTTATCGATGAAATTAACAGTGCCAGACCATGGGCAAAGTATGAGATGCTACAAATGATCCTAGCTATTCAATCTACAGACAGAGAAAATTAAATAATAATCAACAATTTATGTTCCATTCCATTTCTTAATAACTTAATCTTTATAATGGAAAAGGGACATTACATGGCGTATTCAGGGTAGGCCAGGTCGCTAATGCAGTAGCTCTTTCACCAATTCATCAGGCCCTGCTGGAGGATTACAAATTCACTTCAGTAGTACGATGTTTGCCTATTTGGAAACCATGATGAGCAGTGGATATTGAAGGTGGACCCCATATGATGGACAATAGCTTTGATGGTGGGCCCCACATGATAGATAACCAACATTGAAGGTGAGCGCTACATAATGGACGGTGCATATTAAATGTCAGCTCCTAATGATGAATGTCCCGTATCCAAGGTGGGCCCCGCGTGATGGACAGCCCACATCAAAGGCTGGCCCACATGATAGACGGTGGATGTGAGGGAGACCAAAAAGACATGAGAGATAAATATTCATGTTGGCAACCAAAAATGCTTTTCTATTTTCTTTTATAATAAGTATGTTGTTTATCAAATATATTAACCTATTAAATAAGTAGAAACCAAGATAAGCTGCTTGTAGCATAAGTAACTCATTTTAAGTAACTTAAATAAGTAGAAACCAAGATAAGCTAGTGGCATAAGTAGCTTATTTAAACTTAAGATCCAAATGCCCCCTTACTCCACCTCATTTTAAAGATGCGTTCTAACATGAACTAATAAAACTAATGAAATGAGTGGGTTTGACACAAATATTGGTGGTGACCCCCACGGATTCCGCCTACAAGGCCATTGGATAAGTGGGAGTCAATAGAAACTTGTGTCCCTTGGGGAATCTTCAAAATTGGAAGGCTTGCTCCGGACAAATTTCAAAAAATCAATGGCTAAGGAAATGATACATGTTCAGAGAAAGCGAGTCAAAAGATCAAATGGTCTAAACACTCCAATATAATAGTTTCCTTTTTGGGCATTCTTGTCCATGGTGTGGCTCATCCAATGAACAGTTTGGATTATTGGAAAGTGAAATTCCAGAATCAACAACAACAATTGCATTGAATTTGGAAACATGCAAACCTATCCATTATAGTGTATCTGTTTAAATAATACTTTGGTAGGCAATTTAGGGGGTGTTTGGATTGTAAGTTACTTCCAAAGAGCTATTGATGCCTAAAGTAGTTTATCTTGATTTTTACTTATTAAAAGAATTAATTAACTTTAAATAAAAAAGCTACTTATAATTGATCACAAACCAAACTTATGTCAAATAAGTTTTTTATCTACTGCTGTAAGTAGAAAAAGTAACTAATTTGATGGTATCCAAAGGGGCAAATCCATTTAACTTATTAATAACATGGCTTAATGAAAAGTTAGTTTAAATAAATATAAGGATGTAAATAATATATTAATGAGAGAATATCATGTAAAAATCCTTTTCTATCTTTTAGGAAGACAAAAATTTGAAGCTGAAAATTTCATATACCATTGCAAAAAGGTACTTCCTAAAACCATGTTAGTAATTCTAATATAGCCTGAACGCATCATACATAAATAGATATTCCAACAATCCAATCAAGAAATGGACCACCCAAAAGTTATAGCACCCTTCAAGATGGGACATAAATGTGCAAAGGTGTTAAGTAATCGGGACCATTGATCTGATGGGTCAACATGTAGATGAAAGGGCCATAGTCGAACAATTGTAGCGATTTTAGTTCAATTGAGTTTTTTTTTTTCTTTTTCATTTGAATGTGGAACATGGTTTTCATTCTGTTGCCAAAAATCATGTTGGTCCTCTCAACATCTGGGCCATATGCTCTCATGTGAGATCCAAGCTGTTCATTTAGGTTGGAATTCTAGGTAGAACACTGTTGCCAAAAATCAGGCTGGTCCTCTAAACGTCTGGGCCATGTCATACAAAAAATGGACATCTACAGGAACATGTTAGAGCCATCCATGCACCACGACCCACCAGATGTGCGGACTGCCTTACTTGAACATTATAGTCACAATTAAAAATCAATCCCTGACCACACAATAGGAAACAGTGGGAATAATGTTGTCCACTGTTGAGAACTTCCTACGACCCACAGTGATGTTTATTTGTCATCCAACCTGTTCATAAGATCACACAGACATGGATAAAGGGAAAACACAGATATCAGCTTGATCCAAAACTTCTGCGGCCCCCAAGAAGTTTTCAACTGTAGATGTTCAATTCACACTGTTACCTGTGGGGTGGTCCACTTGAGCTTTGGATATGCTTCGATTTTGGGTTTGCGCCCTAAAATTATCTGGTCAAATGAATGGACGGCTTGGATAAAAGACAAATCATAACGGGGCCCAGAGTTTACTCAGTACTCTTAGCATGCTGAGTTACTCAGTATGCTGAGTAACAAGTTAACTAGTACGCAATCCGCTTCCCTGATCAGCAGCTCTGGGCACCTCTTGAGCCCTACCACTACAAACATTTGTCCCATATAATATGCAAAACATTCCCCAACCAAGGCCTTACAGGTTTATACAATTTATCAAATTGCGAAATTTATGTTCAAAAAAATCAAATTGTAGAATTTACCAGATTGTAGCTAAAGGAGATATAAATAGCAAAAGAATATATATATATATATATATATATATTTCAAAAAAATCAAATTGTAGAATTTACCAGATTGTAGCTAAAGGACATATAAATAGCAAAAGAATATATATATATATATATATATATATATATATATATATATATATATATATATATTTTTTTTTTTCCATCTTCCTCCAAAGAAATATAGTTTAAATAAGATAATTAATTAATACTATTTTTCAAAGAAAATTATCTTTGTTGAGACCCTTGTCCTACTAAGGTTTGACTCTAAACGGCTGAAGGTTGAAACCACCTCGGTTCAATCGAAGCGCTTTGAATATATTCTTCACACTCATAAAAATCTCTGTTAGGATAGCATCTACTATCCTTAAGCGAGTAGAAAACACTATCTTCACCGCTGACAATAAGAAAATGGATCTTATTTTCCATCCCTTTACCTAATGCTGTGGTGGAGACCATCGACCTGCAAAGAGTATTCGATCTTCCAAGGTTTCCATCTTCAGCCACTCCGTCTCTGAAGCTTCCAGTCTAAAAACTATTGCAAAATATTGATTTATAAAAATATATTTTAAAATATAATATAATATATATTATTATATAAAAAGTTTGAAAAAACTCTTTTTTGTGGGTTTTGGGAATAGTCCCATATCGAAAAGGGAAGAGAAGAAAAAGTGGTTTATATGAAAGATGTGGAGTACTATAATACTTACACAAATGGTCCAAAGGAGAATGGACTTGCATGCCGCACTGGAACACCGCGCACTCGCTCGGTCATGGGCTCGGTACGAGGGCGTGAGCATGTGAGGCAGTGTGGCTGTAGAGGCGCTAGTGGCGCACTTTGCACTTCTTGCTCCTTCGCGACCTTGAGCGAACCAGAGTGAGACGTGTGCGAGGTGCAGTGGTCGAAACCACTTTTCTCTTTCTTTTTCTTTCTTTTGGGATTTTTCTCTTGTATTGTAATACTGCCAGAAAGAGTGTAATAGAGTTCCATTTGGTGGGCCTTCGTGTTTGCTGAACGCAGACCCACACCAGGCTCGTCGTATCCTAGAAGTGGTTTGCCTGTAACCTATCAATATACTCAATTTACTTGAGTAGGGGCAAATAACGCTTTAAGGACATCGTTTTTAGATATGCTTCAGCCTGTCCTTATTTGTGATTATTGTTAATTTTTTGTTTCCATATTATATAGAAATTACATTAATCTGTATAATTCTCAACAAAAACTTGAATTGGAGTCCCAGAAAAACCGATAACCACCATTAATAGCTCCCCTCTTGATTCTACCAAATAATATTCCCACTTACATAAAAGTGTTTCATGACAGTTACAGAATTTCAGTGGCTTGGGCTTCGCAAGAATAGTCCAAGTGAATCGCTTTGGATCAAAGACCCTAGTACCCCATTATGTCCCAAGATAGAAAGCCTCATCCTTGAAAATCAGATTTGAGTAAGACATCGCAAATGGCAAATTACTAGGTAAATAGTCCTCAGTCCAAGACATGTCACCACAACGACAAATGTATATAGTAACAGAACCACTAAGAGTATTAACAGCAAAAATTGTGGAATCTGAAGAAGTTGATGTGGATGAGAAGGTGATGCAATTGAATATGTTAGGATATTCCAAATCCGAACATTCAATCTTTGCTTTGATAAAGGGATTGAAAAGGAACACACAGTGTTTGCCTCTGCACATGAATACCCAACCATCCTTGCAGAAACAAATTGTTGAACCAGAAAGCTCTGGGATATTGATGAAATATCTCTCATTGTACAAAGGATCCAAGAAGTTACACATACCATCATCTTTCCCAAAATACATGAGCCATGGCGAGTGATTTCTGAGAAATGGCAAGCAATGGCTACTGAGCAATGAGAGATGCCGTTTTGTGATTAGGCTCAGTGGGGCAATTGATCGCCAATTTCTAGAGGAGATCAGATGAACAAAATCTGCTCAAAAGAGATGCAATGTGATCAACTCTAGAAGATCTATTGGAAGGTCAGACCAAGGTTTATATTCAACAATTTGTCTTTTTGGATGGAGTTATTTCGAAGGTGTCCTCCATATCACCTAGGTTGGTATTTTCTTGTTGGATCTCTTCCAAGTCCTTTGAATTCCTTTCTTTTTGAAATTGTTCAGCTTCTTTCTTCTCATCCTTTCTTCTTGTCCTTATACGTTCCTTCTTGCTGGATCTCTTCATATGGCTTAAACTGTACGAGGGACACCATAACACAACAATTATTATCAAACAAATTATGAAATTACACCTTAAGCAAATGAGAAAAAACTACTCTTCTCAATAAATCTGAGCAATGACCATTTCATCTTCAGCTTCAAAAAAAATAGTTCCATGGAGTTAATCAAGCCAACACAGGGAGGAATTATATGACATGTGACCAAAATTACAGCACGGTATATACAGTTTTAGCTTCTAAAAAGTGAAACACATCATCTGGTAGGACAAACCATTAGGATATTGCATTCCACTATGGATAGACCATGCCCCAAAAATCTCCCAGATCGGATGATCAAGCAGCTTGTCTTGGTTTTAGCTGTCTACTTATTGGTGACAAATTAAAAGGATAAGATCATCATGTGGAGGAAATTTTAGGAAAGTCCATCTAGGGTGCGACGCAACAGTCCAGTGGTCTTGAGTACCAAACCACGGGCTCATTTTGTCAGAATTGAGCACCGATCATTAGGTAAAAGTCGGAACTTTAGCCGCGTAAGAGTTAAAATTCAGATCATCGAAGGTTTTTTTTTTTTTTTTCTTCTCGTTTCTTTCTTTCATTATCTCGGCTTTTACTATTAATCTTGCTGGAACTCTTCCCCTGATCGTAGCGAAGGTGTTAGAATGCTGCTTAAGTGTATGCCAGCGAAGCGTCTTATGTGAAATTGACAAAAAAGACTGATGACATAGAGTTGGAGTTCATTCTTTATCTTGAGGACCTGTTTCATCTTTCAAGGATGGAGACAATGGATGAAAGAATGCATTTCCACTGCTTCTATCTCAATTTAGCCATTGGAATTGCAGTCATGTTCTTCCAAAAATCAGCTCAACTCGGTTCGAACTCAGCTTCGATCTGAGTCGAGTCGAGTCAAGCGAGCTACCGAGCTAACTCTGCTCGTGTACAGCTCTACTTCTTAAGGTGAGGTCCACTTAAGCTTTGGATTTGCCTTATTTTAAAAACTCGTGCTCTGAAATTATTGGGAAAAATGAATGGACTGTGGATAAGGCCATTTAACAATCAACTTCATTCTTGATTTAAGTGGACCACATGATTAGAAATAATATATATATGGCAACCCTCACTCTCCAAACTCCCTTGGTGTGGCCCATCAAATTATCAATGAGCCTAATCTTTAGGCCCTATGCTTGAATTTTGTCACGGCATATGGATGGAGTGGGCCATGAGAAATCCTTGTGGTCATAAGCTATGTGGGCCCTTAGAAGCTATGTGGCCCACAAAAATGTCGCTAAGAAATTCACTCCATCCATTAGTTTCTCAATATCGCAATAGGATAGGAGTAAAAAAGTCAGTTTGATCAACGACACAAAATAGTGAGGATTGAAAAATCAATGACGTATGAGATGATGTTTGTATTAACATGATATTTGTGCCTATAATTTATCCTATCATTAATAATATTATGAATTGTTCAAATGACATATAGGCATTATGGAGGGCTCCTCAAAAGTTTTCAGTTGTTGACATTATTGTTATGGGAAAATCTAAGGCCAAGTCCACCTGAGGAAGTCGTAGTACGAGTAAGTGAACGACCACACCGAGTAACAGGGCTCATCGAACCGACACTCAGCTTGGCATGCCCAAACTGAGCTCAGACACAACCCCGACTCTTAGTGCCGACGTTAAACCTACCTATCAGTTCGGGCAGCAGAAGCATAGTTGCTAAAGCCAAGAGGTTGGCTCGGATAAAGACACAACCTGTGATCATACTAGGGAATCATCCCTAATAACACACGAGGAGTAGCTGCCAGTGCACGATCTCGAAATAACCGCCAATATTAACATGCACGTTGTTAGTGGTTAGAGTTCAAGATTGTTCCGAGAATGACAGACACGTTCACTCTAATTGAAAGGTATAAGTAGGAATCAAACCCATAGGAACAGGTACGAAAAATCTCTCACCCGAAACCCACCCGCACTACATAGACCCAGATTTCTATCCTGACTTTGGCATCGGAGGGTCCCCTGCTCTAGCAAAGGTCTCCTTTGTCCTTCTCCTGTGCAGGCTTACAGGGCTCGACGCAAGTGCTCAGAGCTCGGCGAGGGTGAGCCAGATTTTTACATCAACATTTTGGCACCGTCTGAGGGAAGCGGATAAAAAATCTTTGTAACTTTACTAGAATTGGTTAAGGGGAAGAAGAAAGCACTCCCAGTAGCAGTGGCAGAACCCGAGCCCATTGGTCAATGACACTCAACTTCTGTACTCCATGTCGAATTAGCTCCAACAGGACCGTCTCAACGAACTCGGAGTCGAGGAGGCAAGTACCATGCGCTGCAAAACCAAGTGCTGACATTGGTCAATGAGATCAACCAAATGAAGCAGCATATGGCAAGACAATAGCCACCCCTCGATCAAGGGGAGGTCGCTCCAGTGGCAACAGAGCAGCTCGTTTTTGTAGGTTCGCAAACAGGAGCGTCCCGGGGTATATCAGCTCAGGCCCCAACTTACACACAAAATGCAGCAACCTGGGCACTGACTTATGTGTCCGAGACCTTGGCATTAGCCCCAACTAACCTCCGCCATGAGTTGGAAAGGAGGAGATGGGGAAAAATGCCCGAGGTCGAGGCACCTCGCGAAACTGTCGTTAAGAACAGAGACCCATGGGAAGCTCAGCTTGAAGAACTCCGAAATCAGATCAAGAGCATGCATCGGGATCACTAGACACAGGCTCCGGCTGCAGTAGAAGCGATGATGGAGGAGACTGAACCTCCGTTTACTAGTGAAATCATGACGCAGCAATGTCTTCAAGGTTTAGGATGCCCCCCATCATTCAATATTCGGGTTTTGGGGACCCAACATAACACATGGAATCTTATCGTTCATGGATGTAGATCCATTCGGCATTAGAAGCGATGATGTGTAAAGCATTCTCCATAACCCTAACAGGCACTGCGAGAAGCTGGTACCGACAACTCAAGCCGAAATCAATCAACATGTTTGCCAAGCTCAGTAAATCTTTCTTGACGCAGTTTATTATCGAGAAGAAGAGTCGAAAACTGTCAACTCATCTACTCACCCTCAAACAGAAAAGTGGCGAATCGTTGAAGGAATACATTTCTCGATTTAATGAAGAGGCTTTGCAAGTCGACGAGTACTCTGACAAGATGGCTCTAACCGCAATGATCAGCGGACTCAAATATAGGAGGTTCCTCTTTTCAATAGGGAAGAACCCTCCGACCACTCTGAGCGATCTCATAAATCGAGTCCAGAAGTATACTAATGCCGAGGAGTTCTTTAATTCGCGAAAAAGTGCCCAAGGCTCTGAGCATTCACCCAAAGACACGAAGCGCAAGGATGCCTCATTCTAACCTAGCACGAACAAGAAGAGGTTAGATGAGAATGGATCCCACGGCCAAAGGCCGAGTAGAAAACCCAAAAGCCGCTTCAGCTCGTATACTCCTCTCAACACATCTCCAGAGCAGATCCTGTTGGAGATCCGAGATAAAAAGCTGTTAGATTGGCCGATCTGCATGAAGATATAAGCAGGTCAGCGAGACAAGCGCAGATATTGTCCTTTCATCGCGACCATGGGCATAACACTAGTGATTGCGTCGACCTGAAGGAGGAGATTGAGACCCTCATCAGCAAGGGTCACTTACATCAGTACATAAAAGAAGAAAGACAGGCTTGGAAGGATGAGCAACCAGGCAGAGCCAGGGATGATGGTACTGAGATCCGGATGATATACAGAGGTCTGTCCGGAGGCGGCGACTCAAACCAAGCCCGAAAAGCTCATGCTCGAAGCACCGACCCCGAGCATTACATCCACTTAGCTGACAGGCCGAGAAAGGAGCTCCAAGTGAGTCCGTACGGTCTTACGTTTACAGAGGATGATGCATACAGAATTCAGCATCCTCATGACGACGCTTTGGTAGTCATGATGACGATATCCAATCGTAAGGTGTACCGCATCCTGGTCGATACAGGGAGCTCGGCCGACATCTTGTACTCTGAGGCATTCGACAAGATGGGCATTGACATGTCACGCCTCCAACTTATTCGGACCCCGCTGCACGGCTTCGCAGGTGATAAAGTTATCTTGGAAGGGGCGATCTCTCTTCCGGTCAAAGCAGAAGAAGGACAGAATCAAGTTACCTTGTTGGTAGACTTTCTGGTGGTACACATAATGTCATTCTTGGACGACCATCTCTTAACGCCATGAGGGCGATGGTATCCATATACCATCTATGATGAAGTTTCCTGCTGTTAAGGGAATGGGCTATGTCAGAGGCGACCAGCGAGAAGCTCGACGGTGCTATTCCATAGCAGTCAGAAAAGGCTCAGTAAAGCAGGCCCTCACAATTGGTATGCTTGACCTCAGAGAAGACACCTCAATGGAGAGTTCCCCTATGGAGGACCTCTTAATCCTCCCGCTCGATGACGCTGATTCGACTAGAACAATCCAGCTCGGATCATCGTTGAATGCCGATCAGCGAAATGAGATGCTGAATTTTTTACGACAGCATAAAGATGTCTTCACGTGGTCTCACCAAGACATGTTGGGCATCACTTCTGAAGTTATGGTCCATAGGCTGAATGTGGATTCGAAGCACAAACCAATCAAGAAGAAGAGAAGGGCTTTCAAGCCCGAGAGATATACAATGATTGCCGATGTAACACCCCATATCTTCTATATTCGGGTGTTGCTATAGAGATCTAAATAACTGAAGTGGTATTTGGGATCACCCTCGTTACTGTCTAAACTAGAGAAAGGATAACCGTTTCTTTTCTATTTAGTCGTTTCCTCCTCTGTTGTCAGCTCAGCGCTCGTCAGAGAGTCTGGAGGAAAACAATACCCTGTCTACTATGTCAGCATGGTGTTGGTCCTGGCAGAAACAAGATATCCAGATATGGAGAGGCTCGCCCTAGCTCTAATCGTGTCAGCTCGTCAGCTACGTCCATACTTCCAGGCGCACTCCATAATTGTCCTCAAAGATCAACCCCTTCAACAGGTACTACAGAAGCCTGAAGTGTCTGGACGGTTGACTAAGTGGGCAGTTGAGGTCGGTGAATTCAACATCGAATATCGACCGAGGATAGCCATCAAGGGCCAGGCCGTGGCTGACTTTATAGCCGAGTTCATCACTCAAAATAGTGAGACCGAGTCATCTAGCTCAAACGGACCCATGTGGTCTGTAGAAAGCCTTGCGATCCTCCCTATCCCTCAGCCTGCTGGGGAGACTAAAGTAAAGGATAAATGGACGTTTTTCATAGATGGTTCATCAAATTCAAAACGAGGAGCAGGAATCGTTCTAGTCACGTCTTATGGGACGACTGTTTAGTATGTGATAAGGCTCGAATTATGAGCCTCAAACAATGAAGCAGAGTATGAAGCTCTATTGGCTGGGCTCAAATTAGCAGTCGCCCTAGGGGTTCGAATTCTGAATGTCAAGTGCGATTCTCAGCTCGTCGTAAACCAGGTATCATCATAATATGAGGCGAAAGAAGGCTGGAAGGAGGAAAAACTCACCGAAAATTGCCTGCTCCGGGCAACTTCCACAGTAACCGCCTTCCAAAAGTATGAAAGCAGAGTTACTCTGAGGAAGGGAAGAATAGTTTAAATAGCCGAAGGTTAAGTCTACAATCATGACGAACAACTGTCTCCAAAATCAAAGCGCCTTCGGGTCAAGCATGCGAAGTATGTGGCGGTAGGCCATTAGCCCAGACAAATTGAGTCACGTGTTGTTGGCATCGAGTAGTCGTAATGTCTCTATTCTGTCCTTTGAAGTCCACGCACTAGCACCATAACTACCTCAACGATTCAGATCCATAACCTTCACCATGTGTTCGACAACTACGGGCTTGCGGTCATAAAGCCATCGTGACACGTTGCCTCGATTATAAAGGATCATAATTGCGACCGTACGTTTCAATTATGTCGACTCCTCGTAATAGAGGGTGCAGTGGATCATTTCCCCATGCATTTACTCCCTGAGTTCAAACTCGAATTCAGAGAGTAGGGGGCTTTTGTTATAGGAAAATCTAAGGCTAAGTCCACATGAGGAAGTCGTAGTACGAGTAAGTGAACGACCATGCCGAGTAGCAGGGCTCATCGAACTGACACTCTAAAAAGGCCGAGCCAAATGTCCTAGAGGGAGGGAGGGGAGGGGTGAATAGGACAATGCCAAATTTAAAAATAAAGCGTAAAAATAAAACTTAATAAATAGTTGATAGCACAATAGAAAGCAACCTCTAAAATCAAGTATTGAGAGGTTGATACAAACTTGGTTCTAAGGACAACCTGACACCAAAAACCTATGGTTTATGGCAGGACAACCTTATTAGAACGTGCTTGAGTATCAAAAATTTAAACTCAAATGGAAGTGAAAGAAATAAGAACTAATCTATTACAACATTCACCGCACGATACTTGAAAAATAAAGATTACAACATTTACATCCACAAATACATCCCACGATCTTAAACCACAAAATGATAAAGAAATAAATCAAACATCCACCAAATACCAGAGAATTATAGTAGCTCGTGTGTGTACACCAACTGTCTGAAAATAGCCAGACAATTATTCCACTCCTAATATCCACTCCCTTGGGATATTAGCGTTCACTAATCAAATAGGTTTTTCAAGGTTCACCTAAAACCTTCACAATTGTATTTTAAGTGGGCTCACACAATCACAACCCCACACTCCGAAATTTTCTGGTTGATCTCAGAAAAAATCAAATGAGATTTTCTGGCTTAACTCATAAACCAAACAAAATGGAATTACAGAAAAGGAAACACTTATATGTATGAAGATTCTGAAGTAGTTAGAACCAACTTGATGACGACGTAGATGTTCAACGTTCAACATTCAGTCCCACAAGTGTATCGGGTTCTAGGTCTAGATGATTTTTAATTTAAATCAATATGGGCTAGCTTGATTTGATTTCGATCTCAAGAAAGGGTATATCAAATGTCCCTTTTCAAAATCAGATTGGAATAGAGATCTAAAATTAAATAACAAGAGCTACTTATAAAGAATCTAAAATATGCACAAAATAACTTAGAATGAACACCAAATTATCTCAGAGTGATTGCTTAAAAATAATTAGAATTGAATTGAAAACTCTAAAATTTGAGTGCTATTTATAGGTGAAAAATCTGTTCACTCGACTAGCCTTAGGTTTGCTTCGACTAGCCTTAGGTCCAACAAATTTTTGAAAATTCTGGCGCGATAAGATTTGGCAAGTGCTCGACTGGCCTTGTGGATCCTACAACTGGTCGAGTGGCTTTCTCGACTGGTCATGGACTACACACGACTGGTCGAGTGGGGCCAGAATGCTTGCTGCAATTTGAGTCGAGCCCTGCACGATCGGTTGAGAACTGTTCGCTTGACTGGTCGAGCAATTTCCAGGACTGATTGAGGACCAACAGAAAAATTCTAAAAAATTGTAACAAATCCTGGACTGGTCGAGAAAATTCTAGGACTGGTCGAGCCAGTGCTAGGGCTAATAAAAAAAATAACCTATTAACCTATAAAATGACCGATATTAAGTATGAAATGAACGTAACATGCCCTAAGGTCAATCTAGGTCATTCATACCTTACTTGTGAGATAGAACGTGTGAACCATCAAACTATCGATCACATTGGCAACTTTAATTCTTGCGATATTCGAAGCTTGAACTCAACATATCGAACTTAGTCCTCAACTAGGACTTGAGTTCTTGGACGTTTCCGGTTACAGAACTTGAACCGCAATATTGTGATAGGGTTCTTAAAAGTTGAGTCTTCAACCAACACTTGAAACTCATACACTTTCTTCAGCTTGAAGATCTCGACAAGTTCGTCGTAGATATCAGCAAGATTGATTCAGCACGATCATCAAAGATTCAAAGCAAATCAAAGCACAAGCTTGATACATAAGCATGACATAAACTCGAATTAGTTTGGCACACCAAAATTTGACTAAACTTAGGGTTTCCAACACAGCAATTTCAATCTCCCCCTTTGTCAAATTTGTGACAAAACAAAAATACGAGTTATGTAATAGATATTCAATAAGAACACATGCTCAATAAAGAATCATGCACCATTTAGTCAACAATTGCTCCATAACATATGATCAATAAAGAATCATGCACCACCTGTGCACACCATGCAACTCTCCCCCTTAATACATTACTCCCTTTAAACTAGGAGAAGCAAATTGTAGAAAAAAAAATTACAATTGAACTCCTCATCCACATCATCATATCAAATCAAGCTTATTCCCCATAATATTTCTCCCTTTTTGTCACAACATGACAAAGAAAAGAAATAGATGATAAATGATAAATGTAGATAATAAGAGAATAAATAAGATAGAAAAAAACATGATAAAAAGATTAATATCAGATAAACATCAAGTATCATGTCACAAGAGGAAAGTAGTTCAAGTAGTTATCATCCAAACTCACAGATAGTAAAGAGAGTTAAAAGAAATTAATACAGAACTAAAGCAAATAGAACAACTAGTCAGATCCTGATGAAGGAGCAAGAATAGATGGATCATTCTTATGTAAACCCCTATTGATGCGCCTCATATATTTGTGCATATATGTTAAATGCGATTGTTGGGTTACATGGATCCGAGCCACCTGTTCCTCAAGCCAACGCAGTCTCTCATCAAAATCAGAAGACTGATAATCAGAATTAGCCTCAAATTTGAATCTATCTCATTAAACAAATCATCCATGTTTACATCTTCTTGTGGCAAAGCATCACCTTCTTCAGCTTCTTCACCTCCTCCAACATCCTCAACAACTTGACCAGGTACCAAGTCCAGGTTCGACTTATTGATATTTGAATTGTTAAAGGGACAGAGATTAATGGAACCTTCTCCAACAGGCATAGCTACCAAAGCATGGGTAGCTAGGGCAGTCATAAGATAAGCAAAAGGAATATCGCTATGACCGGGATGGAGACAAAACTGAATGATAAGATAACAGATAAGAGAAGGAAGACATATATGGATACCAGACACAACAAAATGCATAATACGGGCCTATATCTGGGTAAAATAAATTTGGAATTGAGCGCAATACCGCCGTTCCACTCCGCATCCATGTTGCAAAGAACTCTTGTAATTAAACGTTTTGCATTCTCAGAAGGTCTAGAGATTAAAGTAGATATGAGAACTCCGTTGTCAACAATAGGTATATTCATGATAAAAGAAATCAAATGACGGTCTACTTTGATTGAACCTTCTCTAGTTGACACAGTAAATGTCAAATTCTCTTGAGAAAAGTCTGTAATACAGGCATACATGGCCTACGCAATGGACCAGTATGTGGAATCGCCCCAAGATAATATGTTCTCCCATCCTACAGCTTGAAGGAGGGGAATAATGTTGAAGCATTCAATATGATCAACATTAACAACACGCTCAACAATGACATTCCTATGTCGGATATCCCGCACCTACTCGGGGTCCTCTTCAGGTGACTGAAGATGATGCACTGAACTGGGTGCAGAACGAGATGAAGAGGGACCACGAACAGTTCTCTTCTTATTTCGCTCTTTTATAGCAATAACAACTCAAGGAAAATAAGGATTGCAAAAAGGAGAGATGATTCCAAGGAAATCAGATTTTTGGATAGAAACCCTTTCAAACCACCATAAAACTTGAAACAAGTTGTAAAATCAAGTTAAAGGAAAATCAATGAACTCAAATCTACAAGGAATTTAAAAATGAAGCACTAACCGAAGAAGAATCGAAGATGGGTTCGACCGGTCGTGGTAGGGCTTGTTGGAGAAGAAGAACAAAGTAAAGAAAAATGTATTTTTTTCAAATAAAAGGCAAAACCCGAGTTCCATGACTAGTCGTGTACATACTCGATAGGTCGAGCCACAACTGGTCGAGTGTGTACTCGACTGGTCGTGCACCACTGAAAATTTATAATTTTGCATCTATTTGAATTTTAAAAAAATTAAAATAATAAATATATACATTATGATACAAATAAGCACAAATCATCAGTTCATATTGCACGTACCAAGATTAAATTTTAATTTTGCAAACCTATTTTTGTCGAGCGGTTTTGTGAATATGTCTGCAAGTTGATTCTTGGTCTGAATATATTCCAATGAAATTATCTTGTCTTCCACCAATTCATGAATATAATGATATCTAATGTCAATATGCTTGGTTCGTGAATGCTTAATTGGATTTTTAGAAATATTAATTGTGCTTGAATTGTCACAATATAAAATCATAGATTCTTGCATAATTACATAATCGCTTAGCATTCTCTTCATCCACACAAGCTGAGTGCATGCATTACCAGCAGCAATATATTCAGCCTCAGCTGTGAGAGCGATACGGAACATTGTTTCTTACTTAGCCAAGAAACCAAACAGTTCCCGATATAGAAACAACCACCACTGGTCAATTTACGATAATCAATGTTACCAGCCCAATCAACATCCATGTAACTAGCTAATTGCACACTAGTATCATGTGGATATCAGAGACCAAGATTAGCTGAACTAGCGACATATCGTAAAATGCGCTTAACAACAATCATGTGGGACTCTTTAGGGTCTAATTGATATTTAGCACAAATTCTTACGTTAAAAGCAATATCAGGTCGGATCGCAGTTAAATAAACTACCTATCATACTGCGATACAACTTTGGATCCATACTCTTACCTATTGAATCCTTAGAGAGTTTTAGAGTAGTACTCATTAGAGTATCAAAATTTTTTCTACTCTCAAATCTGAACTTTTTAACTAAGTTTAGAGCATATTTGGTTTGAGAGATAAAGAATCCATTAGGGAGCTGTTTGACTTGCAACCCTAGGAAATAGTTTAGTTCTCTAACCATGTTCATTTTAAATTTAGATTTCATAAGATCTGCAAACTTAACAGTCATGTTAGCACAGGTAGATTCATAGATAATGTTATCAACGTAGATTTGTACTATCAGTATATGATCATTATGTTCTTAACAAATAATGTTTTATCTACACTCCCCATAACAAAGAAATGACTTAATAAGAATTTAGTCAATTTCTCGTACCATGCCCTGGGAGCCTGTTTCAAACCATAGAGTGCCTTTTTCAGGCGATAGATACGATTAACATGCTTAGGGTCTTCAAAACCCTTTGGTTGTTCAACGTACACTTCTTCATGCAAATCGCCGATTGAGAATGCACTCTTTGCATCTATTTGATATATTTTGAATTTTTTAAAGCACACAATGAATATAAATAGTCTGATCGATTTAAGACGAGCTATTAGGGTAAAGGTCTCATTATAATTAATGCCTTCAATTTGAGTGTACCCTTATACAACCAACTTAACCTTGTTTCTAATAATATTACCAAGTTCATCAGACTTATTTTTAAAAATTCATTTTGTTCTGATAATGTGTTTATCTTTTAGTCTTTGAACTAAGTACCAAACATCATTTCTAACAAACTGATTGAGCTCTTCTTGCATTGCTACAATCCAGTTTTCGTCAGTAAGGGTTTCTTTTACGTTAGCCGGTTCTATCTGAGACGTAAAGCACACGTAATTGTACATATCTTCTATTTGTTTACGAGTGCGCACACCAGTGAGAAGGTTTCTAAGGATTTGATCAGATGGATGGTCTTTAACTGTCCGCAGTTCAGTATTATTTTAACTAGATGAAGAGTCTGGTTTATCAAACAAAAGAAATTCATCATCTTCTGAATTTGAGATAGGTGTATTCAAGTGATCATCTATAACCACATTAATAGACTCTTGAATTACACTAGTCCTCTTGTTAAGAACTTGATACGCTCGACTATTCAGAGCATACCTAAAAATATCCCTTAATCACTTTTGGTGTCAAATTTACCCAGATTTTCTCGGTCACGCAAGATGTAGCACTTGCTGTCGAAAACTCAAAAGTATTTGACAGTAGGCTTCTTATCAAACCACATTTCATAAGCCGTCTTACTATTTAATTTTTTAGTATAAACGCGGTTAATTATATAAGTATTTATGGCTTCAGTCCAAAGATTTTTAGGAAGCTTCATACTATTTATCATTACATTTTTCATTTCTTGAAGTACTCTATTTTTCCTTTCCACTACCCCATTTTGTTGTAGTGTTTAGGGTGCAGAATATTCATGTGATATTCCCTGGTCACTGTAAAGTTTCTCAAAACTGCTATTTTTAAACTCAGAACCATGATCACTACGGATCTTAGTGACTTGTGATTCTTTTTCAGTTTGGATACGTTTAAGTACCCTTTTTACTTCGTCGAGAGTTTCTGATTTCTCTCTTAAGAAGACTACCCAAGTATACCTGGTAAAGTCATCTACAATGACCAGAATATACTTCTTGCCACCTCAACTCTCTATTCTAGTTGGTCCAATGAGATCCATGTGGAGAAGTTCGAGCAGTTTAGATGTGGCATTGGAGTTCATCTTTTTGTGAGAATTCCTGGTTCTAGTTTGGAGAGGATGAGTACTAATGTTATGTCAGGGAGTATCTTAATCAGTACTATTCTACTATGACTTAGGCATAATATTGTCGATTTGTGAAGGATCAGTATTCTTCCCCGCCCCATCAAGATGGAGACGATGATTACGAGACACTGCGTAACTTTATGTAAGTCTAGGCCATAGCCAGTCACATCGTTTATAGAAATGTTTTTCAATTTCTACTATATCTTTGCTTTTGAATGTATTGGTTGTATTTCTATACATGTTTTGATACATTTATAAATGTTATGTTTTATATTTTAATATAGTTGCCTTAGTTCAATCAAATAGAGGATGACTTAGGATGCTAAACAAAGAAAACCTATTGTGTGCACTTTTTTCTTTTGAAATGTTATGATTTAAAAGTGTGTATTAAGGTGTTTTTCAATAATCCCTGAAGTTTCATTGCAAATTTCAACCATTTTCCCAATGTTTCCCCATGTTTCTCAAAAAGTGCAATAACCGATACGTATCTGTATCCCAATGGTGCGATACATTGCGCGGTAGCAATATTTCAAACATTGGGTGCAACAGGTGAAAATGATGACTCGCCACCATTTCTAAAATGGTGAACTATTGTAGGTTCCCCCAATCCTTTTTTTCTTTTTTCTTTTTTCCCTTTTCTTGCTAAGTGCTCATACTAACATGGTGTTGCTATATTAAGGAAAAAAAAAAAAAAAAAGGAAAAAAGAAGACGAAGAAGATAAGAACATTGGAGAGGCCTTGGGCATTGGAAGTCCTGTCGAAAACCCCAAAATTTCCGATGTTGATAGCTCTTCCTTATACTCTTGAATGTACTAGTCACGGAAGCAACCTTTACTAGTTTGCAGCAGCCAACCCACTGTCATATACAATAACACATTATAACTTTTTACAGCTAAACAATTGTGTTTCTACTAATAAGTTGGTTTTGATGTTGCTTAGGATTGGAATATTTGTAATTTACAGTGAATTGATCAGTGATTACTGAAAATTCATTTGACAAGAAAAGAAACATGTATTGCTACGAATAAGTTAGTTTTTATGCTCTTCTTTCCTGATTGTCATTATCTTGACTGTGCTCAAAACATGAGTACGAGATTGTGAAAATCCTTCATAAAAATAGGCATGTCTATGGAAAGATTGGAGAGTTGGTGTTAATGATGCACAGGCATTAATGGAGCTTGGTTTAAACGTTAACATTAATGTTATTCAAACTAGCTGCAGTACATTCCCGAGAATGAAGAACTATGCAATCTAGTGCTGGATAATGCCTAATTATATTTCCTTGTCTCATAAAATGTTTAAGATATTTCAAGAAAAGTATCTTAATTTGCGCAATGACATTGATGCACCGGCTTTAAAGAAGTGGACATTGGATAAGCAGTTGTAGATGCTACATATGCTGCTAGGGGTGCTGCTGGTATGGTCCTAAAGGAGCCCGGCCTAACTGTTAGTTAGTCATGCAATATTCCAGAGAACCAAGAATTATGAAGTTTACACATAGACGTTGGTATGATTAGAGACAACGAGAGTATGGTTGCTATCGCTTTCTTCAGACCCATTAGCATGCCCAATGTGTCAAGAGCTGAGACTTTACTCTTAACAGCCCGTGAGTGCAATGAGTCAAAAGCAGAGCCTTTGTCCTTGAGAGAATAAAAATGATTATTCGTGAAAGAGTTTTTCGGTCCTATTAATTGGAGGAGATTCCATGAGTGTTTTAAAGTGGCTCCAAGAAGTATGCTCAGAACCCTCCCTCCTTCCCTCACGAAGGTGTCATTTGGTAAACTAGTTCTAAAAATTAATTAAAGTGTTGAAAGCTTAAAGTGATGAATTTTAATTTGTCTGAAAAAAAGTCCTGTATATATATTTTTTAAATAAGCATTTTTTTCACAAAAACTTATTTGGTAAACAGAAACCACAAATGTCTAAAATTTAGCAATTTGTCATATTTGCCCCTATTTTCTCAATTTCTATTCTTCGAAGAGTATAAGATGAAACCTGTTATTGCCATGCCACTAAATTTAGCACCTATGCCCAATCCAATAAAATTTTGATACTTTCCCCACCAAATAAAGCCAAGCGAATGAATGGTTTAGATCTTTTATGTTTGCCACATGCAGTAACATGAATTTAACCCTTAGGTTAATCTTGAAATGTGCAACAAGGAGTGTTAAGCCTCAAGCAACTCTGAATGGATGAGTTTACAACATCCAAATCAAAAAATTTAGATACACATCTTGTGCAGGTCCACATTGTGCGCATGGTCAGTGCGGAAACTCCACATTACCATGTTGACTCATGGGAAAAATGCAGGATAGAACAGTCAAAATTAAGAATGACGAACACTAGTCTACTCATGGACTATTGTCACACTCCAAACTTGAAAAACGTGCTCACAAAATTTTCGATCGCCGAATCTAGCGCCGACAACCTCCGTAGTGCCCCATTCTCGGATCCCAGCGCTCATATGCTAGATTCCGATCCTGGGATCCTACAAGGAGGAATTTCAATATGAATTTTTTTTTTTTTTCTAATGGAGCATAACCAAGTCACAAAACAATATCACCACATATCCACTATATCAAAAATTTTAAGTACAAAGCGGAAAGGGAAATACAAGGTGATCAGAAGGCTCCAAAATGATCCGATACACACTCCTGCCTCAACGCTGCTGCAATCCAACGACACCTGCACCCAATGGTCTTATATAAGCTTACAAAAGCTTAGAGGGTGGTGTAAGTGTGTGCGCAAGGCAAGTGTCAAGTCTACAATATCAAAGTAATGCAAAAATATGCGGTAAGTCCATGAATACTATCAGCTGTACGAAGGCTATGTGATACAAAGCATGAATGCTATCAGCCATACTAAGGCCATGCGATGTAAGGCCTATGTAACTAAATGTTATATGTGAGACGCAAAGCATGTATACTAGTCCTCATCAAGTACACATATCAGTACAGTTTCACTCTGAGATATCACCTGGGTCTAATACATTTCACACTGACTGCCGCCTCCCTAGTCGAACAGCCCAGTAAGTGGAATAGACCACACTATTCGCCTGACTAGTAGTCTGCCAATACCTACCCGGCTCGTCAATAGCGAACTCATTTGCGAGTTGGTCAAACTCAGCCTAGCTTACAACCCCCTCACTTGGGCGGATAAGATCACACTCCCTTCCAACCGACCATGACACGGTGGGAGACGTGGCCTGTTGAGGGTCAAATATTGCATATCAGATCCCATTTATTACTTGGATTTACGAGCAAAATGCCGTTTAACGCCCGATTTTAATCGTGTTTTGTTGCAAGGTGTGATTAGGAGAGTTGACTGAAATTATATACTAAAAGCATGAAATTAATGCTCTGATGACACTAGAGAGCAAGGGACGGACTCCAAAGGGCTAATATTGAAGAATTTCTAGCTAGAGATTAGAGAAATTCTAGCTACTCACCTTAAACAAGCCTGAAAGACGTTCAGGATGCAAGATCATAGGGTTACCACCATCTGATCAACTCAAAAATTTATACATGCCTCGAGGACCATAAATTAACCCTACACGTAAAATTTTAGCTATTAAAGATCTCTGGAAGTGGGCCAACGGACTGATCAGCCCCTTAATTCATTAAGTGGGGCCCACCTGATATCTGGAACTGCCTCAAAATTCTTATCAACGGTCAAAATAATATGAGAAACAAGATGGACGGATTGGATTTCTGAAGAACATCATAATGGGGCCCCATTTGTGTGGCGTGTGCATTGAGCACATGTGTAGCTGCGCCACACCGGACCACATGGCTTATTCCAAGTCGGTTTGACTGACGTCCCCAGCAACAAAACAGAAGTTTCTATTTTTGAACAGCGTCCGGAAAAGAGCCGTCCGTTTCTCAGCTGTGGGTCCCACTCACCATATAATTGATGATCCGAACCGTTCAGTTGTCCTATGGGGTAGCAACAATGCATGCCTAGGTAGCAGAATTTTAAAAGACTGCAAAGATGGATTTTCAAACCGTTAAAAGCAAGATGGACGGCGAAATTAAGATTCTCGTGGGCCACACCGAATCCGATCCGAACTGATCATACTCGAGCTTTTTTTCGTCAGAAATCCAATGAACGGACTGGATTTTGCAATTGCATCAATCAGGGGCCCATCAATTATCACAGCGCATGTGCATGCATGCTCTGTTTTACGAACGCACAAACAGGGACCCACGGGCAGACTTCAGTGGGCCACCATCTCGATTCGGATGGGAAATCCGAACCGTTCATTTACACCAGGAGGGTAAATAGACCTCAACATAGGAGATCTTGGTCCCAGACTTGTCAGGAACCATTCTTTTGCTCAATGAATGATGGGATCTTCACCGAACGATCAATCAAGGTGGGCTGCAGAAAAACACTCCAAAATCAACCATCTCTGAATGGTTTTTCAGGAGGAAAGCAGTGGATGGTGTGGATTTTTCAAGAAACAAGGATCATGGGCCCCACCGAGAGTCCAGCGTCAAAGTTGCTGCGTTGGTTACTTCGCACATACGTCTGCTGCGTAGAGGAGTTCCGTACCGACTTCTCCACCTTCCGCACAAGCTATATAAAGGGAAGGGAGAGAGAGAGGATCTGGATCTAGGAGGCAGCCACGAAGAGAGAGAGGGAGATCTGGAAGAGGATTCAATCAGAGCTTGAGGCTGGGCTGAGACGTGAAGCACAAAGGAAGAGAGAGAGACAGAGGTTTTTTAATTTTTTCTTTTCTTTTGAAATTTAGTTTAGCCCATTCATGGCTGGCTAATCCTCTTAACTAGGGCTAAGAGGTGAAGCTTGTAGTGAGATGAGAGAGTTTATTTTATTATTTTTGTTTAATCTATGAACTGAACTAATGTTGGTGTTAGTTTAAGGAAATATTTTTAGTCTTTAATGGTCTGTTGTGACTGAAATTACAATGGGTCTGCAATGGATCTGAGCATATCCTTTTTCCTTTATGTTTATGAAGTCAGGAAACCCTGTTGTTCACCATAGTCTCCTGGGCATGGTCGGATGTCGGTACCCTTGCTAACCTTCATGGCATACTGATTGGTTGGTAATTAGTTTAATTCTGTTGTTTGTCATAGTCTCCTGGGCATGGTTTGGTGATGGAATCCATTCTAATTCATATACCTTTCATCTCTTGAAAACTAGATCAATGACAGTTCAGTTAACTCCATAATTCTTGAAGCAGGCATAAGATCTCCCTGATCTCTACAAGTGGATCCTCTGAATCCCTAGTTTCCTATCTCTAAATTTTCTTAAGTTTTAGAATAATTATTCCACCATTATCTCTCAATTATAATTAGTTTAGATTTCGCCTTATTCTAGTTCTAATTCTACTTAACTTTAGATAACGTACGAGTTTCAGTCCCTTGGGATTCGACCTCGGTCTTACCGAGTTATTACTACATCACAACCCTGCACTTGGGGAGTGAATAAGTTTTTGGCGCCGTTGTCGGGGACTGACGGTTGCGTTTCTGAAATTAATTAGTTTTAGAATTAGATTAAGATTAGGATTTTACTAACTTTATTTTATTTTTATATTTTTTCCTAGAACTAACTTGTTTTCCTGTTTTGTAGGAGCCTGACATAAACTTCTAATTCGGTAATTCCTTCCCAATTCTTCTACTTTTTTCCCTTTTTAGGAACTAGCTTAATTTTGAAAACTTTCTAATTCCACGGTTTCCTATTTTAGAAATTTTCTAAGGTTAGGAAACTTCCCTTTTCTTTTTAGAAACTCTTTCTAATTTTAGAAACTAACTCATCCTTCCTTTATTAGAAACTTTCTATTTTAGGATTAGGTTTTCCGTTTTAGAAATTAACTTAGCTCCTAAGTTTTCTTTTAGAAATTTTTAACTTTTCTATTTCTACTTTAGGAAACTAATCTCTTTTGTTTTCCTTCGTAGGATCTTAACATAGTACTCCAATCTGGTAACTTCTCTCTAACTTCTCCTCTACCTAGTTTCCATATTGCTGGAGGATCTTTTCTTCTATTCTTTAGGATTAGATTCAGATTAAGGGTTTCATCATGTATATGAATGAGTTGGCACGTCCGTATGTTAAGATAGCTTATGGAAAACAACATATGCCTCAAAATTTTTCTAAAAATATCTTCAAGAACCAATCGGAATATGATGCTCCACCGATTAAGAAGACTTTCAGTGATTATCTGCGGGATAATAATTGCATTCCACGAGTTAAGAGAATATTACGTGATTATTGGAATGATCACGCTCATCAACCCCCGACAGATGACCCGTATAATTCTGATCAGTGGAAACAGAAGTATTTCGAAGATGAGCCAGTAAAACATCATGGTAATAACTCCCGTGGATCAACCACTTATGAATATCCAACAGAAACGATCCAGGAGGAGTTATCTCCGAGCTATACAGACTATATTACTGGTATGAGGAAATTACTAGAAGTGCTTGAATCACGCATCAATAGGCTAATGGAGGATAGGTCGTCTTAGCCTTAACCCAATCTAGAAATACAATGCAAGGAAAGTGATCCTCACTCTCTTTTGAAAAACTCTGAAATTTGGAATGAGGAGTGGGATTCCCTTAATGAGCATGTGGTTTAATTTCTCGATGAGTCAATCTCGATGACTTTTCGAAAGAATGGTGAAGATACATGGGTGTCTTTTAAATACATTGATGATGACACACCTTTCTTACATGACACACATGATTTCAATGATGAGGAGGTTAGTTTATTCGAACCTCAACTAAATTTAGGAATAGAATGTGAGGAAGGCGATCCCATCCCAACTCTGCACTGCACGGAATTGGATGATGATGTGAATTGGGATAATGATCCTGAATGTGCAGCCACAGTTTCCATAGAATCCCTCTCAAGTTTGGTCCAGATCAATGATCAAGACGTACATGAAGTGGTCGGTCATAATGAGCCACTCCCATCACCTGACATGTCTGATTTAAAGGTGGAGGATGAGCCCCTCATGACCGACCCTTCTAACTCTTGTAAAACATATTTAGACCACTCCCCTAAATTAAATGTTGATATGATTCGGGAGAAGGAGGAATTGCCCGCTAAGACTCTTGAATTTGAAACCACTCAATTGAGGCCACCATTTG